>OY730481.1:21796051-22348212 GCA_963422695.1 Xylophagus ater
TCGCAATCACCATCAACAAGGCTCAGGGCCAATCTTTAAAATTGTGCTGTTTAGATCTAGACACGGATTGCTTCCCACACGGAAAATTATATGTTGCGTGTTCTAGAGTCGGCAAAACAGAAAATCTCTATATCTGCACAGAAAATAGAACAACAAAAAATGTTGTATAACCACAAGCATTGTGAAATTAAATACACGAGAAACGTGCGCTTTGTCGTTTCTTTTCCATTTAACCAGACTGAGCCACAGCAACGCGTGGGCGGGTACAGCTGGTATATATATATATCTTTCTTTTTGTTTCCCCTTTTTTTTAACTTAAGGAGAAGAATATTTAATGTAAAATGTGAAGTTTTTAATCGATTTTGGATGTACAATATAACAAGAAAATCAAGGAAAGCCGATAATAGTTCCATATTTGTAACAGTTAATTAAACGTATGAAAGTTAATAAGCATAAATATATAGGAAGTGTTGAAATTGAACATGACAGAGCATTTTGTATAAAAAGGAATATCCTTGAATAGATTCTTGAAAAACAGCGATTTTATTGAAAAAGTTAAATATATCTTATTCATGGTACCTTAGGATTTCTATGGGGAGTTTTTCATATGTCAACAAAGACAAAATTTGGAAAGTTCTTCTTATGAAGATTTTGTATACAAAATATTAAAAGACAATTTATCTTCGACTTTGTATGACTGTACATGAAATATGTAAAAAAAAATGTGTGTTGGTGTCATATTTCTTTTGTTTATCTTACTGCAAGTTGTACTGTAATAGTTATATATTATATATATATATATATTAATTTATATATATAAATATATTTTATTTACACTGAAATCTCCTCAGGTTTTATTCATGTACGTAGGTACAAAACATGTTCAATGTTTACCATTTGGCAAAGAAAAATGGATGAACTTGAACTTGACCTGATTTTCATAATCAGGTCAAGTTCAAGTTCATCATATTGTATAGAAAGATTAGACTTTCTATATGCTTAGGGTTGGGTAAGAATTTTTGAGAATTTTCGCTAACGGATAAAAAGGAATATTTAGGTTAGTACCTTACATTATCTCGGATTTTTGTTTTTAATAAATGGGTATGGTAAAGTTGTCTTTCCTGAATTTTTTGAAGTTTTTTAGACAGCGTGTAGTTAGAATTTTTTTAGACGGTTGTTATGAATTCTTCGCATTTTCTTTCCAATTTGTATGGAAGTATTTAGGTCACCATGAACTTTTCGCACCTGATAAGGGCCAGTCCATACTGCTGATAATTTGTGTTTTGTTGCTGCGTTTCTCAATAGTACTCTACCTCCTACGTGGAATTTTATTGTCCTTGAGTTTTAGTCATAGTACTCTTTCGATTTTACCTTAGCTTTCATGAGATTTTCCCTCATACTGGTGTGAATTTTTTGTAATTTATATTTGATAGTATTACAAGAATCATCAAAATTGTATATTGGATCTGGTTTTTTCCTGAGGTTTGTGGGTAGAGCGCGATGGTAGCAGTACAAAGCATGAATTGGTGTAAACTTACTTCCGCTATGTGGTGAATGATTGTGTACTAGCGAGACTTCAGATAACCATTGATCCCAAGTGTTAACATTTTCGTCAACCATAGTACGTAAATATTCGGTTAGTGGCCCATGAGTTCGTTCGAATGATCCATTTGACTGTGGATGGTACGCCGTTGTTTGTAACTTTTTAATATGTAATAGTTTGCACATTCGTTTAAACAAATCGCTGGTGAAATTGGAGCCTTGGTCGGTTATTAGCTTATCCGGTATAACTAAATATTTTAATATCATATTCCGGTAGAAGCATTCGGGCACTGTGGTCGTCTCGGCATTGGGTATAGCAAAACAATCCATGATTTTTGTCAAATCGTCTTGAAAAGTTAAAATATTCTTATTGCCATGTTGTGATGTCGAAAGTGGTCCAACAATATCCAAATAAATTTTTTCGAAAGGTCGATTTGCCGTATCCGTAATCTTCATTGGCATTTTCAAACCTATTCCCTTTTTATTGCGTAGACATTTTATGCATTTATTTATGTAATTAGTTACATCCTGTAAAATATTTTTCCAACGGTAGTTTTTTCGGATTCGATTAAATGTCTTTTGGATTCCGGCATGCCCTCCTAAAGGGGAGTCATGATGTGGTTTTAGCAATGTTTGGATATCATTCGGGTCCGTTAAAATTTCGATTTGTTCTTCTGTCTCGGATTTTGATGTTTCGTATGATGCGTTAGATTCTGTGTCTGGCGGTTCAACTTCTGTGTGGTCCTTTAAATCTATTCTTCTGGGCTCGTCAATCGGGTCGATGTTTGTTGGTGCTATTTCCAGTGTAGTTGTGGGATTTTGGGGAAGTTCCACTTTATTCAATGCCTCTCTTTGTTGGATTTTAGCCTGACTTCTGGTTGCAACATTAATTTGACTTGAGTTGATTTCTACTGATGCTATATTATTACTTGTAGAATTTGAGGTGATTTTTGAGAGAAATTTTTGTCCTTCTAAAGAGGTTAAATATGCAAATTTTAACTGTTCGGCAGTTTGAACTAAACCCTTCCTTTTTGCCCGTATTTCTAATAATATTTGGGGTATCATCATTTTGTTCCCATTTTTGGTAGCAATTAAAGTGAGGCAAATGTCAATTAGACAAAATGTGCCTGATTGGCCGATTCCAGCACTGCAATGTATTAATAAAGGTTCATTTTCGCATTCATGTGTTTGATAATGTTTAATTTCTTGGTAAAATTTCAAAAATTCTTTTGCAGTAGAAGGGGTTACTGTCAGGCCATGTATTAAATTGAAATTGGGTTACATCGCGATATTTTTTAGTTGAAATTTCTGTAAGTCGGAAAATTCGTTTAGTAAAATGTGTTTTTTCTGTTAGTGTCAAATATACGATGGTGAAACCGATTTGTGTTAGGGGTATTATATGTTTGTCTCCAGTTTGTTTTGGCCAATACTTATGACACTTAATTTTATTGTGTTCTATTAATTTCGTTAGCGTTACTATTGTTTTGCAATTATTTTGCCAAATCAGTAACCAGAAACTGTCAATGGTCTCCGTTATAGGACCTTGTGTTAAAATGTACGGTGTGTCAAGTTTGCTTATTTTCGCTATGTTTGCGTTTATATAGTAATTTTTTCTGTTGAGAAATTTTATGCGTGAATGATCGTATGGTATTACGTCTTCGTATCTATTTAGTGGTTTGTTAGAAAGTTTGAGGGCCTCTTTTGTCATCCATCTTCTTTGATTTTAGTTTTTGAAGTTGTTTCAATTTCGTGTAGTCGTGAATTATATTTGTTTGTATTTTCTACATTTTTTATTTGTTGTTCTAAATTAATGGTATCAAAATTTTCAAGCTCTTCACTCATTTTTTGTTTCGGGGTTATCACTTCTAATATAGATTCTGATTCAAGGGGTGGAATACGACAAAGAGCATCAGCATTCGTGTTATATTTTCCTGCTTTGTATTCGATTTGATAATCGTACTCCGAAAGTTTATGGTGGAAACGCACCAAATGACTTGTCGGATCTTTCACGTTAAAAACTCCTTTCAAAGGTTTATGATCAGTATAGACAGTAAATTTTCTACCATAAAGATAGCAACTGAAATTTTTGGTTGCACATACGATGGCTAGTAATTCCTTTTCAATTGTGGAATAATTTCGTTGCGCTTTATTTAATGAGCGGCTAGCGTATGCAATTGGTTTATATTTTCCTACTTCACCTTGAGAAAGAACTGCTCCAATAGCTTTATTACTGGCATCAGTTGTTAAGTTGAAAGCTTGAGCAAAATCGGGGTATATAAGTAATGGGGGTGATATTAGAGTATTTTTTAAATTTTGGAATGCGGATTCGCAAATTTCGGTCCATTTAAATTTATTATTTTTGCGTAAAAGTTTGTTTAGAGGTTCCGCAATTTTTGAAAAATTAGGTATGAACTTGCGATAATAATTTGCCAAACCCAAAAATGATTGGACTTGACGAATGGTTTTGGGAACTGGGAAATTTTGCACACAAATTATTTTGGAGAGGTCAGGAAGAGCACCTTCGGGTGTGCATTGGTGTCCTAAATAGACAATTTCTTTCCTAAGAAAATTGCATTTTTCAGGTTGTAATTTTAGGTTATGTGTTCTCAATCTTGAAAAAATTGCGTCTAATTTTAGGTTATGATCCAGTAAATTTTTTCCGTATATGACGATATCGTCAATGTACACAAAACATAAAAAACCTTGTAAACCTGACAATACGTGGTTCATTAGTCGTTGGAAAGTTGCTGGAGCTCCCGTTAGTCCGAAAGCCATCCGCAAAAGGTCATAATAACCGAAAGGTGTGCTAAAAGCAGTTTTAGCTCTGGCTTCTTGGTTTACTAACACTTGATTATACCCACTAGCGAGATCAAGTTGATCTAAAAGATCTTCAATTCGAGGCAGGGGAAAAGCATCACCGATTGTAATTTCCTTCAATTTTCTAAAATCTACTACTACTCTCCATCGTTTTTCTCCGTCGGGGCCACTCTTTTTGGGTACCACTAGTAACGGGGAATTCCATGGACTTTTGCTTGAAGCAATTATTTCATTGTCAAGCATTTCTTTTACCTGTTCTTGGATAATTTCGCCTTGTTTTTCGGGTGGGCGATACATTTTTTGGTTTATGGGTGCATGGTCTTGTTTTCCGGGGATTGCGTGTTCGTAAGAAAGTGTGCGGGTCAATTTGTCATTTGGTAAATCAAAAATGTCGTTGTATTCTTTGCATATTTGTAATATAGAGTTTTTCTCTTCAGTAGTTGCGTTTTCATCTAATCGTATATTTTTCTAAAGTTCTTCTATTCTATCATTGTGTATAGGGTTTTGGTTTAGATTGAATAAATATTGTACATTCTTTTCAGGCAATGGTTCTGCTGTTTCTTGTTCTAAATCGTATATTTCGTAATAATTAAGGGGACGTGTGCTGAAATTAAAAGGGGCGATTTTCGTTCGTTTCATTTTGGTATTGAGTACACAAAGTGTTATTTTTCCGTTATCAGGCCTAACTAGACAACTTCCAAGGTATACTCCTTCGCTTAGTTCTTTCGACAAGCAGAGTCTATCTTGTTTGAAATCCACGTTTATTTGAATCAGTCTTCGGGAGCGGGGCGGAATATGAATTGCTCTCTGAGTCTCCACTTCATACTCCGTTTCGTCCCGTACTTGATTCGTTAAAGTTTGTCCGTTCCATGAGCCACTTACAATTTAAACCTCTGATTCAGGTGTTTCCACCTGTTCGTTGGTGACATCTATATGGACCTTATCCATGGAATCTATGGACGTACCTTTTAAAAACAGAATTCCGAAGCTATCCTCATCAATCCTAATTTCGGGAAAAGTTAAACGTTTATTTAATACGTAGAGTCTCATTTGTTGGAAACCCTAAAACCAAAAAGGCATTTAAAAACGAAAATACTGAATTTAACAAAATCTTAGATGAAATTTCCAGCTTGGGACGATTTACAATACAAAAGCTCTGACTTCCTGGCCAATCGCCGGTGGATAGGCATGACATTGCAGCACGTGTTTTCAAATAGCAGCTGCAATCCCTGATGGAATTCATGGTAAAACATGAAGTGTTTGGGTCTGTGCGCTGCTGGATGTACTCAGTGGAATGGTAAAAGAGGGGATTCAAAAATGGTGGAAGAAAGTCCCACATGCAACATTTCCAAAGCATCCGGCACGGGAAAAGTATTGCAGAAATGCAAACTTATTGTTGGGGATGAATGGCGCACAAAAAATCGTTCGAGGCCCTTGATCGATCATTGCAAGACTAACGTGCAAATATCACACCATTTGGGAACGCATTAATATTGCTTGCAGGAGATTTCAGGCAAACATTACCTGTAATTCCTCGATCAACACCAGCGGACGAAATAAATGCTTGCTTAAAATTAACTACAAATATGCGAGTCCAGCTCCAAAACGATCGGTCAGCAGAGATATTCTCACACCAATTGCTGGAAATTAGGAACGGAACGGTGCCGGTTGATCTGACGTCAGGACGAATTTCATTGCCTCATAACTTCTGCAATTTAGTGACGTCAAAAGAAAAATTGGTTGAAAAAGTATTTACCATTAGTCAAACTAATTACAAGAATCACGATTGGCTAAATGAATGAACTATTCTTGCGGCCAAGAACAAAGACGTCTACGAACTTAACAATATTATTCAATCTAACATTCAAAGCGAGGTGGTCACATACAAGTTCGTCGACACTGTTGTGGAAGCAGATGGAGCGGTTAATTATCCAACATTTTTGAATTCACGCGATCTGCCAGGGATGCCACTGCACGGACTGCAATTGAAAGTCGGTTTGCCAATTATCATGTTGCGAAATATCAACCAGCCAAAGCTCTGCAACGGCACGCGGCTTGCAGTAAAAAAATTAGAGAGCAACATCGTAGAAGCAACAATCTTGACAGGCCCTTTTAAAGGAGAAGATATCCTCATTCCTCGCATTCCTATGATTCCAACGGATATGCCATTTCAATTTAAGAGATTGCAATTCCCGATTCGATTGGCGTTCGCAATCACCATCAACAAGGCTCAGGGCCAATCTTTAAAATTGTGCTGTTTAGATCTAGACACGGATTGCTTCCCACACGGAAAATTATATGTTGCGTGTTCTAGAGTCGGCAAAACAGAAAATCTCTATATCTGCACAGAAAATAGAACAACAAAAAATGTTGTATAACCACAAGCATTGTGAAATTAAATACACGAGAAACGTGCGCTTTGTCGTTTCTTTTCCATTTAACCAGACTGAGCCACAGCAACGCGTGGGCGGGTACAGCTGGTATATATATATATCTTTCTTTTAATTTCCCCTTTTTTTTAACTTAAGGAGAAGAATATTTAATGTAAAATGTGAAGTTTTTAATCGATTTTGGATGTACAATATAACAAGAAAATCAAGGAAAGCCGATAATAGTTCCATATTTGTAACAATTAATTAAACGTATGAAAGTTAATAAGCATAAATATATAGGAAGTGTTGAAATTGAACATGACAGAGCATTTTGTATAAAAAGGAATATCCTTGAATAGATTCTTGAAAAACAGCGATTTTATTGAAAAAGTTAAATATATCTTATTCATGGTACCTTAGGATTTCTATGGGGAGTTTTTCATATGTCAACAAAGACAAAATTTGGAAAGTTCTTCTTATGAAGATTTTGTATACAAAATATTAAAAGACAATTTATCTTCGACTTTGTATGACTGTACATGAAATATGTAAAAAAAAATGTGTGTTGGTGTCATATTTCTTTTGTTTATCTTACTGCAAGTTGTACTGTAATAGTTATATATTATATATATATATATATTAATTTATATATATAAATATATTTTATTTACACTGAAATCTCCTCAGGTTTTATTCATGTACGTAGGTACAAAACATGTTCAATGTTTACCATTTGGCAAAGAAAAATGGATGAACTTGAACTTGACCTGATTATGAAATATTGTATAGAAAGATTAGACTTTCTATATGCTTAGGGTTGGGTAAGAATTTTTGAGAATTTTCGCTAACGGATAAAAAGGAATATTTAGGTTAGTACCTTACATTATCTCGGATTTTTGTTTTTAATAAATGGGTATGGTAAAGTTGTCTTTCCTGAATTTTTTGAAGTTTTTTAGACAGCGTGTAGTTAGAATTTTTTTAGACGGTTGTTATGAATTCTTCGCATTTTCTTTCCAATTTGTATGGAAGTATTTAGGTCATCATGAACTTTTCGCACCTGATAAGGGCCAGTCCATACTGCTGATAATTTGTGTTTTGTTGCTGCGTTTCTCAATAGTACTCTACCTCCTACGTGGAATTTTATTGTCCTTGAGTTTTAGTCATAGTACTCTTTCGATTTTACCTTCGCTTTCATGAGATTTTCCCTCATACTGGTGTGAATTTTTTGTAATTTATATTTGATAGTATTACAAGAATCATCAAAATTGTATATTGGATCTGGTTTTTTCCTGAGGTTTGTGGGTAGAGCGCGATGGTAGCAGTACAAAGCATGAATTGGTGTAAACTTACTTCCGCTATGTGGTGAATGATTGTGTACTAGCGAGACTTCAGATAACCATTGATCCCAAGTGTTAACATTTTCGTCAACCATAGTACGTAAATATTCGGTTAGTGGCCCATGAGTTCGTTCGAATGATCCATTTGACTGTGGATGGTACGCCGTTGTTTGTAACTTTTTAATATGTAATAGTTTGCACATTCGTTTAAACAAATCGCTGGTGAAATTGGAGCCTTGGTCGGTTATTAGCTTATCCGGTATAACTAAATATTTTAATATCATATTCCGGTAGAAGCATTCGGGCACTGTGGTCGTCTCGGCATTGGGTATAGCAAAACAATCCATGATTTTTGTCAAATCGTCTTGAAAAGTTAAAATATTCTTATTGCCATGTTGTGATGTCGAAAGTGGTCCAACAATATCCAAATAAATTTTTTCGAAAGGTCGATTTGCCGTATCCGTAATCTTCATTGGCATTTTCAAACCTCTTCCCTTTTTATTGCGTAGACATTTTATGCATTTATTTATGTAATTAGTTATATCCTGTAAAATATTTTTCCAACGGTAGTTTTTTCGGATTCGATTAAATGTCTTTTGGATTCCGGCATGCCCTCTTAAAGGGGAGTCATGATGTGGTTTTAGCAATGTTTTGATATCATTCGGGTCCGTTAAAATTTCGATTTGTTCTTCTGTCTCGGATTTTGATGTTTCGTATGATGCGTTAGATTCTGTGTCTGGCGGTTCAACTTCTGTGGGGTCCTTTAAATCTATTCTTCTGGGCTCGTCAATCGGGTCGATGTTTGTTGGTGCTATTTCCAGTGTAGTTGTGGGATTTTGGGGAAGTTCCACTTTATTCAATGCTTCGCTTTGTTGGATTTTAGCCTGACTTCTGGTTGCAACATTAATTTGACTTGAGTTGATTTCTACTGATGCTATATTATTACTTGTAGAATTTGAGGTGATTTTTGAGAGAAATTTTTGTCCGTCTAAAGAGGTTAAATATGCAAATTTTAATTGTTCGGCAGTTTGAACTAAACCCTTCCTTTTTGCGCGTATTTCTAATAATATTTGGGGTATCATCATTTTGTTCCCATTTTTGGTAGCAATTAAAGTGAGGCAAATGTCAATTAGACAAAATGTGCCTGATCGGCCGATTCCAGCACTGCAATGTATTAATAAAGGTTCATTTTCGCATTCATGTGTTTGATAATGTTTAATTTCTTGGTAAAATTTCAAAAATTCTTTTGCAGTAGAAGGGGTTACTGTCAGGCCATGTATTAAATTGAAATTGGGTTACATCGCGATATTTTTTAGTTGAAATTTCTGTAAGTCGGAAAATTCGTTTAGTAAAATGTGTTTTTTCTGTTAGTGTCAAATATACGATGGTGAAACCGATTTGTGTTAGGGGTATTATATGTTTGTCTCCAGTTTGTTTTGGCCAATACTTATGACACTTAATTTTATTGTGTTCTATTAATTTCGTTAGCGTTACTATTGTTTTGCAATTATTTTGCCAAATCAGTAACCAGAAACTGTCAATGGTCTCCGTTATAGGACCTTGTGTTAAAATGTACGGTGTGTCAAGTTTTCTTATTTTCGCTATGTTTGCGTTTATATAGTAATTTTTTCTGTTGAGAAATTTTATGCGTGAATGATCGTATGGTATTACGTCTTCGTATCTATTTAGTGGTTTGTTAGAAAGTTTGAGGGCCTCTTTTGTCGTCCATCTTCTTTGATTTTAGTTTTTGAAGTTGTTTCAATTTCGTGTAGTCGTGAATTATATTTGTTTGTATTTTCTAAATTTTTTATTTGTTGTTCTAAATTAATGGTATCAAAATTTTCAAGCTCTTCACTCATTTTTTGTTTCGGGGTTATCACTTCTAATATAGATTCTGATTCAAGGGGTGGAATACGACAAAGAGCATCAGCATTCGTGTTATATTTTCCTGCTTTGTATTCGATTTGATAATCGTACTCCGAAAGTTTATGGTGGAAACGCACCAAATGACTTGTCGGATCTTTCACGTTAAAAACTCCTTTCAAAGGTTTATGATCAGTATAGACAGTAAATTTTCTACCATAAAGATAGCAACTGAAATTTTTGGTTGCACATACGATGGCTAGTAATTCCTTTTCAATTGTGGAATAATTTCGTTGCGCTTTATTTAATGAGCGGCTAGCGTATGCAATTGGTTTATATTTTCCTACTTCACCTTGAGAAAGAACTGCTCCAATAGCTTTATTACTGGCATCAGTTGTTAAGTTGAAAGCTTGAGCAAAATCGGGGTATATAAGTAATGGGGGTGATATTAGAGTATTTTTTAAATTTTGGAATGCGGATTCGCAAATTTCGGTCCATTTAAATTTATTATTTTTGCGTAAAAGTTTGTTTAGAGGTTCCGCAATTTTTGAAAAATTAGGTATGAACTTGCGATAATAATTTGCCAAACCCAAAAATGATTGGACTTGACGAATGGTTTTGGGAACTGGGAAATTTTGCACACAAATTATTTTGGAGAGGTCAGGAAGAGCACCTTCGGGTGTGCATTGGTGTCCTAAATAGACAATTTCTTTCCTAAGAAAATTGCATTTTTCAGGTTGTAATTTTAGGTTATGTGTTCTCAATCTTGAAAAAATTGCGTCTAATTTTAGGTTATGATCCAGTAAATTTTTTCCGTATATGACGATATCGTCAATGTACACAAAACATAAAAAACCTTGTAAACCTGACAATACGTGGTTCATTAGTCGTTGGAAAGTTGCTGGAGCTCCCGTTAGTCCGAAAGCCATCCGCAAAAGGTCATAATAACCGAAAGGTGTGCTAAAAGCAGTTTTAGCTCTGGCTTCTTGGTTTACTAACACTTGATTATACCCACTAGTGAGATCAAGTTGATCTAAAAGATCTTCAATTCGAGGCAGGGGAAAAGCATCACCGATTGTAATTTCCTTCAATTTTCTAAAATCTACTACTACTCTCCATCGTTTTTCTCCGTCGGGGCCACTCTTTTTGGGTACCACTAGTAACGGGGAATTCCATGGACTTTTGCTTGAAGCAATTATTTCATTGTCAAGCATTTCTTTTACCTGTTCTTGGATAATTTCGCCTTGTTTTTCGGGTGGGCGATACATTTTTTGGTTTATGGGTGCATGGTCTTGTTTTCCGGGGATTGCGTGTTCGTAAGAAAGTGTGCGGGTCAATTTGTCATTTGGTAAATCAAAAATGTCGTTGTATTCTTTGCATATTTGTAATATAGAGTTTTTCTCTTCAGTAGTTGCGTTTTCATCTAATCGTATATTTTTCAAAAGTTCTTCTATTCTATCATTGTGTATAGGGTTTTGGTTTAGATTGAATAAATATTGTACATTCTTTTCAGGCAATGGTTCTGCTGTTTCTTGTTCTAAATCGTATATTTCGTAATAATTAAGGGGACGTGTGCTGAAATTAAAAGGGGCGATTTTCGTTCGTTTCATTTTGGTATTGAGTACACAAAGTGTTATTTTTCCGTTATCAGGCCTAACTAGACAACTTCCAAGGTATACTCCTTCGCTTAGTTCTTTCGACAAGCAGAGTCTATCTTGTTTGAAATCCACGTTTATTTGAATCAGTCTTCGGGAGCGGGGCGGAATATGAATTGCTCTCTGAGTCTCCACTTCATACTCCGTTTCGTCCCGTACTTGATTCGTTAAAGTTTGTCCGTTCCATGAGCCACTTACAATTTAAACCTCTGATTCAGGTGTTTCCACCTGTTCGTTGGTGACATCTATATGGACCTTATCCATGGAATCTATGGACGTACCTTTTAAAAACAGAATTCCGAAGCTATCCTCATCAATCCTAATTTCGGGAAAAGTTAAACGTTTATTTAATACGTAGAGTCTCATTTGTTGGAAACCCTAAAACCAAAAAGGCATTTAAAAACGAAAATACTGAATTTAACAAAATCTTAGATGAAATTTCCAGCTTGGGACGATTTACAATACAAAAGCTCTGACTTCCTGGCCAATCGCCGGTGGATAGGCATGACATTGCAGCACGTGTTTTCAAATAGCAGCTGCAATCCCTGATGGAATTCATGGTAAAACATGAAGTGTTTGGGTCTGTGCGCTGCTGGATGTACTCAGTGGAATGGTAAAAGAGGGGATTCAAAAATGGTGGAAGAAAGTCCCACATGCAACATTTCCAAAGCATCCGGCACGGGAAAAGTATTGCAGAAATGCAAACTTATTGTTGGGGATGAATGGCGCACAAAAAATCGTTCGAGGCCCTTGATCGATCATTGCAAGACTAACGTGCAAATATCACACCATTTGGGAACGCATTAATATTGCTTGCAGGAGATTTCAGGCAAACATTACCTGTAATTCCTCGATCAACACCAGCGGACGAAATAAATGCCTGCCTGAAATACTCTACTTTGTGGCGACGCGTAAAGACGTTAAAATTAACTACAAATATGCGAGTCCAGCTCCAAAACGATCTGTCAGCAGAGATATTTTCACACCAATTGCTGGAAATTAGGAACGGAACGGTGCCGGTTGATCTGACGTCAGGACGAATTTCATTGCCTCATAACTTCTGCAATTTAGTGACGTCAAAAGAAAAATTGGTTGAAAAAGTATTTACCATTAGTCAAACTAATTACAAGAATCACGATTGGCTAAATGAATGAACTATTCTTGCGGCCAAGAACAAAGACGTCTACGAACTTAACAATATTATTCAATCTAACATTCAAAGCGAGGTGGTCACATACAAGTTCGTCGACACTGTTGTGGAAGCAGATGGAGCGGTTAATTATCCAACATTTTTGAATTCACGCGATCTGCCAGGGATGCCACTGCACGGACTGCAATTGAAAGTCGGTTTGCCAATTATCATGTTGCGAAATATCAACCAGCCAAAGCTCTGCAACGGCACGCGGCTTGCAGTAAAAAAATTAGAGAGCAACATCGTAGAAGCAACAATCTTGACAGGCCCTTTTAAAGGGGAAGATATCCTCATTCCTCGCATTCCTATGATTCCAACGGATATGCCATTTCAATTTAAGAGATTGCAATTCCCGATTCGATTGGCGTTCGCAATCACCATCAACAAGGCTCAGGGCCAATCTTTAAAATTGTGCTGTTTAGATCTAGACACGGATTGCTTCCCACACGGAAAATTATATGTTGCGTGTTCTAGAGTCGGCAAAACAGAAAATCTCTATATCTGCACAGAAAATAGAACAACAAAAAATGTTGTATAACCACAAGCATTGTGAAATTAAATACACGAGAAACGTGCGCTTTGTCGTTTCTTTTCCATTTAACCAGACTGAGCCACAGCAACGCGTGGGCGGGTACAGCTGGTATATATATATATCTTTCTTTTTATTTCCCCTTTTTTTTAACTTAAGGAGAAGAATATTTAATGTAAAATGTGAAGTTTTTAATCGATTTTGGATGTACAATATAACAAGAAAATCAAGGAAAGCCGATAATAGTTCCATATTTGTAACAATTAATTAAACGTATGAAAGTTAATAAGCATAAATATATAGGAAGTGTTGAAATTGAACATGACAGAGCATTTTGTATAAAAAGGAATATCCTTGAATAGATTCTTGAAAAGCAGCGATTTTATTGAAAAAGTTAAATATATCTTATTCATGGTACCTTAGGATTTCTATGGGGAGTTTTTCATATGTCAACAAAGACAAAATTTGGAAAGTTCTTCTTATGAAGATTTTGTATACAAAATATTAAAAGACAATTTATCTTCGACTTTGTATGACTGTACATGAAATATGTAAAAAAAAATGTGTGTTGGTGTCATATTTCTTTTGTTTATCTTACTGCAAGTTGTACTGTAATAGTTATATATTATATATATATATATATTAATTTATATATATAAATATATTTTATTTACACTGAAATCTCCTCAGGTTTTATTCATGTACGTAGGTACAAAACATGTTCAA
Source organism: Xylophagus ater (assembly GCA_963422695.1). Classification (NCBI taxonomy): domain Eukaryota; kingdom Metazoa; phylum Arthropoda; class Insecta; order Diptera; family Xylophagidae; genus Xylophagus; species Xylophagus ater. The sequence continues at coordinate 21,810,085 of OY730481.1, forward strand.
TGTTTACCATTTGGCAAAGAAAAATGGATGAACTTGAACTTGACCTGATTTTCATAATCAGGTCAAGTTCAAGTTCATCATATTGTATAGAAAGATTAGACTTTCTATATGCTTAGGGTTGGGTAAGAATTTTTGAGAATTTTCGCTAACGGATAAAAAGGAATATTTAGGTTAGTACCTTACATTATCTCGGATTTTTGTTTTTAATAAATGGGTATGGTAAAGTTGTCTTTCCTGAATTTTTTGAAGTTTTTTAGACAGCGTGTAGTTAGAATTTTTTTAGACGGTTGTTATGAATTCTTCGCATTTTCTTTCCAATTTGTATGGAAGTATTTAGGTCACCATGAACTTTTCGCACCTGATAAGGGCCAGTCCATACTGCTGATAATTTGTGTTTTGTTGCTGCGTTTCTCAATAGTACTCTACCTCCTACGTGGAATTTTATTGTCCTTGAGTTTTAGTCATAGTACTCTTTCGATTTTACCTTAGCTTTCATGAGATTTTCCCTCATACTGGTGTGAATTTTTTGTAATTTATATTTGATAGTATTACAAGAATCATCAAAATTGTATATTGGATCTGGTTTTTTCCTGAGGTTTGTGGGTAGAGCGCGATGGTAGCAGTACAAAGCATGAATTGGTGTAAACTTACTTCCGCTATGTGGTGAATGATTGTGTACTAGCGAGACTTCAGATAACCATTGATCCCAAGTGTTAACATTTTCGTCAACCATAGTACGTAAATATTCGGTTAGTGGCCCATGAGTTCGTTCGAATGATCCATTTGACTGTGGATGGTACGCCGTTGTTTGTAACTTTTTAATATGTAATAGTTTGCACATTCGTTTAAACAAATCGCTGGTGAAATTGGAGCCTTGGTCGGTTATTAGCTTATCCGGTATAACTAAATATTTTAATATCATATTCCGGTAGAAGCATTCGGGCACTGTGGTCGTCTCGGCATTGGGTATAGCAAAACAATCCATGATTTTTGTCAAATCGTCTTGAAAAGTTAAAATATTCTTATTGCCATGTTGTGATGTCGAAAGTGGTCCAACAATATCCAAATAAATTTTTTCGAAAGGTCGATTTGCCGTATCCGTAATCTTCATTGGCATTTTCAAACCTATTCCCTTTTTATTGCGTAGACATTTTATGCATTTATTTATGTAATTAGTTACATCCTGTAAAATATTTTTCCAACGGTAGTTTTTTCGGATTCGATTAAATGTCTTTTGGATTCCGGCATGCCCTCCTAAAGGGGAGTCATGATGTGGTTTTAGCAATGTTTGGATATCATTCGGGTCCGTTAAAATTTCGATTTGTTCTTCTGTCTCGGATTTTGATGTTTCGTATGATGCGTTAGATTCTGTGTCTGGCGGTTCAACTTCTGTGTGGTCCTTTAAATCTATTCTTCTGGGCTCGTCAATCGGGTCGATGTTTGTTGGTGCTATTTCCAGTGTAGTTGTGGGATTTTGGGGAAGTTCCACTTTATTCAATGCCTCTCTTTGTTGGATTTTAGCCTGACTTCTGGTTGCAACATTAATTTGACTTGAGTTGATTTCTACTGATGCTATATTATTACTTGTAGAATTTGAGGTGATTTTTGAGAGAAATTTTTGTCCTTCTAAAGAGGTTAAATATGCAAATTTTAATTGTTCGGCAGTTTGAACTAAGCAATTCCTTTTTGCCCGTATTTCTAATAATATTTGGGGTATCATCATTTTGTTCCCATTTTTGGTAGCAATTAAAGTGAGGCAAATGTCAATTAGACAAAATGTGCCTGATTGGCCGATTCCAGCACTGCAATGTATTAATAAAGGTTCATTTTCGCATTCATGTGTTTGATAATGTTTAATTTCTTGGTAAAATTTCAAAAATTCTTTTGCAGTAGAATGGGTTACTGTCAGGCCATGTATTAAATTGAAATTGGGTTACATCGCGATATTTTTTAGTTGAAATTTCTGTAAGTCGGAAAATTCGTTTAGTAAAATGTGTTTTTTCTGTTAGTGTCAAATATACGATGGTGAAACCGATTTGTGTTAGGGGTATTATATGTTTGTCTCCAGTTTGTTTTGGCCAATACTTATGACACTTAATTTTATTGTGTTCTATTAATTTCGTTAGCGTTACTATTGTTTTGCAATTATTTTGCCAAATCAGTAACCAGAAACTGTCAATGGTCTCCGTTATAGGACCTTGTATTAAAATGTACGGTGTGTCAAGTTTGCTTATTTTCGCTATGTTTGCGTTTATATAGTAATTTTTTCTGTTGAGAAATTTTATGCGTGAATGATCGTATGGTATTACGTCTTCGTATCTATTTAGTGGTTTGTTAGAAAGTTTGAGGGCCTCTTTTGTCGTCCATCTTCTTTGATTTTAGTTTTTGAAGTTGTTTCAATTTCGTGTAGTCGTGAATTATATTTGTTTGTATTTTCTAAATTTTTATTTGTTGTTCTAAATTAATGGTATCAAAATTTTCAAGCTCTTCACTCATTTTTTGTTTCGGGGTTATCACTTCTAATATAGATTCTGATTCAAGGGGTGGAATACGACAAAGAGCATCAGCATTCGTGTTATATTTTCCTGCTTTGTATTCGATTTGATAATCGTACTCCAAAAGTTTATGGTGGAAACGCACCAAACGACTTGTCGGATCTTTCACGTTAAAAACTCCTTTCAAAGGTTTATGATCAGTATAGACAGTAAATTTTCTACCATAAAGATAGCAACTGAAATTTTTGGTTGCCCATACGATGGCTAGTAATTCCTTTTCAATTGTGGAATAATTTCGTTGCGCTTTATTTAATGAGCGGCTAGCGTATGCAATTGGTTTATATTTTCCTACTTCACCTTGAGAAAGAACTGCTCCAATAGCTTTATTACTGGCATCAGTTGTTAAGTTGGAAGCTTGAGCAAAATCGGGGTATATAAGTAATGGGGGTGATATTAGAGTATTTTTTAAATTTTGGAATGCGGATTCGCAAATTTCGGTCCATTTAAATTTATTATTTTTGCGTAAAAGTTTGTTTAGAGGTTCCGCAATTTTTGAAAAATTAGGTATGAACTTGCGATAATAATTTGCCAAACCCAAAAATGATTGGACTTGACGAATGGTTTTGGGAACTGGGAAATTTTGCACACAAATTATTTTGGAGAGGTCAGGAAGAGCACCTTCGGGTGTGCATTGGTGTCCTAAATAGACAATTTCTTTCCTAAGAAAATTGCATTTTTCAGGTTGTAATTTTAGGTTATGTGTTCTCAATCTTGAAAAAATTGCGTCTAATTTTAGGTTATGATCCAGTAAATTTTTTCCGTATATGACGATATCGTCAATGTACACAAAACATAAAAAACCTTGTAAACCTGACAATACGTGGTTCATTAGCCGTTGGAAAGTTGCTGGAGCTCCCGTTAGTCCGAAAGCCATCCGCAAAAGGTCATAATGACCGAAAGGTGTGCTAAAAGCAGTTTTAGCTCTAGCTTCTTGGTTTACTAACACTTGATTATACCCACTAGCGAGATCAAGTTGATCTAAAAGATCTTCAATTCGAGGCAGGGGAAAAGCGTCACCGATTGTAATTTCCTTCAATTTTCTAAAATCTACTACTACTCTCCATCGTTTTTCTCCGTCGGGGCCACTCTTTTTGGGTACCACTAGTAACGGGGAATTCCATGGACTTTTGCTTGAAGCAATTATTTCATTGTCAAGCATTTCTTTTACCTGTTCTTGGATAATTTCGCCTTGTTTTTCGGGTGGGCGCTACATTTTTTGGTTTATGGGTGCATGGTCTTGTTTTCCGGGGATTGCGTGTTCGTAAGAAAGTGTGCGGGTCAATTTGTCATTTGGTAAATCAAAAATGTCGTTGTATTCTTTGCATATTTGTAATATAGAGTTTTTCTCTTCAGTAGTTGCGTTTTCATCTAATCGTATATTTTTCAAAAGTTCTTCTATTCTATCATTGTGTATAGGGTTTTGGTTTAGATTGAATAAATATTGTACATTCTCTTCAGGCAATGGTTCTGCTGTTTCTTGTTCTAAATCGTATATTTCGTAATAACTAAGGGGACGTGTGCTGAAATTAAAAGGGGCGATTTTCGTTCGTTTCATTTTGGTATTGAGTACACAAAGCGTTATTTTTCCGTTATCAGGCCTAACTAGACAACTTCCAAGGTATACTCCTTCGCTTAGTTCTTTCGACAGGCAGAGTCTATCTTGTTTGAAATCCACGTTTATTTGAATCAGTCTTCGGGAGCGGGGCGGAATATGAATTGCTCTCTGAGTCTCCACTTCATACTCCGTTTCGTCCCGTGCTTGATTCGTTAAAGTTTGTCCGTTCCATGAGCCACTTACAATTTTAACCTCTGATTCAGGTGTTTCCACCTGTTCGTTGGTAACATCTATATGGACCTTATCCATGAAATCTATGGTCGTACTTTTTAAAAATGGAATTCCGAAGTTATCTTCATCAATTCTAATTTCGGGAAAAGTTAAACGTTTATTTGGGCCTTCAATATTGCAATTACGAGAAAGGAAATCGAACCCTAAAATTCCATCTCCTGGGATTGGAGTAGTTTTTTCCACCACATGAAATTTACATGATTGCGATATGGGGGGTGGGAAATTTGTAAGACATGTACCTATTGGTTTTCCGGTGCCGAAAACAGTTTGAATATTTGTTTTTTCTTCTTTATTTATTTTTATATTTTCTTTTAATGACGATTTTTTTATAATACTTATATCTGCTCCCGTGTCTACTAATAATTCGGCCGGATTGTTTATTATAATTGGTAAAGGTACTTTTATTACGCATTTAGCAAGGGTAGGTAATTTTTGGGCGGGCTGACACATTTTCTCGTTTTCTTGGGGGCTAAGGTGACAGCCCTCTTTTAGTTTTCCGTCGATTTAATTGATGGGGAATTATCTTCATCCCATAATTTTTTTGCTACACAATTTTCTATAGTGTGTCGAGGTTGTTGGCAAAAAATACATTTGCGCATATTGTCTACAGGGTCATCGTGTTCCCTTCTATCATTTGGTTCGTTAGATATCATGTTAATTTGTTTTGTTGGGGTCGGTAAAGTTTGAGAATTGCAGTTGTTGTTCGTATGCCCGTGTATTCGACATCGACTACATTATGGTGTATTCATACGCGTACGGCATTCATTATACGTATGCTCGAAACGATTGCAAATTCTGCATGGTGGTCGGGGGTTCGATGGGTTTTGGTTGTGGGGTTTATTCTAGGAGTCATTGTGTCGCGGTGAGTTATTGGTATTGTTATTACTGTTTCCTTCTTCAAAATTATGTCCTCTGTTATTGTTAATCCCTCCGACGAACGTATTGTTATTGTTTCCAAAATTGGTGTTGCGGTTATTGTAGTGATTATTTTCATTGTTGGAGTAGTTTTGGTTGTTGTTGTAACTGTTGTTATAATTTTTTGGTCGGCTTCTGTTATTTGTGTTGTAATTGTTGTAGTTATTGTAATTATTGTTGGCTTGGCCCCTTTTGTTGTTGTTTAAATTACTATTTCGATTGTTGTTGTTATTTGTGCTGTTGTAATTGTTGTTTCGGTTATTATTGTTGATATTGTTCTTGTTGTAGTTGTGTCGATATGTGTTATTATTGTTCCTGTTACTACTACAATTGTTCGTTCCTCTGTTAAAATTATTATTAAATCTAGCATTGTTATTATTGTTATTGTTGTTTCTATCGTTGTTGAAATTATTGTTGTTGAAGTTATTAGAGTATGGGTTGAAATTGGGATCAGTTAATTTCGGTTCCTCCTGCGTGGGGTAGAACAGGTGTGGTCTGGGTTGTCCGTTTTGTGTCGTTGAATTTATTGAGATTGGGGGATTTAAAGCAAATTGTCTTTCAGCTGACTCGAGAAACTCTGCTTTACTCGTTAAAGCCTCAAAATTTTCGTGTTTCTCATACAGAAAGAAAAGACGGTGGTTATAATTTAATATTCCTGCTTGGAAAGTGAACATTGCGGTTTCTTCTAGGTCTTTTATTACACAAGTATAATGGTTTGGATGCCTCTGAATAGCCTGATTGACGTATTCTTTTAAAAGCGATTTCATGCGCCCCGCGAAACATGTAAGAGTTTCGCCAGGCAATTGCTTTGAATTCTGTAATTCATGTACCAAGGTGGCGCAAGGTCTTCTGGAAACAAATTTCGCAATTAAAGTATCTAAAAAGGTTGTTAAATCGGTTACAGATATGCTATCTAAAAGGGATGCGGCACGTCCACGAAATCCTGTGAGTAGTAAGGAGACGAGTATGGGCTGTTCGTCCTTACTAAGAATGTAGTGAATGTTTTGACAACACTTAGCAAAAACTTTCACTTCCGACGCTAAATTTGGTCCGAGTTCCGTGTGGGAATCGAATTAAAAACAAATTGAGACACTTTGTTACTTTCTACAGACATTTTAGTTTCTTTTAATTCACTATTTAAAATTTTATCGGCCTTAAAATCTAGTTGTTTTCTTAACAAGTGTTTCCTAGGGCTTAAATTCTCTGGTAAATCGTTGATAGTTGGAGATTTTGGTTTTGATCGTGAAAATATACTGGACTGGTGTTGTCGAAGGATAACTCGTTTACTTGCTCCTCAAAAGTCAGGCCGTGCACCTCGTTATTTGTTTCCGGAGTCAAATCTGGTTGAATCATTCGTCAATTTGCCACAACTGTCTTAATTTTTAGACTCGGGGATCTGAGATTTTTAATTATTAGCAACTCAGATCCTTCCGCCTGTGCCAGACGATGTGTGGCAAACGGGACGACCTGATCCTTTCCAGGGCGACTCTGGGAAACTTTTTTGTTATTATGGTTTTTTCTTTCCGGACGTCGGAACTCTCGGAAAAACGATGTTATTTGATAATGAAATGAATTCTAAAAAACGCTTACCGGTCTTCGGCTTTCTTGTACTACAAATAAAAAGCAAATCTCTATTGTAGTTTAAATTTCAAAATTTTATTTTCACCAAACAATTTATAAACACTTTAAAGTTAACTAAAAATTATTTAAAACAATGTAACCACTTTCTTTTCTTTAAGAAAAATTTAAAATCAATTTAAACTTAAACGCAAAACTCCTTTTTTCTAAGGACAATTTAAAAACAATTTGAAGTTCCACTCGAAACTTCTTTTTTCTTTTACTAAGAATTATTTAAATACACTTTAAAGTTAAACGCAAAACTTTTTGTCTAAGGACAATTTAAAAACAATTTGAACTTAAACACAATAATTCTTTTCTCTAAGAACAATTTAAAATCAATTTAAACTTAAACGCAAAACTCCTTTTTTCTAAGGACAATTTAAAAATAATTTGAAGTTCCACTCGAAACTTCTTTTTTCTTTTACTAAGAATTATTTAAATACACTTTAAAGTTAAACGCAAAACTTTTTGTCTAAGGACAATTTAAAAATAATTTGAAGCTCACTCGAAACTTCTTTTTTCTTTTACTAAGAATTATTTAAATACACTTTATAATTAAAAGCAAGACTTTTTGTCTAAGGACAATTTAAAACTAATTTGAAGTTCACTCGAAACTTCTTTTTTCTTTTACTAAGAATTATTTAAATACACTTTAAAATTAAACGCAAAACTTTTTGTCTAAGGACAATTTAAAAATAATTTGAAGTTCTCTCGATACTTCTTTTTTCTTTTACTAAGAATTATTTAAATACACTTTAAAATTGAACGCAAAACTTTTTGTCTAACAACAATTTTAAAATAATTTGAAGTTCACTCGAAACTTCTTTTTTCTTTTACTATGAATTATTTAAATACACTTTAAAATTAAACGCCAAACTTTCTGTCTAAGGACAATTTAAAAATAATTTGAAGTTCACTCGAAACTTCTTTTTTCCTTCACTAAGAATTATTTAAATACGCTTGGAAATTAAACACAAAACTTTTTGTCTAAGGCCAATTTAAAAACCGAAAAACTCAACAATTTTCGTTTTCTTTTTTAATCCCGACCGTTAAAAAACATAAACAAACCAACTTTTATTCGCGATTAATTAAATATTTAATTAAGCTTTAGTCGCGTGGAAAAATCAAAAATTACTGACTTATAATCGATATCAAATCGATAACAAAATTTTACAATAAAAATTTGTCCAAATACTTTAAGTTCATCGTACTTTGACCGCTATTAGTAATTTTTGTTGAACAGACGGAAATTAATTATTCTTTGAAGAAAAATAAGTAACTGAAAAAAAAATTACGCGTATGCAATTTTTTTATTAATTCGTATTAAAAAATGAATTTATATTTTGCAATACTAAAATTCGTGAATATTGTTATGGTACACCCGGTACCAACAAAACGTTTCCGACCAAAAAAAGCGGTTATCGAACCCTACATTTCGAAACCCATAAAAACGCGTAATTAACCATTTCAATTTTATTAAACATATTTCGAAATATAAACAATTTCAAAATATGTTAATAAAATTATTATTTCGTTTCGACATAAATTTCCTATGTCGAAATACAAAAAAAATGTATACTAACGAATTTTAGTATAACGCTAATTGAACTCATTTTTTTCGTTCTTACGATATGAAAAATTTGATGACGCGAACTTTTTTTTCAATAATTACTCTTCTTCCAAGAATAATTATTTTTGTCAATTATGCGAAAAAAACTAATATCGGTCAAAGTACGATGAACTCAAAGTACTTTGACGAATTTTTTTTCGTTTTTAATAAAAAAATTCTTGATCGATTAAAAATCAATTATCGATCAGTTATAATTTGATTTCCAAAACGCGATATACTCTTTTTCCTAATTGACCGGTCGTGGTTTTTAAAAAACGTTTTTTCAGTTGTTTCGTGGTTTTTAAAAACGTTTTTGCAGTTGTTTTTTTTGGTTTTCCCGACGCGTTTATCGTCTTTAAAAAATTTACCGGTCGCAGCGATTTAAGTGAAAAAGTACTAAGTTATTCTTCTTGTTAGTTTTTTTTTTGTGTTTTTTGAAACAAACGTTTTTTTTTATTAAAAGTCGGTCGGAAGAAAAGTTTTATTTTTTGGTCGGAACCAATTTTTGTAGTGTTTAACGTTTAATAAAGAAATTAAACAAGGAAAAGGAATTTTGAAAATTCTAAAGAAAGAGAGTTTTGTTTTTTGTATAAAGTTGAAGTAAATTCCGAAAAGTATTTAACGTTTCTAAAGAGAGAAAGTTTTGTTTTTTGTTGTATAAAATTGAAGTCAATTCCGAAAAGTGTTTAACGTTTAATAAAGAAATTAAACAAGGAAAAGGAAATTTGAAATTTCTAAAGAAAGAGAGTTTTGTTTTTTGTATAAAGTTGAAGTAAATTCCGAAAAGTATTTAACGTTTCTAAAGAGAGAAAGTTTTGTTTTTTGTTGTAAAAAATTGAAGTCAATTCCGAAAAGTGTTTAACGTTTAATAAAGAAATTAAACAAGGAAAAGGAAATTTGAAATTTCTAAAGAAAGAGAGTTTTGTTTTTTGTATAAAGTTGAAGTAAATTCCGAAAAGTATTTAACGTTTCTAAAGAGAGAAAGTTTTGTTTTTTGTTGTAAAAAATTGAAGTAAATTCCGAAAAGTGTTTAACGTTTAATAAAGAAATTAAACAAGGAAAAGGAATTTTGAAATTTCTAAAGAAAGAGAGTTTTGTTTTTTGTATAAAGTTGAAGTAAATTCCGAAAAGTATTTAACGTTTCTAAAGAGAGAAAGTTTTGTTTTTTGTTGTAAAAAATTGAAGTAAATTCCGAAAAGTGTTTAACGTTTAATAAAGAAATTAAACAAGGAAAAGGAATTTTGAAATTTCTAAAGAAAGAGAGTTTTGTTTTTTGTATAAAGTTGAAGTAAATTCCGAAAAGTATTTAACGTTTCTAAAGAGAGAAAGTTTTGTTTTTTGTTGTAAAAAATTGAAGTAAATTCCGAAAAGTGTTTAACGTTTAATAAAGAAATTAAACAAGGAAAAGGAATTTTGAAATTTCTAAAGAAAGAAAGTTTTGTTTTTTGTATAAAGTTGAAGTAAATTCCGAAAAGTATTTAACGTTTCTAAAGAGAGAAAGTTTTGTTTTTTTGTTGTAAAAAATTGAAGTAAATTCCGAAAAGTGTTTAACGTTTAATAAAGAAATTAAACAAGGAAAAGGAATTTTGAAAATTCTAAAGAAAGAGAGTTTTGTTTTTTGTATAAAGTTGAAGTAGATTCCGAAAAGTGTTTAGCATTTAATAAAGAGTTTAAAAAGAAAAGAAAAAGTGGGTAAGCGTTTTTATTTTTACTTTATATTAAAATTGCATCGTGTTTCCGGGTTTTCCGACCCCCGGAGACAAAAATTCAATATAAACAAAAAGTTTCCCAGAGTCGTCCTGGGTAGGATCTTATCGTCCTTTTCGCTACACAACATCTGGCGCAGCCGGTAGGATCTGAGTTGCTAAGCATTAAAAATCTCAGATCCCCGAATCTAAAAATAAGACAGTTGTGGCAAATTGACGAATGATTCAACCAGATTTGACTTCGGAAACACATAACGAGGTGCACGAACTGACTTTTGAGGAGCAAATAAACGAGTTCTCCTTCGACAACACCAGTCCAGTTTTTGGATCACCAACAACGCTCGAACCTGGGCGCACCAGAAGCGGACGTGTATTTTCTGCTCCAAATTTACCACACCATTTCGCACGATCAACACCAAAATCTCCAACTACCAACGATTTACCAGAAAATATAAGCCCTAGGAAACACTTGTTAAAAAAACAACTAGATTTTAAGGCCGATATACTTTTAAATAGTGAATTAAAAGAAACCAAAATGTCCATAGATTGCAACAAAGTGTCTCAATTCGTTTTTAATTCAATCCCTTTACTTCACGCGGAACTCGGACCAAATTTAGCGTCGGAAGTAAAAGTTTTTGCTAAGTGCTGTCAAACAATCCATGACATACTTAGTAAGGATGAACAACCCATACTTGTCTCTTTACTACCCACACGATTTCGTGGACGAGCCGCATCACTTTTAGACAACATATCTGTAACCGATTTGACAACCTTTTTAGATACTTTAATTTCTAAATTAGTTTCCAGAAGACCTTACGCCACCTTGATACATGAATTACAAAATTCAAAACAATTGCCTGGTGAAACTCTTACTGGTTTCGCGGGGCGCATGAAATCACTTTTAAAAGAATGCATCAATCAGGCTATTCAGAGGCATCCAAACCATTATGCTTCTGTAGTAAAAGATCTAGAAGAAACCGCAATGTTCACTTTTCAAGCAGGAATACTGAATTCAAATCACAGATTGTTCTTCCTACACGAAAAGCACGAAGATTTCGATGCACTGACAAGTAAAGCGGAATTTCTCGAAACAGCGGAAAGACAATTTACTCTAAATGCTCCAAATCTGTTGAATCCTATCACACCAACCATGTCGCAAATGTTCTACCCCCAAACAGAGGAACGAAACGTAACCAACTCAAATGACAATTACAATAGCAACCACGACTACAACAATAATGTCAACAGAAATCAAAACGGACTCAACAACGACAATTATAACAGAAATACCAACTTCAACAACAACGACAATGGCAGAAACAACAATTTTAACAACCACAACAACAACAGTCACAACAACTTCAACCACAACAACAGAAACAACAATTTCAACAACAATAGCGGCAGAAACAACTCCTACAACAATAATAACAGCAACAACAACTTCAACAACAACAACAACAGAAACACTAACTTCAACAACAACAACACCAACAGAAATAACAATTTCAATAACAGCGGTACTACCCGAAACAACAACTTCAACAACAACAACAACAGAAACGCCAATTTCAACAACAGCAACAACAACAGACCCAACAACAGTTACTACAATTTCAACGACAGTGCGAGGAGGAACAACAACTACCAGAATAACGCATTTAACAACAACAATCGTCACAATGACAATAGGTTCGTCGGTGGGATTAACAATTACAGAGGACATAATTTTGAAGAAGGAAACAACAATAATAATACCAATAACTCACCGAGAAGCAATGACTCCTACAATAATCCCCACAATCAGAACCCATCGAACCCCCGACCACCATGCGGATTTTGCAATCGTTTTGGGCATACGTATAATGAATGCCGTACGCGTATGAATACACCATATTGTAGTCGATGCCGAATACATGGGCATACGAACAACAATTGTAATTCTCAAACGTTACCGACCCCAACAAAACGGATTAACATGATATCTAACGAACCAAATGATAATAGGGAACTCGACGACACTGTAGACAACATGCACAAATGTATTTTCTGCCAACAACCTGGACACACGATAGAAAACTGCATAGCAAAAAAATTATGGGATGAAAACAATTCCCCATCAATAAAACAGACGGAAAACTAAAACAGGGCTGTCACCTTAGCCCCCCAGAAAACGAGACAAGGTGTCAGCCCGCCCAAAAATTACCTACCCTTGCTAAATGCGTAATAAAAGTACCTTTACCAATTATAATAAACAATCCGGCCGAACTATTAGTAGACACGGGAGCAGATATAAGTATAATAAAAAAATCATCAATAAAAGATAATATAAAAATAAATGAAGAAGAAAAAACAAATATTCAAACTGTTTTCGGCACCGGAAAAACAATAGGTACATGTTTTACAAATTTCCCACCCCCCATATCGCAATCATGTAAATTTCATGTGGTGGAAAAAACTACTCCAATTCCAGGAGATGGAATTTTAGGGTTCGATTTCCTTTCTCGTAATTGCAATATTGAAGGCCCAAATAAACGTTTAACTTTTCCCGAAATTAGAATTGATGAAGATAACTTCGGAATTCCATTTTTTAAAAGTACGACCATAGATTCCATGGATAAGGTCCATATAGATGTCACCAACGAACAGGTGGAAACACCTGAATCAGAGGTTAAAATTGTAAGTGGCTCATGGAACGGACAAACTTTAACGAATCAAGCACGGGACGAAACGGAGTATGAAGTGGAGACTCAGAGAGCAATTCATATTCCGCCCCGCTCCCGAAGACTGATTCAAATAAAAGTGGATTTCAAACAAGATAGACTCTGCTTGTCAAAAGAACTAAGCGAAGGAGTATACCTTGGAAGTTGCTTAGTTAGGCCTGATAACGGAAAAATAACGCTTTGTGTACTCAATACCAAAATGAAACGAACGAAAGTCGCCCCTTTTAATTTCAGCACACGACCCCTTAACTATTACGAAATATACCATTTAGAACAAGAAATAGAAGAACCATCGCCTGAAGAGAATGTACAATATTTATTCAACCTAAATCAAAACTCTATACAAAATGATAGAATAGAAGAACTTATGAAAAATATACGATTAGATGAAAACGCGACTATTGAAGAGAAAAACTCTATATTACAAATATGTAAAGAATACAACGACATTTTTTATTTACCAAATGACAAATTGACTCACACACTTTCTTACGAACACACAATCCCCGTAAAACAAGACCATGCACCCATAAACCAAAAGATGTATCGCCTCCCCGAAAAACAACGCGAAATTATCCAAGAACAGGTAAAAGAAATGCTTGACAATGAAATAATTACTCCAAGCAAAAGTCCATGGAATTCCCCGTTACTAGTGGTACCCAAAAAGAATGGCCCCGACGGAGAAAAGCGATGGAGAGTAGTAGTAGATTTTAGAAAATTGAACGAAATTACAATCGGTGATGCTTTTCCCCTGCCTCGAATTGAAGATATTTTAGACCAACTTGGTCATTCCAGATATTTCACCACACTAGATCTCGCTAGTGGGTATCATCAAGTGTTAGTAAACCAAGAAGATAGAGCTAAAACTGCTTTTAGCACACCTTTCGGACATTATGACTTTTTAAGGATGCCGTTCGGACTAACAGGAGCCCCAGCTACTTTTCAACGTCTTATGAACCACGTATTGTCAGGTTTACAAGGTTTTTTATGTTTTGTGTACATTGACGATATCGTCATATACGGAAAAAATTTACTCGATCATAACCTAAAATTGGACGCAATTTTTTCAAGATTGAGAACACATAACCTAAAATTACAACCTGAAAAATGCAATTTTCTTAGGAAAGAAATTGTCTATTTAGGTCACCAGTGCACGCCCGATGGTGCTCTACCTGACCCCTCAAAAATAATTTGTGTGCAAAATTTCCCAGTTCCCAAAACCATTCGTCAAGTCCAATCATTTTTGGGTTTGGCAAATTATTATCGCAAATTCATACCAAATTTTTCAAAGGTTGCGGAACCTCTAAACAAACTTTTACGCAAAAATAATAAATTTAAATGGACCGAAATTTGCGAATCTGCATTCCAAAATTTAAAAAACACTCTAATATCACCCCCATTACTTATATACCCCGATTTCGCTCAAGCTTTCAACTTAACAACTGATGCCAGTAATGAAGCTATTGGAGCAGTTCTTTCTCAAGGCGAAGTAGGAAAAGATAAACCAATTGCATACGCTAGCCGCTCATTAAATAAAGCAGAACGAAATTATTCCACAATTGAAAAGGAATTACTAGCTATTGTATGGGCAACCAAAAATTTCCGTTGCTATCTTTATGGTAGAAAATTTACTGTTTATACTGATCATAAACCCTTGAAAGGAGTTTTTAACGTGAAAGATCCGACAAGCCGTTTGGTGCGTTTCCACCATAAACTTTCGGAATACGATTATCAAATCGAGTACAAAGCAGGAAAATATAACACGAATGCTGATGCTCTTAGTCGCATTCCACCCCTTGAATCCGGATCTATATTAGAAGAAATGACCCCGAAACAAACAATTACTGAAGAACTTGAAAATTTAGATACCATTAATTTAGAACAACAAATAAAAAATTTAGAAAATACAAACGGATGGAATTCACTACTACGCGAAATTGAAACGACCTCAAAAACTAAAATCAAAGAGGACGGATTTACGACAAAAGAGGCCCTCAAACTTTCTAACAAACCCCTAAACAGATACGAAGACGTATTACCATACGATCATTCACGCATAAAATTACTTAACGGAAAAAATGACTATATAAACGCAAACTTAGTGAAAATAAGCAAACTTGATACAACGTACATTTTAACGCAAGGACCTTTATTGGAAACAATAGACGATTTTTGGTTAATGATTTGGTAAAACAATTGCAAAACAATAGTAATGTTAACGAGATTAACAGAACAAAATAAAATTAAGTGTCATAAGTATTGGCCAAAACAGACGGGAGACAAACATATAATACCCCTAACAAGAATCGGTTTCACCATCGTATATTTGACACTAACAGAACAAACACATTTTACTAAACGAATTTTCCGACTTACAGAAATTTCAACAAAAAAATATCGCGACGTAACCCAATTTCAATTTAATACATGGCCCGATACAGGAACCCCCTCTACTGCAAAAGAATTTTTGAAATTTTACCAAGAAGTTAAACATTATCAAATGCATGAATGCGAAAATGAACCTTTATTAATACATTGCAGTGCTGGAATCGGACGATCAGGCACATTTTGTCTAATCGATATTTGCCTCGCTTTAATTGCTACCAAAAATGGAAACGAAATGACGATACCCCAAATATTATTAGAAATGCGCGAGAAAAGAAAGGGTTTAGTTCAAACTGCCGAACAATTAAAATTTGCATACTTAACCATTTTAGAAGGACAAAAATTTCTCTCAAAAATCACCCCAAATTCTACAAGTAATAATATAGCATCGGTAGAACTCAACTCAAGCCAAATTAATGTTGTAACCAGAAGTCACACTAAAACCCATCAAAACGAGCCAAATAATGAGGTGGAACTTCCCCAAAAACCCACAAATATACTGGAAATAGCACCTACAAACATCGACCCGATTGACGAACCCATAAGAATAAATTTCAAGGATCCCACTAAAGTCGTACCATCAGACACAGAGTCAAATGCCTCATATGAAACATCGGAATCCGACGAAGAAGAAGAAGTTGAAATTTTAACCAATCCAAACGATATTCAAACTCTTTTAAAAGCCCATCACGACTCACCTTTAGGAGGGCATGCCGGTATTCAAAAAACGTATAATCGTATCCGAAAAAACTACCGTTGGAAAAATATGTTGCAAGATATAACCAAGTACATAAATAAGTGCATAAAGTGCCAACGCCATAAAAAGGGAAGAGGTTTGAAAATGCCAATGAAGATTACGGATACGGCAACTCGACCTTTCGAAAAGATTTACTTGGATATTGTTGGACCTCTTCCGACGTCACAACATGGAAATAAGTATATTTTGACTTTTCAAGACGATTTGACAAAAATCCTGGATTGTTTTGCTATACCTAATGCCGAGACGACAACAGTGGCCGATTGCTTCTACAGAAATATCGTGTTAAAATACTTAGTCATACCGGATAAGCTAATAACCGACCAAGGTTCGAATTTCACCAGCGATTTATTTAAACGTATATGTAAATTATTACACATCAAAAAGGTACAAACTACTGCTTACCACCCACAATCGAATGGATCACTAGAGCGCACTCACGGACCCCTTATCGAATATTTGCGTACAATGGTCGACGACAATATTGACACATGGGACCAGTACCTTTCGGAAGCCGCACTTGTACACAATCACACACCCCATAGCGGAAGTAAATTTACACCAATTCATGCTTTGTATGGTTACCATCGCGCCCTACCCACAAACCTCACGAAAAAACCAGAGCCCATATACAATTTTGATGATTATTGTAATACTATCAAATATAAATTACAAAAAATTCACACCAGTATGAAGGAAAATCTCATGAAAGCTAAGGAAAAATCAAAAGAGTATTATGACAAAAACTCAAAGACCGTAAAATTCCACGTAGGAGATACAGTACTTTTGAGGAACGCAGCAACGAAACACAAATTATCAGCAGTATGGAATGGCCCTTTTCTAGTGCGAAAAGTTCATGATGACCTAAATACTTCCATACAAATCGGAAAGAAAATACGAAGAGTCCATAACAACCGATTAAAAAAATTTTAACTACACCCTGTCTAAAAACTTCAAAAAACTTCACCACCCCTATTTTATTAAACGCAAAAATCTTTTATTCTGTGAACGACAATTCAAAAAAAAAAAAAATGTTTCACACCCAACCATATGCATAGAGAAAGCATATTCTTTACATATGCAATTTCAAAATTAGGTCAAGTTCAAGTTCACCCATTTGTTCTTTGCCAAATGGTAAACATTGAACATGTTTTATACCTACGTCCACGAATAAAACCTAAGGAGATTTCAATGTAAATAAAATATATTTATATATATAAATTAATATATATATATATATAATATATAACTATTGCAGTACCACTTGCCGTAAGATAAGCAAAAGAAATATGATACCGCCACAAAATTTTTTTTTTACATATCTCAGGTACAGTCATACAAAGACGAAGGGAAAATGTCTTTTAACATTTTGGATACAAAATCTTAATAAGAACAATTTTCCAAACTTAATCTTTGTTGGAACATGAAAAAACTCCCCGTAGAAATCCTAAGGTAATATGTATAAGATATATTGAACCTTTTCAACAAATCTCTGCTTTTCAAGAATTTATCCAAGAATATTTAAAAAAAAAAAAAACAATTCCGAAAGTAAGAAATTCTTAAAGGTAATCCGACCCATGCAAAATAAAATGCAGATAACAATCCCATATGAATTAAAAACAAATAGAAATACTTTGTTGTTTACTAAATATAAGTACAGTATTTAGAATAGTAAGAAACCAAAATGTAAAAATGGTAAAACATACCATTCCTTTTTTATCAACATTATAATAGTATAAAAATTTTTTGTGACTTTTGAACAAACAATTTTTGTAAGTTTGTTTAAAAGCCGACAAAAAATTTTTTTTTCAGTAACGGGAAGGTATGTTATGGTACACCCGGTACCAACAAAACGTTTCCGACCAAAAATAGCGGTTATCGAACCCTACATTTCGAAACCCATAAAAACGCGTAATTAACCATTTCAATTTTATTAAACATATTTCGAAATATAAACAATTTCAAAATATGTTAATAAAATTATTATTTCGTTTCGACATAAATTTCCTATGTCGAAATACAAAAAAAGTGTATACTAACGAATTTTAGTATAACGCTAATTGAACTCATTTTTTTCGTTCTTACGATATGAAAAATTTGATGACGCGAACTTTTTTTTCAATAATTACTCTTCTTCCAAGAATAATTATTTTTGTCAATTATGCGAAAAAAACTAATATCGGTCCAAGTACGATGAACTCAAAGTACTTTGACGAATTTTTTTTCGTTTTTAATAAAAAAATTCTTGATCGATTAAAAATCAATTATCGATCAGTTATAATTTGATTTCCAAAACGCGATATACTCTTTTTCCTAATTGACCGGTCGTGGTTTTTAAAAAACGTTTTTTCAGTTGTTTCGTGGTTTTTAAAAACGTTTTTGCAGTTGTTTTTTTTGGTTTTCCCGACGCATTTATCGTCTTTAAAAAATTTACCGGTCGCAGCGATTTAAGTGAAAAAGTACTAAGTTATTCTTCTTGTTAGTTTTTTTTTTGTGTTTTTTGAAACAAACGTTTTTTTTTATTAAAAGTCGGTCGGAAGAAAAGTTTTATTTTTTGGTCGGAACCAATTTTTGTAGTGTTTAACGTTTAATAAAGAAATTAAACAAGGAAAAGGAATTTTGAAAATTCTAAAGAAAGAGAGTTTTGTTTTTTGTATAAAGTTGAAGTAAATTCCGAAAAGTATTTAACGTTTCTAAAGAGAGAAAGTTTTGTTTTTTGTTGTATAAAATTGAAGTCAATTCCGAAAAGTGTTTAACGTTTAATAAAGAAATTAAACAAGGAAAAGGAAATTTGAAATTTCTAAAGAAAGAGAGTTTTGTTTTTTGTATAAAGTTGAAGTAAATTCCGAAAAGTATTTAACGTTTCTAAAGAGAGAAAGTTTTGTTTTTTGTTGTAAAAAATTGAAGTCAATTCCGAAAAGTGTTTAACGTTTAATAAAGAAATTAAACAAGGAAAAGGAAATTTGAAATTTCTAAAGAAAGAGAGTTTTGTTTTTTGTATAAAGTTGAAGTAAATTCCGAAAAGTATTTAACGTTTCTAAAGAGAGAAAGTTTTGTTTTTTGTTGTAAAAAATTGAAGTAAATTCCGAAAAGTGTTTAACGTTTAATAAAGAAATTAAACAAGGAAAAGGAATTTTGAAATTTCTAAAGAAAGAGAGTTTTGTTTTTTGTATAAAGTTGAAGTAAATTCCGAAAAGTATTTAACGTTTCTAAAGAGAGAAAGTTTTGTTTTTTGTTGTAAAAAATTGAAGTAAATTCCGAAAAGTGTTTAACGTTTAATAAAGAAATTAAACAAGGAAAAGGAATTTTGAAATTTCTAAAGAAAGAGAGTTTTGTTTTTTGTATAAAGTTGAAGTAAATTCCGAAAAGTATTTAACGTTTCTAAAGAGAGAAAGTTTTGTTTTTTTGTTGTAAAAAATTGAAGTAAATTCCGAAAAGTGTTTAACGTTTAATAAAGAAATTAAACAAGGAAAAGGAATTTTGAAAATTCTAAAGAAAGAGAGTTTTGTTTTTTGTATAAAGTTGAAGTAGATTCCGAAAAGTGTTTAGCATTTAATAAAGAGTTTAAAAAGAAAAGAAAAAGTGGGTAAGCGTTTTTATTTTTACTTTATATTAAAATTGCATCGTGTTTCCGGGTTTTCCGACCCCCGGAGACAAAAATTCAATATAAACAAAAAGTTTCCCAGAGTCGTCCTGGGTAGGATCTTATCGTCCTTTTCGCTACACAACAATATACAAATTTTATTGTATTTCGACATAAAAAATTTATGTCGAAGCAAAATAATAATTTTAATAAGATATTTCGAAATTGTTTATATTTCGAAATATGTTAATAAAATTAAATAAAAATTTACGCGTTTACAAAAGTTAAATTTCGAAATATTTTGAATATAGGGATCAACGGTCGGAATGATTTTTTGGTACAGGGTGTACCACAACATCACCATCAACAAAGCTGAGGGCCAAACTTTAAAATTGTGCGGTTTAGATCTAGACGCGGATTACTTCTCACATGGACAATTATATGTTGCGTGTTCTAGAGTCGGCAAACTAGAAAATCTCTATGTCTGGACAGAAAATGGAACAACAAAAAATATTCTTTATCCACAAGCATTGTGAAATTAAATATACGAGAAACGTTCAGTTTTCCTTTTCTTTCTTTTCCATTTAACCAGACTGAGCCACAGCAACGCGTGGCCGGGTACAGCTTGTAAATAATAAATTTGGGTTTCTGTTAACTTCCGACATGTTTATTTAAAAATCCCATTAATAATCAATTTTCAATATTCTAAAACAATTAAAATAATTATCAACGTTAACTAGATCGAACACAAAAAATTCAAAAATATTTAACAGTACTCCGCTTTCAGTGAACAGTAGACAGTAAACGAAATAAAATACAATAAAGTTAATTAAGAATCAAATTGGTTGAATTTAATGAGTTATTATAAAACGATCAGGTACTTTAATTCTTCTTCCCAATCTGGTAATTTTAGTATCTGGTATTGAAAATCTTACTTCTTTGGTACAGAATGCCAATCTTTAGTTGAGTACGACATGATTGCTGCTTTCAAAGTTCGGTGCCAACGTCTAATTAATCCATTAGCCGGGGGTGGTAAGCAGCAGTGCGAATATGTTAGGTTCCAAGAATTCTTGATAGCTCTCGGAAAAGTGTCGATTCAAATTTTCTTCCTTGGTCGGTTGTAATTCTTAGTGGAACACCGAATCGTGCAATCCACCCAGAAATTAATGCTGATGCAACACTTTATGCAAATATCCGTCAACGGAAATGCCTGCCGTACTAAACTGTGATTCAAGCTGAGCAAACCAGACCTGGGTCAGAATGGAGGAACTCGAACTGCCACTGTCATGACGGTAGGCTTAATAGGATCACTTCTCTGGGGCGATGATGAGCGAGACATGTTCGATTTTAGATCAAATAATTATGAAAAACAAAATTCACAAATGTAAATCGGAACTAATTAAAATATGAACTCAACTAAAATGAAATGAATTGCCTGATAAGTTGATATTTTCTTGAAAAATATAGTAAAAATTAGAAATTTTCAAAATTTAATTTAACGCCGCTAATAATTATGTTCCGGTCCTTCCAAACTTTTGCGTTGTCGTCGAGGTCACCAATTTGGGAGTCTTGGAATAAATAATAACTTTGTGTTCCTATTAACTTCCAACATGTTTATTTAAAAATCCCAATAATAATCAATTTTGACTATTCTAAAGCAATTAAAATAATTATCAACGTTAACTAGATCGAACATAGTGAATTCGAAAATGTTTATCAAGGTACATGCTCTTCGTCGATTTCGAGTCTACTTGGAGGGTATACCTTTTAAAATTGGTACTTGTTGTAATTCTCTTATTCTCACTTCAAATAAAAAAATTTTAAACCCACGTATTGTGGGCTCTTGAATTGCAAAATTATAATTATTCAGTGGAACATAGGGCAGGTACTAATATGGGCCACGTGGATGCTCTCAGTCGGCATCACATTGTCTGTGTTATCAATGAAGACGATATTGAGTTTCGGTTACAGGTTACCCAAAGTAGAGTTTCAAACATATGAAGTTTTCGAAATAAATTTGAGAATCAAGCCAGTAAACTTTTTGACCTAATGGATGGTATCGTATATAGGAAGGATATGAAAGGTGACTGTTAAGTCCGCGACTTAAACATTTATAGTAATGAAATTGTGTTGGCGTAAACTTGCGTAACCTCAACACAATCTAATGACTAAAATTAAACGGGTAGGTAGTTAGTAAAATAACAAGATTGTTTTGTTTGTAAAAAGAAATATAAAAGTAGTTTTATTTGATTTAAAATATATACAATTCATTTGAGTTTTTGTTTTAGCAGTTCAAAAAATTCATTGGAAGTTCTTTAAAATTCATATAATAAATTAGGTAGTCTAGTATTTGTGGTCTGTTGATTCCCTTTAGCAATTGTCGTGATGGTATTTCTTCAATGTTGTGATGTGAAGCCCGAGAATGAAATAGTTCGTGATTTTGTAAAAAAAAATCATACGATTTTTCAATAATTGTGTGAAAATAGTCCGCGGTTTTTGCATAACGAAAAATCTGGCGATAATGTCCGTGATTTATGAAGAGTACATCAGGCAACAAATATCCTTGATTTGATGAAGAGTAAATGAATTTACGATGAGTAAATCAGGCAGCAAATATCCGTGACTTCTAATATTAGTCACTTTACGATGAGTAAATCAGGCAAGAATTATCCGTGACTTATGGAGAATAAATCAGGCAACAAATATCCGTGCCTTATGAAGAGTCAATCAGGCAATGATATCCGTGATTTGACTAATAGGAGTGATTTTATGATGAGTGAATCAGGCAAGAATTATCCGTGACTTACGAAGAATAAATCAGGCAAGAAATATCGGTGACTTATGAAGAGTCAGTCAGGCAACGATATCCGTGATTTGACTAATAGGAGTGACTTTATGATGAGTAAATCAGGCAAGAATTATCCGTGACTTACGAAGAATAAATCAGGCAACAAATGTCCGTGACTTACGAAGAATAAATCAGGCAACAAATATCCGTGACTTATGAAAAGTCAATCAGGCAACAATATCCATGATTTGACGTTAAACTATTTTTCTATGATTGAACTTTCTTTCAGTGCAAATGCACGTAACTTTACTATATTTTAATTCGGCAACGAATATCCTGAATTAAACCCGATTAAAAATTACAAGGCAAAATATCCGTCATCATTTTTAATATTTCTATATTAACAAGGCAACGAATATCCGTTGTTAATATGCCCGATTGAAATTTGCAAGGCAAAATATCCGTCGTAAATTTTAATAAATTTGATCTATGTTCAATCATAGACAATTGTTTCTACTAATTTTACTCACCATTGGTTTTCTTGTTAGGCTCCTTTCTCCTTGGGACGAAAAAACCAAGTGATTTAATACCAAATCGGCACGAGTCCTAACGGATCTTTTAAACGAACAATGGACCCATTGACTTCTGAGTCAAAATATAGTCCTTATGACAATTAAAATTCGAAATCTGGATCATCTTTATCGCTGATGATTTAATTCTTTTAACTTTTTATTCGAATATATTCCCTATAAGTTTTCTCTAACGTATCTGTGTCCTCTTGATAATTTTTTGTGCAAAAAATGATAAAAACTTATTTATCATTTCAGGGGTAAACCATAAGATACAGTTTTAGAATATTAAAATCTTATTTTATCGCATGCCATTTAATTTTGATGTCATTAAGTTTGTAAATGATTTCTTAAAGCTCCTTTGTAATCCTTTTGGACTTTCAGATTAAATCCAATCAAAAAAACTTAATTGAAAGTTCCAAATGCAGGGGCGTACAAATGAGCGGATGTCGTTAAACTTGTGTTGAATCAAATTCATAACTTTTGTTTTAGTTTTCTTGAAATATTTCATCAAATATTCATTCTTATCAAAAACCAATTACATGATAATTCATCCAATTAATTATACTGGCGTAAATTAAAAAAATGACGAATTATTCGACCAAAAAATATAAATATTATCAAAAATTCTGTTCAGTGGATGTAAAAGAAAAACCGCTGAACAAACATTATCTCATCTCATAGTGGAAATAATATGGCTGTCATTTGACAGATCAGAAAGATAAACAACATGTTCATTTTGTTTTTATTCTTTATTATTTTATTTTTATGCCCTATGGTAGGTACTACGAGAGGGTATATTAGTTTTGTCACTAAGTGTGTAACACATAGAAATAATGATCGGAGAAAAATTTCAAGGGTATGGTTGTGTAGGGAATCAAAAGTTATATCGATTTATGCATGTCCGTCCGTCCGTCCGTCCGTAGACAAGATAACTCAAAAACGCGTTATCCGATTTTGATGAAATTTATAATTTCAGTTGCTTATTCCTTAACTTGGTTTGGTATTGCATTTGAGCAAAATCGATCCGCGGGGAGCAAAGTTATAAAGGAAAAACCAGAGTGACCAGAAAGTTTTGTCGTTTTTTTGGTTATGGTTTTTCGGATGTAATTGGAAAATTTGTGACCCGATTTTGTACAAATTAATTATGTAGGTTAACTGCATAAATAGACGATACCGAATTAATTTTCAGTCAAATCGGTCCAAGGATAGTGGAGAAAGAAATAGTTGTAGCTTAAAATAAGCCTGTTCATAAAGTTTTTCCAATGTATTTTAAAAAGTTATATACGGATTTGAATCAAATTTACGAAACGTGTTTATACTATTAGACGCCACCCTACCTGTGAATTTCGGCCAATTTGAGAATGAAGAAACAAAGTTATGGAGAGAAAAACCTTAAAATATTCAGTTAAGCAGAAAGTTCGTGGCGTTTTTTTTCCAATAGTTGGCTTTAGAATCGTATAACTTTAGTAGTTCTAATCCTATCAAGTTATATTATAGCGCGCTGAAAAGGTAACATTTTATAGAATACTTAGAAAAAAAATTGTGAAATTCTGGCAGAAGAAATTGGGGTAATTGGGTTTTGAAAATGAGCCAAAATTCTGAAAAAAATTCCCTATATTAATGCTCCATGTTTGGTACTACCGTCCGTCCGTTGACAAAATAACTCAAAAACGCGTTATCCAATTTTGATGAAATTTAGAATGCTACTTGGTTATTGCTATAGTGGTTTTGGTATTGCATTTCAGCAAAATCGACAGAGGGGCAGCGAAGTTATTAAGCAAAAACAGGGGCGACCATAAAGTTTTGTCGTTTTTTTTCTATAGCTTTTCGGGTTTAATTGGAAAATTGGTAAAGCAATTTTGTTTAAATTAATTATATTGGTTGACTACATTAATAGACCATGCCATTGTAAATTTCAGTAATATCGGTCTAAGGATAGTGGAGAAAGAAGTAGTCGTAGGAAGAAATAACCCTGTTCAGAAAGTTTTTTTGATGTATTTTCAGAACTAATGCACCGATTTGAATGAAATTTGCAAATTAGACTTACACTACCCGGGTCTGAGTTACTTACAAATTAGAGAAAATTTTGACAAGGGCAAACAAAGTTATGAAGAAAAACCTTGATATATTGTTAGTTTTCACAATTTTTCTCTCCCATTTCTACCATAGGGCATCAAAAAATCGGCTATAGGCCGATTTTAAATTACTTTATGTTTATTTTATTTTTTAGAAAAATGTTGAGAGAACTCAACAGTGACCTTTATTTTTATGTTCCCAAAGAGATGGAGGAAAATGTTATTAGACAAATCTATGAAAAGGTTGGTCACGTGAGGGTGAACAAGTGTTACGATAAAATAAAAATTAATTCTTGGTTGCCTGACATGAAGCCAAGAATTGAGAAATACATTCGAAATTGTCAGAAATATATAATCTACTCCGCCCCATTGCTCCCAGGGAACGAAATCTTTATAGCATACCAAAAAAG
Organism: Xylophagus ater; assembly: GCA_963422695.1. Lineage (NCBI taxonomy): Eukaryota > Metazoa > Arthropoda > Insecta > Diptera > Xylophagidae > Xylophagus > Xylophagus ater. The sequence goes on from OY730481.1 coordinate 21,835,629, forward strand.
TCAATACAATTTGATACCATCCATTGCCCTTTTGTCAAGTCTAAACGGAAGCATTTGTTAGCTATAGTTGACGCCTTCCCTAAATATATTAAACTTTTCCCTATTATTTCAACTAGCACAAAAGGAGTTATTCTGTCTCTTAAAAGATATTTCGAATATTATAGTCGGCCACCCAGAATAGTTTTAGACAAGGGTAGCTGTTTAACGTCCCGGGAGTTTTGTGACTTCTTAGAAAAAATGAACGTAATGCATGTGAAAGTGGCTGACGGATCCCCCAAGCCAATGGACAGGTCGAGACGGTGAACCGTTACTTACCCCTATGCGTAGCAAATTAGGTGAATCTATGCAGCATTCCGATTGGTCTTTGAAATTGGTAGAAATTGAATTTGCTATTAACAATTCGATCCATAGTACAACTCGAACTTCCCCATTTTTGCTATTAATTGGCGTTAGTCAGAAAGGTCCAACTCTTGACTGGCTCACGGAATATTTAGTTGAGCAAGAAGTGCGAGGTCGGGATTTGGAGGTGAGTCGATTGAGGGCTTCGGAAGCAAGACATTCGTCTTAGCAGTACAACCAGTGTTATTTTGAAAACAATCACAAGCCCGCTAAAGTTTATATGAGAGGTGACTACGAAGTCATAAAGAATGTTGATGCATCAGTTGGCGCAAACAAAAACTGATACCCAAATACAGAGGACCATATGAAGTATATAAAGGGCTATCTAACGATCGGTATATAATTCGAGATGTTGAGAATTGTCAAATAACCCAACTACCTTATGATGGGATTGTCGAAGCATTCCATATGATGAAATGGAGAAATTCATCGTAAATATATTTGTATCGTGAAACTGTTTGAGGAATATTCCAACAATTGGTGTCGATATAATAATTTGGCTATTGTTCGCCAATTTTTGGTAATATATATGCTTCGATATCTGTTGAGTATGATGTTCTAGCGCGTGTTTTCAAATCCGGTTTTGGTTTGTTCTCTTTTCTGATAATTTTATTTAGCACCGATGATTTGTATACCAGGGACCAAGCTTCGAAAATTGTTAGTGAAGAAGAAAAAATGTTGAAACATCGAATACCTGATAGTACCTAAATAAAAAAAACGCGATTTTAGTGGTCGTTAAAACCAAAAGATGTAAGGGTAGAAACCCACCGTTACAACAGAGATGCGTCAGGGGTTGATCTATCAACCCGGACGTAACTGAAAAGCGCGTGGGTAGTTTGAGAGGTACGGGAAAGCTTGTACTGTCCAATGTGGGACTCGACCACACCCGAGAATAAGAGTCTCGTGCTCTTCTGACTGAGCTAGCCAGGCACCAGAAAATTTGATAGAACGAAAAGTATGTTCCGATTTAGATCGCGACAGTGAGTATTTGCTCCCACCTAACTATTGTCTCAAGTCTTTAGCATGGTAAACCCCTATGGGTCTACCCTGCAAATCCTCGACTTCATAAAGGGGACCGCCAATCGCACGAACAATCCGACACTTCAGAAATTTACGATTTAGTCGAGCCATGTGTAATCATGTGGGGACCGAACACAAGAAAATATGGATCAATCCCTTTAGATGCATGGATTGTACTCCGAATAGCACAACCGATGCGTCCCAACTTCCGATCCCAATCCCTATGATCGGTGCCAACATAAGAGCGGATGGCCGCCAGTAATGAACGGTTTACACGTTCCGATGCGTTAGCTTGTGATGAGTAGATGGCTGTGCGATTGTGTTTAACACCAGACACTTCAACCAATTTACGAAATTCTTTAGATACAAATTGCGGTCGATTGTCTGAAAATATAATCTCGGGTACGCCGAATAAATTGAAGACGTTTTCCTCCAAGAAATCGGTGATCTGCACGGCAGATGCCTTACGTAGTGTCCTGAACAAAACAAATTTCGAAAATTTGTCCAAAACAACTAGGAGAGTGGTGTTACCATGCTTAGACCGAGGGTAGGTTCCTAATAGGTCAATATACAAGTACTGGAATGGTCTGTCAACTTCAATTTCTTTGCCCATTGGCGGCCTCAACACACTATTTGGAGCCTTAGACTCTTTACAAACGATGCAACTCGCGATATAATTACGTACCTCGCTAGCCATACCAGGCCAGAAATATCTTTGCCACAAACGATATAAGGTTTTGGTAATACCGCCGTGCCCAGGCGAACTAGCTCGTCCGTAAGGCTAGACGGAACCCAAAGCTTCCATGATCTATCTTCCTGAAAGATATTGCCAGTACTAAAGCATGTCTTGAAGTACACGTAGCCATCTGACACGTGCGTGTCAGGCAGCCTTTCCGCGTTGCTTTGCACTGTATCGATCAGGTCGAGATATTCCTTTGATTTAAAGGCTTCAGAATTCAAATTGATACTTGGTGCCGAAACTATTTCCAAAATCGCGTCCACGTAAATACGTGAAAGCGCATCTGGCACCACATTTTCTGAACCTTTTCTCTGTTCGATACCGAAATTAAAGGCTTGAAGCTTTAAGCTCCATCGAGCCAAACGTCCGCTCAAGTCGCGCTGACTCATGAGCCATTTTAAACTGGCATGGTCGGTGATTATTTTGAACGGCAAACCTTCGACGTAGGCTCTGAACTTTTTAACGCTCAACACCGCAGCGAAACATTCCAGTTCCGTCACGCTGTAGTTGCGATGTGCAGAGTTCAGCTTTTCAGAAATATACGTGATGTGTTTCTCATTGCCTTCCTCGTCGCTTTGCAGCAAATATCTCCGACACCGCACTGTATAATAAAGGGTTTAGTGTAATCAGAGTTGGCCAATACCAAACCTGTTTTGGAGTGGTAGGAGCAGGAAAGTCAAAAATTGCAGATACCTTATTTGAGTCGGTCTTTAAACATCCATTTCCAACGATGTAACCCAAATAGCTAACTTCTCTCATGAAAAATTTGGTGTTCTCCAAATTTATGGTAACTCCAGCATAAAACAAGCAACGTGCAGTGGTTGCCAAAAGTTTAACGTGAGAATCAAAATCCTCAGAAACTACCAAAGGATCGTCCAAATAGACGAAACAGTTTCTCTTAACTCGACTGGAATTGGTTTGTCCATCAGTCTACACATTCTTTGAGGAGCATTACAGAGCCCGAAAGGCATCACTGTAAACTGATATAACGGTCTACCGGGCACTGTGAAAGCAGTTTTTTCCCTACTCTGCTTTTCCAACGGTATTTGCCAAAAGGCGTCTTTCAAATCAATACTTGAAATGAAACACGTCTTCTCAAGCCTGCTGAGAAGGCCTTCTATATGTGGAAGTGCGGAAGCGTCCTTTTTCATTAGGGTGTTCACTTTCCTGGAGTCGAGGCAGAGGCGAACCTTTCCAGGTTTCCGTACCAAGACTATAGGAGAGTTCCACGCGCTGACACTGTCTTCAATAACACCCAATTCCAACATACGGTCCAACTCAGCATACATGAGGGCTTGTACCGCAGGGGAAACAGGTAGTGGCCTTGCTTTACAGGCTCAGCGTTTTCTACCTCAATAATATTTTGTTCTAAATGTGTCTTTCCTAAACCGACTTGGTGGTAAGAATGAAATAAAGTTAAAATGCTTTCAAGACGCGCGCGTTGTTCCGAATTTAGTGCGTGTGGGTTGGGATCGTCAATTGACAAACAATCTAAAGTTTCGTTTTTAGAAAATATAGTCGGAGCTAAAAAAAATCTACACCTAGATATAGATTTTGGGTAAGTCCTGGTACGACGTATGGAGAAAGTGTTTTCGTAATGTTATTGTATGTAATTGGAATCGCAATTTGACCATGTACAGGTTGAGCTTTACCATCAGCCGTTTTAACTGAGGTGGGACGACCAGTAATTGAAATTTCATGACGTTCGAGGAAATTTAAAGCGCCAGCGCCTAGACAGGACACACTTGCGCCACTGTCCAAAAGGCCAAAAAGGTATTCGCCGTCGATTTCCACCTTAGCATATGGTCGCACGTCATGTTCAAGCTTCACAAAAGCAGATTCCACCATTTTACCCAATAACTTCTTTTGTTTACACCTTTCTCTACACCTACTAATTTTACTCGGTTTTAATACAGTACCGATTATTCTAAGTCTAGCTTCGACTCAGACTCATCGCAGGCATTCCGAAAATAAGATTTGCGATCTTATCTTTAACAATACTTCTCATAATGTCGGCCAATTCTATTTCTGCCATAGGAATTCTTAACCGATGGTATAATGATAACACTGAATCATAAAAATCATCGCAAGTTTCGTTATTGGATTGCTTTTTTTGTAACATTCAACGCATAATCTCGTGGTCAGTGTCAAAACTTTTTGAAGACTCATCAGTATGCTGACCGGAAATTATAAAATTGCTTAAGAAAGAGTTAATAATATATATATTTTCTGTGAGTTGAAAGAAAATCTCAAAACCGACAACTATATCAAAATTCGTTCCGTATTTATCTTAGATCTTATCAAAAGTAAAAAAATAAGTTTTTTTTGTGTGTTTTTTTAACGTAGAATCAATTCAATTGGAATTGTAACATAATTACAAGTAGAATTTACCAAAGTTGGATTATTTCAATTTCATATTTTTTAATATATACATATACTTTTTTTTGAATTTCACAAATGGACATTTTTTTTGAGTGAATTATCAATTGTATGTGATTTAAAATAAAACCAATAATAAAACATAAGTCTTATTATTTTTTATAGCAATTTATTTTTTTGTTTATAAAAGTCAAGAAATTTTTCTTGAAGAAAACTCGAAGCCTTTAAAGAACAAAACATTGGTCCTTCGGGCCGGATTTAGCCAAATCTCAATAAAAAATATCAAAGAAAACGAGTTTTCTTAAAGAAAAATAAAAAGTGAAAATTTCAAGGTTTTATTATCAGTGATATAGTGAAATTTTACGGTTACCGTTACGTGTCGGGAGTCTTTTTGACCGAAGTCGATTGGTAAGTCCTTTCATATTTCCCTTTTTCTTATTATTTATTGCGTGAGTTAAAGATTTTAACAAATTTGAAAGAAAGTTTTTTATTGAAAAATATATATATTGTCAAACAAAATGGAATCATATATTGAACAACACCAGAATGCATATCAAACTATGTCTAAGTCATTCGAAAATTACAAAAAGGACGGAAAGACTCGAAAGGAGAGCCCAACGTATTACCAGTTTCGCATAAACCACTTCAATGAGTATTGGAAAGAGTTCAAAAGGGTGCATGATGAAATACTTCTATGTAAAGATGCAACTTCAGACGCCCTTCCATATTTCACCAACGATTTTTTCTCTGTCTTTGAATCAGCCTTTACAGATGCTTTGTGTCATATTAAAGGCGATCAAATGAAACAGTTTCCTATTGCAGTATCTACTAAAGTAGAAACGAAAGCAATGCCTACTCCAGAGTCACGTGAGGAAGTACAACTTCCACGAATTTCAATACCAAAATTTTCTGGGGATTATTCATCTTGGACATCATTTCATGATTTATTCAAATCATTAATCCATGATAATACACGCATTCCACCGGTACAAAAATTACATTACCTAAAAACAAGTGTAACGGGACAAGCAGAGCATCTTTTGACAGACATTATCAAATTTCCGAAATGAATTATATACCTGCTTGGAATCTTTTGGTGCAGAGATACCAAAATAAAAGAGTACTAGTAAATACGCAGTTAAAAAACCTATTGAATCAGCCAATTCGTAATATAGAATCATTTGAGGGAATAAAACAACTTGTGGATACTACATGTGAAAGTCTACATGCGCTGACAAACCTAGGAATAGACACAAGTACTTGGGACTCCATTATTATCTACTTGATAGTTCAAAAATTGCCAACTGAAACTCACCAACAATGGGAAGCAGCATTAGGTGCGAGTATTGAATTACCAGAACTCTCCCAATTCAAAGAGTTTCTTGAAACTCGATTTAGGGTATTAGAGGCATTGCTTGATAAAGCTAAAACGACATCTAAAGAATTTAGAATGCCACGAAGAAACAAATTCGAAAATAAGCTTATGCAGTCATTTCAGTCTGAAACTACATTAATTTGTTTTATTTGCTCAGAACCACATCATCTACGTAAATGTCCCATATTTCTTAAAATGGATTATGCCAATAAATTGAATAAAGTTAAAACACATGGCCTGTGCATAAACTGTTTGGGAAGAGGACACATTTTAGCTAGCTGTCCCAGTAAAATGAATTGTTTCCACTGCAAGAAACGACACCACACGCTTCTACACATTCAAGACGCTGAACAATCGCATAAACAAAACAGTAATAGCAGTTGATGAACGTTGAGAAAAAAATAGGTTTAAGTCAGTCGGATAATTTCGTGGGAAAACGAAAGAAATCTATTCGAAAAATATTTTATTAAAAATAATAAAGTAATTTTAAATAGATAGAACAATAGAAGTTTTTTTTACATCTGAGATGTTTATACGGACATAACCGCATCTGCAAGTATCCGGTCTACAGGATGTATTTTCATTTGCCTATGAACAGCTTTCTTAGTGCTCGCCGTGCTTTCCAATTTTCTTTTGATCTTTAACGTACGGTTTCAAGACGGCATAGTGTGGTTAAGTTTCTCTCCATGTTCTTCAAGTATAAAGCTACCGTACTCTTCTAAAAACCATTCTACAGTGGTGTTCACTGAAATCCGGACACTTTGAATTCCTGGAAAAATTGCATGGTGCAGGTCAAAATTTAATCTCCTCCCATTTTTTTTCAGTATTTAGTTACTTGATTTATGTAGTAAGTGCATATTTCAAAAAATAGTTTAGTAACAATCGATAAGTCAAGTTATAAGCATAAACATTAAATAAATGAAAAAAATGTCGAAATTAAGTGATGCTGAAAAAAGTGTTATTATCGCATTATGGCATGAAGGATTGTCAGTACGAGAAATTAGTGATAGAGTATCACGGAGCAAGTCCTCTGTTGCTGATTTAATAAAAAATTTAAAAATACCGGGACCACAGAACGCTTTAAAGGGTCAAAGATCTCTCGGCTTCGGTGGACCCAGGAACATTCCAGTTGGACCCCAGAGATGTGGAATAGAGTAGTATTCTCTGACGAAAGCTGCATATCGGGGATGGGCGGCTACACGTCCGAAGGAAGCCAGGAGAACGCCTCAGTGATAACTGCATTCAGGAAATTCCCAACAAAGCTGAAGGAGTAATGGTCTGGGGATGTTTTAGTGCAAGTGGTTTAGGTCATCAGGGGTTTATAGATAGAAGAGTAACCGCAGATTTGTATTTAAATGTCCTAGAGAGTCATTTGAAACCGTCAGTTTTGGAGCTGTTTGCTGAAACTGAAAGGTACATCTTTCTGTAAGATGATGCGCCAGCACACATTTTAGAAAAGGTATTTATTTATCTTTTTAGAACTATTGGACAATCCTCGAGAAAATCCAGTTTTAACATTTTGTGAAATTTTATTACCTTCCGTTTTTTTTTCATTTTGAGGTAATAGACTACCTAAACTAAAACTGTATTCACACTTTAGAATGGCCTCCGTACAGCCCAGATCTTCATCTCATCGAAAATATCTGGGCTATTATGAAAAAAAAGTCTGTAAAGGTAATCCCCAAACACAATAGGACTTAAAGTGGAAATTTCAAAGTGCTTGGGATGAAATTAATGATGACGTCTCTGGAAATTTGGTGAATTCCATGAAGCACAGGTGCACAGCGATTATTAAGGCAAATGGCAGTCATACTAAATATTAAATAGGAGGTTCCAACTAGTGTGTACAAAATGCAATTGATAAATTTTATTGAATCTATTTATAACATGTTTTTTTTTGTATCTTAATAAACGTAATATTTACAGAAAATCATCTGAATTCTTATTAATTTTTTTTATTTTCCAATAAAACCAAAAATACTGATTGAACCATATAATATTTTTAGTAAATATTACCTGAGGTAATATAAAAAATTATTTCACCGAATGAGCATCACTACTTCTTTGGAAAAAATCGCTTCAAATCGAACAATGATAGGTATCCGGATTTCATTGAACACCACTGTATATGGTTCAAGGTTTTCTGTATATCCATGTTGACTCTTTTTCTTCATCAGCGAGAGTTATATGCAGTATCTTCCATTTCAATTTCATACTTATTACCGTCACATTATCCCTGGGTGATATGAGTACATTATCATCAGATGTATACCTTTTCAGTTTCAAAATGAGAATAGTTAACTTCAAAGTGGAATATTAAACTTCAATATGAGATTAATAAACTTCAGTATGAGAATAGCAAACTTCAATATGAGAATAGTAAAAAGAGAGCTCTCAAGAAAGTTGTCAAGTATTCTTAACAGCAGAAACGAATTATCCGTCGTTATGCGTTTGTTTGGAATGTTCTAGAACTTTCAGTTCATATCGATCTATAAAAGCGACAACTTGTATTACATAATTATTCTGAATATTATAAAATCATGCAATCATTTTTAGTTTAAATCATAACTTGTTTTCTCATTTTATCAGATTGCATTTGGGATAATTTTCTGAGAGTATTGGGCGAATCCTAGGATCATGTTTAATGGAATACAAAAATTGAATTACCCAGATTGGAATGTAATCGGAGCTGATGGTGACCAACTTGCATTGAGTAACATTTTACTTTCGTCGGCATGTAGGGAAATATAATTTTTGATGGTAGAAGTAAACTCTATATTTCTATTACTATCAATTTCTACACCATTTAATTCATAACGAATTTCACTAAACAGATACGCCATAGCATTATTGCCTAGCAGAAACTATTCCATCATCACTCTTAGATATTGTCCCCTCTATGTAAATAAAAGTTTCACACGGTAGAAGAGGTAAATCCTAATGTTGTATTGGAGTTCATATTTCATTACTGTTACCGTATGAGTTGAAAAATGGTGAATTGTTATCATAGCTAATACCGAGATTTTTAATAAATCATTCATTATTTTATTGCAAGTCCCAGAGATCTCAAATATATTTTATATATTAGGAATGCTGCGGCTTTGTTGTTGTAGTTTCTGAAATTATCTCTGTATGAGAGTATTATTACCCTGCCGGGTATTGTATAACAACATTTTAAATGCAGTCGAATAGTAGTTTCTCCTCAAAAATTCACTTAATTACCGTTTTGATAGACAAGCTTCAACGTGAGAGAACTTAATAGTTTGACGTTCAAAGGTAAATAGATGGCATTCGTGGTCACTTCTATAATTTTATACCCTGGGCCCACCTTAGGAGCAAACTCGTGCAATGTATGTACCTGCTTACTGTTAATGTTAGACCCCGAAATAATGTTGCTTTTTACTCGAACAGTGTTCATCTTAATAATGTTGACTGGCATATCGGAGACGTGCATTATATTTTCGTGAGTATACGCTTACTGAAAGCCAATAATGAACCAACCGAGTCTTTGTGGGTGAAATCTATATTTTCAGAAGATTTCATTTCACTCTTCAATACCTTATTTCGCTCTCAATAAAAATTCAATTTTCATTTTTAAGCATCCTCTATATATGTACAGATGTCGTCAATTCCGTACGAGCCAACACCTATCTCTATAATTTTATTACATCGTTTTCTAAAATTGTTTGCCAAGCCAAAGACGTGTGTTTTTGTCAAAGTGCCATCGGTTAGTAGTTCAAGGAGTCCATGAACTATATATTCCCAATCATCATTACTATAATTTTTGTACCTCGCATGACCAGATCAGGTGTAATATTTGTTTTTTGCTGCACATAGTTTAAAATAAATTGCTTATCAGACGCCTGACCGTTATACGCAAGCACTATACCGCGTTTATGGACTTCCCGTACATTTAGTAAATATTTGAAGAAACTTTCAATAGCGTTTGCTTTGAAAATTTCAATTCTAAATTTTAAGCTTAAGCCTTGGCCAATGCCAATAAAGTTCCGGGACCATTTCCCATATGATTGGTATGGGGTGCCTCCGGGGGGTAAATTGTCGTACGTTTGAGGGTCGTCAAGTGGGGAATTGAGCTGGAGGCATTTTTGTCGTAGATGGGGGTGGTAAATGCAGCCAATAATGAGAGTCCGGGATTTGTCTCTTTCTCTCCTTTTTTTCTTATTATCAATCGACAATGTTTTTATTAAAAAAAAAAGCTAAAATACAGTTTTATGTACTAAAAGTTTAAATAAAAAATCATAAGATAATCAAATTTTAAACTATTCTATCAATCGAATCTGATAACTTGTTTAATTCCTTCTTAGCGGCTGAACTTTCTAAAATTTGCACATTTTGAGTTAAATGAGAGAATTCAAAATCTTTCCCATGTTTTCCCAGATATGTCTTGTTGCCTTCGGAGTTATCCACTGCCTGTAACTGTTTGGCTCGTGTATTACGTATGAGATTTATTTCAAGAACCGTTAGAAAACAAGCATCTAGAAATTACTATTAAGCTAACAAATTATGTGCCTACAGATTGTCATACAAAGGCAAAGGAGAGGTCAATAAAATGACTAATGGTTTACTCGAAAAGGGAATAATTAGATATATTGATTCACCTTACGCCTCACCAATTGTGCTAGTAAAGGAAAAAAGAGTGAAAATGGTATGTATGTGGACTATAGGGACTTGAACAAAGTTACAATTAGAGATAACTATCCCCTACCCTTAATTGAGGATTGTTTAGAATATTTAGGTGGGCAGAAATATTTTACATTTTTAGATGTGAAGAGTGAGTTTCATCAAGTGAAAAGAGACACTGATAGTATTTGGTATACTTTTTTTGTTACCCCAGGAGGCCAATTCGAATATGTGATGATGCTTTTTGGTCTTAAAACACTCCAGCAGTCTTTCAGCGTTTTATAGCATATATTCTATGGGACTTTCTAGGGGAAAGGCTTAATTGTTGTGTATATTGATGACATATTGATCGCAACATCCAATCTAAAGGAACATTTTAATATATTTAGAAAAGTATTGCTACATTAAGCGAGATATGGACTAGAATTGAAAATGAGTAAATGTAAATTCGCATACACCAACATAGACTATTAAGGTTACAACGCTAGTGAAGATGGTATAAAACCCAACAAAGGTCATATAAAATCTATACTGAAATATCCTATTCCCCACACACTAAAAGAATTACATTTTTTTGTTGGACTATGTTCTTATTTTCGCAAATTTGTTACCCAGTTTTCGTATATAGCCAAACCTCTACATGATCTACTGAAGAAAAACGTTCAGTTCGAGTTCGATTGTAGATGCTTAGAGTCCTATAGTAATTTAAAGGAGTTATTGACCAATTCACCTATACTTGTTATTTATGATCCATCTAAAGAGACAGAACTACATTGCGATGCTTGTGGTCCTGTTTTTTATTTCTCAAAACGGGCGACGGAGGTCGAAAGCAAATACGTTTTTACGTAGCAGCGTCGGAAAAAGAAATTTTTTGTTCGTTTAAAGCTTTTTCTTAAATTTTGTTGGCATTGTTGGTTTGAAAATTCCTTTCATTGTCATCGTTGGAAACTTGGCGATCAAAGAATTTTCTTTGACAGCGAAAACGCTGGCAAGCTCTTATAACCTTAACAATCATAAGACTCAGTGGCCCTAACACTTCATTTGCTTTCTTTGCCTTTCAAAAACAACTATTTTTCTTGGTTTTTCATAGCATCGTTGGGAAATTATGTTTTCTCTTCGTTTTTTCTTAGTATCGTCGGAAAAAGAAATTTTTTGTTCCTTTAACGCTTTTTCTTAAATTTTGTTGGCATTCTTGATTTGAAAATTCCTTTCATTATAATCGTTGGAAACTTGGCGCTCAAAGAATTTTCTTTGACAGCGACAACGCTGGTAAGCTCTTATGACCTGAGAAATCAGAAGACTCAGTGGCCCTAAGATTTCATTTCCTTTCTTCGCCTTTCAAAAACAACTCTTTTCCTTGGTTTTTCATAGCATCGTTGAAAATAACATTTTTTCTTAGTTTTTCGTAGCATCGTTGGGAGATTACGCTATCTCTTCGTTTTCCATAACGTCGTTGGGAAATTACGTTCTCTCTCCTCGTTTTTCGTAGCATCGTCGGAAATAGAAATTTTTTGCTCGTTTAAGACTCTTTCTCAAATTTTGTTGGCGTTGTTGATTTGAAAATTCCTTTCATTATCATCGTTCGAAACTTGGCGCTCAAAGAATTTTCTTTCAGAGCGACAACGCTGGTAAGCTCTTATGACCTGAGAAATCATAAGACTTAGTGGCCCTAACACTTCATTTCCTTTCTTCGCCTTTCAAAAACAACTCTTTTCCTTGGTTTTTCATAGCATCGTTGAAAATACCATTTTTACTTCGTTTTTCGTGGCATCGTTAGGAGGTTACGTTTTCTCTTCGTTTTTCATAGCATCGTTGGAAAATTGCGTTATCCCTTCGTTTTTTCGTAGCATCGTCGGAAAAAGAAATTTTTTGTTCGTTTAACGCTTTTTCTTAAATTTTGTTGGCATTGTTGAGTTGAAAATTCTTTTCATTATCATCGTTGGAAACTTGGCGCTCAAAGAATTTTCTTTCAGAGCGACAACGCTGGTAAGCTCTTATGACCTGAGAAATCATAAGACTTAGTGGCCCTAACACTTCATTTCCTTTCTTTGCCTTTCAAAAGCAACTGTTTTTCTTGGTTTTTCATAGCATCGTTGGAAAATACCATTTTTTCTTCGTTTTTCGTGGCATAGTTGGAAAATTGCGTCTCTCTTCGTTTTTTCGTAGCATCGTCGGAAAAAGAAATTTTTTGTTCGTTTAACGCTTTTTCTTAAATTTTGTTGGCATTCTTGATTTGAAAATTCCTTTCATTATCATCGTTGGAAACTTGGCGCTCAAAGAATTTTCTTTGACAGCGACAACGCTGGTAAGCTCTTATGAGCTGCGAAATCATAACACTCAGTGGCCCTAACACTTCATTTCCTTTCTTTGCCTTTGATAGCGTCTTTGGAAAACAACGATTTTTCTTCGTTTTTCATTGCATCATTGGGATCAGTGCTATCGATCTGTTTTAGTTTATTGAAATGATGCTTCGCAGAAGATCAAACTGAAGTCGTCGTAGTCGCGGAGCGGAAGCAGTTCGACGAGTAATTGTAAATCAAACTGAGGAAGAACAGGCATCAGCGGACGACCGAAATAGACAAAAATTGGCTCAAATACGTGCCCAGGAATCAGGAGAGCGACGTGCGGGCAGAATTGAGGACGCACGATTGTGAACACGGCAATTGCGTTTTGCAGCTTCAGATCTGCTTCGTTCTCAACAGAATGAGCGCAACAGGCTTAGAGTGGCTGAAAGACGTCAACGAGAAACTGCAGATCAACGTCAAACAAGACTCCGTGCACAGCAATCACGGAAATTACAATCGGCTTGCATTCCGGTATTACCCAGGTGGTGCAAAGCTATGAAATTTGATTTAGAAGCGAAAGAAATGTGTTGCGCCGCCGGAATAATTAGACTGTCTCAAGTTGGAGAACCGCCACAGCCATTAAAAATTTTGCTGGCCGAATATACCGTCAAATCAAAGCAATTTCTATCTAACATCAGGAAATACAACTCATGCTTCCAAATGACATCCTTCGGCGCAGAAATCGTAACAGCTCAATTCATGCCAAGTTTCAAAGTGAAAGGACAAATTTATCGTAGGGCTGGCTCCCTGCTTCCGTTCCCAGATGGTGTTGAGTCTCCTCAACATAAAATTTTTTTTGTACAATTTGAATTAAACAAAAAACCTAAAATGAAATGAATTAATATGAATAAAAATTTTAAAACAAATTACGTTCTTGTTTACATCCAATGTTGTCAACAAGTTTGACATTCCCGTCCATGTTGTATTAGTTCACGCAATATCGAAAGAGGTCGTTTGCGATGCAAAGAATGAGATTGAATCGATATGGATCACAATTTAAAAATTTTTACAACTTAATATAGGAATTAGATCAATTATTGAAATGATCAATCAAACTAGGAAATAAAACTAAAATTAGAATTAAAAATACAATAGAATGCAATTGATTTACAAATTAGATCAATTACTTCACGTAGAAATTTATATAGAAGTCCGAAAAGGGTTTGCGTACGAGGAAAGTGAAATCGCAGGGAGACTCTTTCACACCTTTACGAAAATTAGAATTTTGAATTTTTAGAATGAAAAAATATTGGAAGATGCAAGTGAGTTACAGATTCATGTAGGAAATTAAATTCCACAGAATTTGGTATAAAGATCTCAAGGAGATATGGCGGGGTCAGGAAAATATTGCGAAGAAATCGATTCGGAATGCTCTATTTTGACAAAATTAACAGTAGCGCCTATTCTTTCTTGAGAGAGGCACCCGTTATTAGTTGGCCTATAAAGAGGATTGAGCTCGTCATACATTGGCAGTTTTTTCCGAACAGTTCACAGAGATAGAATTTGAAAGTAAATACAAACAATAGTTTTTTCGTACAAAAAAGAAGCAAGCATAAAAAAAGATAGTACAATTTGGTAAGTTATTTTTTTTTTAAATAGATAATTAACAAGTGTTCAGAGAATTTGTTTGGGTATAATACCAACTATTTCTTTGATTGAATTTGTTGCAATAGAATTGGAGTCTTGGGTGTTAAATTCAAAGTGTAATTTTGTTCGTTTTTCAGCTAAAGAACTAGAAATAGATTTTTCATACAAATTGTTCGGTTACACCGAATCAACACCAACAGTTTGTGTTCAGGGTTTCTTATAAAGATTCAGAATTAACTTCTGGGTTTCATACCGATCTAATTCTGCGCTGTAGTTCTTTTATGTCATTGTGTCAGATATAAATCGTTCGGTTACATCGAATCAGTACCAGCGATTTATGCTTGCGAATTTAATTCAAAACGAAAAAAAGATTGTAAATGCGGGTTGTTCGGTTACACCGAATGAACACAAGCAATTTGTATTTGGAATTTTGTTTAAGTTCAAAACTGATTTTCGGATACTTAAACCAATTCAATTTTGGGCTTCAAGTTGTTTTTTGTCAAACTAATCAAATTCATATGTGAATGGTTCGGTTACACCGAATCAATACCAATCGTTTGGGACGATATACAACAGCTTTTACTTCCCGGGTAACCGCCGGTGGATAGGCATGACATTACAGCACGTGTTTTCAAACAGAAGCTGAAATCGCTGATTGAATTCATGGTAAAACATGAAGTGTTTGGGTCTGTGCGCTGCTGGATGTACTCAGTGGAATAGCAAAAGAGAGGACTGCCACACGCACCGAAATCGACGATATTATATGCGCTGAAATACCCGATGCCGACGTCGATAAGGATTTGCATGAAGTTGTGACGAAAAATATGATACTTGGACCTTGCGGAACACTGAATCCAAATTCACCGTGCGTGATAGATGGAAAATGCTCTGTGCGATATCCTCGAGCATTAGCATCCAACACAGTTACAGGAAACGATGGATATCCTTTATACAGAAGAAGATCAATTGAAGATGGCGGTAAATTGGCAACCATAGAAATGCGAAAGGGTGAAATCTAAGCAGATAACTGGTAGGTTGTTCCATATTTGCCTTTGCTATCAAAAATATATATAAAGCGCACATAAACGTGGAATACTGTAACTCCGTTAAATCGATAAAATATATTTGTAGGTACGTGAACAAATATATCGATATATCGATGAAATAGCACAGTATCACACTGGAAGATACATAAGCAGCATTGAAGCTGTATGGCGAATTCTTTCTTTCCAATACATGAACGAAAACCAACTGTTCCCTTAGCAGTACGTTTACGAAAACACTGCTGTATTCGGAAGTACTTACGTATTACACATGGAATGCGAGAAGAAAATCTTTTGAACGACGCAAACGAGGAGACCGAGTCGACGGACAACCTGGCATATTCAAAGAAACTACGGTAGACAGACTGTACACCGTGCATCCCAATCAAGCTGAATGCTTCTTTTTTCGCATGCTGTTGATAAATGTGCCCGGCCCACCCTCTTCCAACCAACTGGAAATTGTCAACCGTGTTACACATGCCACTTTCCGCAGTGCATGTCAAGCTCTGAATTTATTGGAGAACGACCGACACTGGTATGTGTGCATTAATGACGCGTGCAACACATCACATCCAAATCAAATTTGTGCATTGCTTGCAATTATATTGACCGTCTGCTGTCCTTCATCTCCAACAGAGTTGTGGCAGAAATATAAATCGCACATGGCTGAAGATATTTTCCGTCGAAAACGCGTGGAAAATTCAAATATGAACATGGATTTCACAGCAGAAATCTACAACGAAGGTTTGATAATGATTGAAGATTTGTGCTTAGAAATCGCGAACAAAGTTCTCAATCAAGTGGATATGCCATCACCGAATTGATCTGCTGCTGCTTTGTTTGATGTAGAATTGGGTCGTCAACAAAATTACAACACGGGTGATCTTTTGTCCTATGTGCAATCAAATATTCCAAAGCTAACGTTTGAGCAAAAGGGCATTTATGATCAAATAATGCAAACTGTCAATAACGGAGTTGGAGAAATATTCTTTTTAAATGCGCCAGGAGAAACTCACAAAACGTTCCTAATTAGATTAATTCTGGCCACAATTTGATCCCAAAATGACATAGCCTTAGCTCTTGCGTCATCCGTAACTCCTGCGACATTGCTACCAGGCGGAAGAACGGCTCATTCCGCTTTGAAATTGCCATTAAACATTCAATTCATTGAAAATCGCACATGCAACACTTCCAAAGCATCCGGCATGGAAAAAGTATTGAAGAAATGCAAACTTATTATTTGGGACACAATGGCGCACAAAAAGTCGCACGAGACCCTTGATCGATCATTGCAAGACTTTCGTGCAAATATCAGACCATTTGGGAACTCATTAATATTGCTTACAGGAGATTTGAGGCAAGCATTATCTGCAATTCCTCGATCGACACCAGCGGATGAAATAAATGCTTGCCTGAAATACTCTACTTTGTGGCGACGCGTAAAGACGTTAAAATTAACTACAAATATGCGAGTCCAGCTGCAAAATTATCGGTCGGCAGAGATATTCTCACATCAATTGCTGGAAATTGGGAACGGAAAGGTGCCGGTTGATCTGACGTCAGGACGAATTTGATTGCCTCATAGCTTCTGTAATTCAGTGACGGCAAAGGAAGAATTGGTTGAAAAAGTATTTGCACGATTGGCTGAGTGAACGAGCTATTCTTGCGGTCACCGCACGTACTAAAATTGAAAGTCGGTGTGCCAATTATCATATTGCGAAATATCAAGCAGGCAAATCTTTACAACGTCATGCGGCTTGCAGTAAAAAAATTAATGAGCAACGTCGTAGAAGCAACAATCTTGACAGGACCTTTTTAAGGTGAAGTTGTTCTCATTCCTCGCATTCCTATGATTCCAACGGATATGCCATTTAAATTTATTGCTTCTCACATGGACAATTATATGTTGCTTGTTCTAGAGTCGGCAAACTAGAAAATCTCTATATCTGCACAGAAAATCGAACAACAAAAAATATTGTATACCCTCCAGCATTGTGAAATTAAATATACGAGAAACGTGCATTTCCTCTTTTCTTTCTTTTGCATTTAACCAGACTGAGCCACAGCAACGCGTGGCCGGCTACAGCTAGTAAATAATAAATTTGGGTTTCTGTTAACTTCCGACATGTTTATTTAAAAATCCCATTAATAATCAATTTTTAATATTCTAAAACAATTAAAATAATTATCAACATAAAAAATTCAATAATGTTTAACAGTACTCCCCTGAACAGTGAACGAAATAAAATACAATAAAGTTAATTAAGAATCAAATTGGTTGAATTTAATGACTTATTATAAAACGATCAGGTACTTTAATTCTTCTTCCCAATCTGGTAATTTTAGTATCTGGTATTGAAAATCTTACTTCTTTGGTACAGAATGTTGAGTGCGACATGATTGCTGCTTTTAAAGTTCGGTGCCAACGTCTAATTAATCCATTAGCCGGGGGGTGGTAAGCAGCAATGCGAATATGTTGGGTTCCAAGAATTCTTGATAGCTCTCGGAAAAGTGTCGATTCTTCCTTGGTCGGTTGTAATTCTTAGTGGAATACCGAATCGTGCAATCCACCCAGAAATTAATGCTGATGCAGCTGTTGGAATTCAACAAAAATATTTTTTGGTGAAATATGTTTTTTTTTATATTCTTTAAAAAAAAGTAACATTTGTAAAATTGAAAAATTCATTCACCTGATCATAAATTGAAATAAAATATTTGCATCCGGTGAATGAATTTTTCAATTAATTTTGATTAATTAACAAATTTAATTTTAATAATTTCAATATGATATTTCCCATCCGGGAAATATAAAAAAAAAAAAGTCAAGTTTTCAATTTTTGTACAGTTTGCAAATCGGAATAATTATAATTATTAATTTTGTAAAATGTTTTGTTAGTTAGTTTTTTTCTCCCGATAACCGTGCAACCGTTATTAAATGTCGCGTTACATTTTTGCATAAAAAACCCAATTTTGTAATAATTTGAAATAAAAGTTGTGATAATAAAGAAAATTAATTTTATAAAACATTTTGTGTTTTTTTCCGTTGTGTGTTTATTTTTTTGTGTTTTTTCATTAAATCTTTCGGGATTTAACATTGGTCCTTCGAGCCGGATATTATAGGATATTATTTTTTATTATCAACCACATTTGTACTTGCAAATAAAATAATAAAATTTAAAGTGTTTTGTGAGTTTTATTATTAAATTAAATCAAGTGCTACAAGAACATCAAAGCGGTAAGTGAAGTATATATTATTATTGTAAATTTATTGACTATTTTCCCATATTGTCAGAGTATTCAATTTCCCTTTTTCTGTGCGTTTTGTAACCAATTTTTGTGTTTCCGTGTTCTATTATTAAGCAAATGGAGGATTTAGTCAATGCCCAACTCATCAATAAACATGAATTTGACAAATTCATAATCAACCCAAAGAAAACATCCAAAGATAAAAGATCTGAAGGATTTTTGAAGAAAAAACAAGAATGCTTAGATGAGTTGTGGACTACTATAAAAGATACAAACAGAAAAATGCTTGAGATTTTTTCCGAATCAGATGAAACATTGCGTTATTTTAAACTAGATACATTTTCTGATCTCGAAGGAAACTATTGTACGGCTTCTAGTTTCATTTTTGACCACTTAAAACTATTTAAAGTACCCTCTGGAAGTCATAATTCAGACAATAAAAAAAGTGATTGTGAAAGTTCTGAATTAAAGGTACCACGAATTGCAATTCCTCGGTTTTCGGGAAATTACCAAACATGGACATCGTTCCACGATTTATTTGTTGCAATCGTTCATAGCAACAAACAAATTTCAAATGTGCAAAAACTACACTATCTCAAGACTAGCTTATCTGGTGAAGCTGAACAATTAATTCGGCATGTGCAAATAACAGATGTGAACTATTTATCAGCGTGGGAAATTTTAGTGAAAAGATACCAAAATAATCGAGCACTAGTTAATGCTCAATTAAACATTCTTATGACTTTGCAAATTCAATCAGGTGAATCCACAAGTGGTTTAAAAACAATGTTGGATGTGACCAACGAAGTTCTGGAAGCACTTAAAGGCTTAAGAATACACATTGATAATTGGGATCCACTTTTGATTTTTATTTTGTCGCAGAAATTAAGCAGAGAAACTATTTCTCATTGGGAACTTTTATTGAGCGCGAGAGTTGATGCTTGCGCTATACCTACAATAGAAGAGTTTAAAGTGTTTTTAGAAAGCAGATTTCGTACGTTAGAAGCAATTTCAGCTTCAAATACAACAAATTCTCAAATTGATAAAAATCTGCGTTGAAATAAGAAGCCACTTGTAAAACGTTCTCATGTGGCCGTGACCACAACCAAGTGCCCGATCTGTTCAGATGATCACCGATTACGAAATTGTGCAAAATTTCTTAATATGTCGATAAAGGATCGACATGATTTTATAAAAAAACAACAACGATGTTTCAATTGTTTGGCACTGTCTCACTCTTCACAAGATTGTAAAAACCCGATGAATTGTCAGAAATGCAATAAACGACATAACACGCTTTTGCATTTTGATCATGAATTAAACAAAAATAAATCACCTCAAGGTCAAGCAGGTCCACGAGGTATTCAAGACAATTCGAATTTGGTGAATTTTTTAAATGTCACACCGAGTCAAAATTCTCAGCCATCAAATGTAAACTCAACTCACAATGATGTATTTCGTGATACGAATCATTTTGCTTCCCATTTTACCAAGGATATGTGTTCTAAAACTGTATTATTGGCTACAGCTTTGATCCACATTTATACACCAAGGGGCCAGATAGCAGTTTTACGAGCTCTAATAGATCAAGGGTCTCAAGCCTCGTTTATTACAGAAGACGCAGTTCAACGTCTGCAATTATTTAGAAAACCCACGCATGCAGTAGTAAGTGGACTTGGAACAAAACAAGCTGATGTTATCCACAGTTCGATTTCATGCAAAATAACATCCCATTTTCGTTCTTCTTATGAAGGTCAATTAGATGCCTTTGTACTTAAAAGGTTGACAGGTTTATTGCCAGCGCAAAATGTAACGAGACAACCATGGCCTCATATCGAGAGTTTAGAGTTAGCTGACCCAAATTATTATGTTGCACAAAAGGTCGATATTTTATTGGGTTCAGATATTTATGCTGATATTATAAAGGAAGGTGTTATTAAGGGACCTACTGGTACACCCTTAGCACAAGAAACATCATTAGGGTGGATCTTATCAGGCCAACTCTTCACCACAAGACGACATCAATCTTCGTTTCACGTCAAGATTTCTTCTGTAACTGATGACAATTTGGAATTTCTGTTGCGACAGTTCTGGGAGCTTGAAAACATCTCATCAGAGCGCAAGCTTAGTCCTGATGAAGAAGATTGTGAGAAACAATATGCAACAACTCATAGAAGAGATGATGATGGCCGATACATCGTTAGATTGCCTTTCAAAGGGGAAGGTTCACCAAGAATTCTGAACTCTAAAACAAATGCTTTCATTCGTTTGTTACAAATGGAAAAGAGATTTCGACAAAGCTCAGACCTACTTATCAAATACGTGAAGTTTATGGAAGAATACTTGAACCTTGACCACATGGAAGAAGTTAGCGAGTCTTACATTAAATCCAAAAATACCACAAGCACACCATATTTTTTGCCACACCATGCTGTACTTAAAGAAGACAGCACAACTACAAAGCTACGAGTAGTTTCTGATGCTTCAAGTAAAAATAAAGGGCAACAATCTTTGAATGACAATGTTCATATTGGACCTACCTTACAAGATGAACTCAGTGTAATTCTACTTAGGTGGCGAGAACACCAAGTAGTATTTACAGCTGACATTGAGAAAATGTACCGTCAAATACTAGTGGCAAAAGATCATCAAGATTACCAAAGAATATTATGGCGAAATAGTACTGCTCAACCTATACAGGAATTTAGATTGAAAACAGTAACATATGGAATGTCATGTGCTCCTTATTTGGCTATTCGTACACTAAGACAATTGGCGATTGATGAAAAAGACGATTTCCCCGTGGCATCAAAAATCACTTTAAAAGATTTTTACGTTGATGATGTTATGTCAGGAGCCAATAGTGTAGAAGAGGCTTTGGAGATCCAAAACCAATTACGCGGTATGCTTTGTCGAGGAGGGTTCTATTTACGAAAATGGACTAGTAATTATGAACAAATTGTAAAAAATGTACCAAATGAAGATCGAGAATTGAAGGAGCCATTTGATATTGAATTCAATGAAACCGTAAAAACCCTTGGAGTCCACTGGAATCCTGTGAATGATGAATTTGGTTTTTGTATAAAATTGCAATCTGCGAATAAACCAGTTACAAAGCGTTTGTTCTTAGCAGAAGTTTCTCGATTATTTGATCCCTTAGGTTGGTTAGCACCAACTGTAATAGTTGCTAAAATAATGTTCCAACAACTCTGGTTAAGTGGAATAGGTTGGGATGATGTACTTCCTGATCTATTAGCATTACAATGGGAAAAGTTTCGTAAAGAGCTTCATGATATACAAAACAATAAAATACCACGGTGGATTAATTACAAGAAAGAAATAAGTGAATTCGAATTCCATGGGTTTTGCGATGCTTCCATACATGCATACGCTGCTGTAGTTTATTTTCGTTGTGTAGATAAAGAAGGAACTGTTCACGTGTCATTACTGCTATCAAAAACTAGAGTTGCTCCAATTAAACAGATAAGTCTACCTCGTTTGGAATTATGTGGTGCGGTTTTGCTCAGTAAATTATTAAAGAAAGTCAAAGACTCCATGCAAATAGAGTCAATGACAATACATGCATGGACAGATTCTACTATCGTACTGGCATGGTTGCGTGCTTTACCAAATAAATGGAAAACCTTTGTCGCCAATCGGGTAAGCGAGGTTCAACAAAATTCAAATATTAGTCAATGGAGACATGTTATTTCAAGTGACAACCCAGCCGATTGTGCTTCAAGAGGCTTAACACCATCTATTTTAAAACAACATACATTATGGTGGTCTGGTCCTGAGTGGCTAAAATCGTGTTCAGAAATGTGGCCCACCGGGTTATTAGACATCGGAGAAACGCAACTAGAAGAAAAGGGATCACGAATATCGTCAAATTTGGCAGCAATAGATGTTGATATTTTAAGATATTCTAGTCTTAGATGATGTATAAGAGTAGTCGCCTATTGCTTTCGGTTTTGTCATAATCTGCGGGTTTGTGAGAGTGAGAGAAGATGCCAGCATTTGCGCGTAAGTGAACTAACAAACGCCACTAAAACTATTATCAAAATTGCTCAACATATTGACTTTCATTCCGAAATCACTTGTTTAAAAAACAACGAAAATTTACCTGAAAGGAGCAGGATACAGAATCTAAACCCATTTTTGGACCAGGAGACGATCTTGCGAGTGGGGGGTCGTCTTAACAATGCATATTTATCTTACGATGAAAAGCACCCAATAATTCTATCAGATAAAGGCCAATTGACTAAATTAATAATTGATGATAACCATCGCAATACTGTTCATGGAGGAACGCAATTAATGTTAACTGTTATTAGGAAAAAGTATTGGATGTTACGTGCTCGAATGATAGTAAAGCCCCAAATCCATAAATGTGTGAAATGTTATAGACATGCAGCCATCCCAAAAAATCAATTAATGGGAGAGCTTCCCGAACCAAGAATTAAAGTAACTAGACCATTTTGCCACACGGGAATTGACAACAGTGTTACTATAAAAGAATCAAAATGTTGAGGTAGAGTAAAGACTTCGAAGGGTTACGTGGCGGTCTTTATTTGCCTAACCACAAAGGCAGTTCATTTAGAAGCAGTCAGTGACATGACAACTGATGCTTTCTTGGCAGCATTCAGTCGATTTACGTCTCGAAGAGGTCTGTGTACAGATTTGTACAGTGATTGTGGTACAAATTTCGTTGGAGCAAATGCTCAGCTGATTCGAGACAAACTGAAGTACCAAAAAGAGATTGCAGAAGAAGTGAAAAATATTTTAAGTTCAAAAGGAACAGAGTGGCATTTTATTCCGCCCGCATCTCCACATTTTGGTGGGTTGTGGGAAGCTGGAGTTAAATCCATGAAATACCATTTAAAACGCGTATTGGGCAATGCATTACTTACGTTCGAAGAAATTTCTACAGCATTGGCACAAATTGAAGCGTGCTTAAATTCTCGTCCGTTATGTCCAATGACAGCAGATCCAGAGGACTGCACAGCATTAACTCCTGGTCATTTCTTAATTGGTGACATGTTGCTTTCTACACCACATCCGAATTTAATTGATAAAAATGTACCATTGACTAAACGCTGGTTAATCATCAAAAGAATGCAACAAGAATTTTGGAAAAGATGGTCTTCAGAGTACCTATCGAGATTGCAACAGCGCCCAAAATGGATCTTAAAGCAACCAAATGTACAAAAGGGAAATTTGGTGTTAGTTAAAGATGAAAGATTACCTCCATGTAAATGGTTATTAGGTCGTGTCATTGAATTACAACAAGGTGCGGATTCATTAGTGAGAGTTGTCGCAGTTCAATGTGAAAATAGCATTTTCAAACGCCCTATCACCAAAATTTGTATGCTTCCTATACAAGATAATGAAGTTAATAAAATAGAGACTGTCTAAGAATATTAACCAATTAATTTAAAATTGATAGACAACATTTTAATATAAGTTAATAACTAGTTAATGTATTTATAAAAATTTTAAAATCCTACAGTACAACGTCATATCATAATCATGGACTTACGGTTACGGTTACTTACGGTTTCAATTTTTGTATTAATAATATTAATGTACAAAACAACAGTAGTAACACCTTTAATTTCATACGATTGCGGCCATGAGAGAGTAAATTTTAGTGCTATTTCATTACTAGACGTTGGGAAGTGTCTATTCGAAGACACAAATGTAACTCATGAAAAGGAAGATTTTTAACCTCTTCAAGTCAGCGAAGTGGCCAGCGTACATGTGTACCAGTGCAAGGTCAATATTATTCAATCTGTCTTTAAATGTGGAATGTTTAGTCACCTTAGTCTGGTTCGTGGCGGTCTAAGCACATATATAGTAGATATATCCAGAGAAGAATGCATGAATGTACATGAACTTGGAATATATAAATTACAAAGTAGCCGAGTAATTGCTGATATTAAAGCTAACTCATCGTCATCCTATACAGAAACAGTCTCTGGAACCATTGATATTGATGGCAACTGCAACGGAGCCCCTTATACTTCTGGGGCAATATCTTGGGATAGTGTTGTAGTCACTCATGTAATGGAAATCACCATAATCGATTATATGAGTACTATTCGATTAGAGGACAACCAAGTCATACTAAGAAAGGATATTACCTGCCCATATTTAAAAGGAAAATGTACAGATCCTGAAAATGGGATGAGCTTTTGGAACCTGATTGCTGATGCCTCTTGCGAAGCATTAAAATATGATGTTTTGTGGCAAGGAAGTGCAATGAAGATTAGAAACTTTAATAACTACAGTGCACCAATCGGAAATCTTGTTTACACTGTCAATTCTGGTGACACCGTCTTCGCATTAGAAATTAAGAAACCTGTGTCAGTATGCCGTTTTAATGGATTTCAAACTGAACACCCTCGTTTGGTAATTGTACCAAAGGCTTCGGAAAATTATTGGTTTTCGAAGAGAACTGTAAATACTAAAAATTTAGATTTGTTTACATACATAAATTCTAAATTTGTGTACACCGAGTGCCATATCAGACTTCAAGTGGAACGATTGTATACAAATATCTTGAAAAAGAAGTGCGAATTAGAAAGAGATATGCTACGCACACAAATCAGCATGGCACCTCATCATCCAGCAGAATTTGCTCTAATGAGCATGAAAGAGTTCGGTTATACTGCCTTACCTCGGGGAGAACTAGTATATTTGGTCAAATGTCAACCGGTAGAAGTTATGATTCGAAAGTCAAATCGATGCTTTATGGAACTACCAATTACGTATGATGAACGGAATTTTTTTATGTCACCAACCACACATCTAATTCAACAACACGGAACCGAAATACCCTGTTCAACAATGATGAGTCCAGGATATTTTATAAATGGAGAATGGTATGGTTTCAATCCGTATATACACCGCCTGAAAACGCCAAATGTACTAAAGCCATCAAGTGTGTCTGACTGGGTGTATGAGGATCCTGGAGCTCTCATAAAAGCAGGTATTTACACCATGGAGTCCATTGAAGAATTGCGGAGACAAATTATGTATCCCTCGGAACGTCAGGCAATTAGTAATATTTTAACACAAAGAGTGCTAGGAGCAAATGTCGACAACCAAAACGTGAATATTTTGCATCTTTTAACTCGAGAATCTATGAACGTGTTAATCAATTCAATTGGAGAACGAGTTTGGGGAGCATTCAGTTGGCTTGGAAATATTTGTTCAGGCTTTGTAGAAATATTCATATGTATCCGAATAATAAAATTTTTAATCGACACTATCATTAATATAAAAATAATTCAAGGGACTTTCGGATGGAGTTGGAGAATTTGTGCAGCTTTTTGGAATTCGGTAACTAATTGTCTTTTACATCAATACCATTATGCTAGAAATGAAGAGTCCAACGTTGAATTGACAGTTGTGACAAATCATGATCAAATACCACAGATTGAATTGCCAAGCATCAAAGTGGACGAAGATAATCAAGTACAATCAATGGTATCAACAGAACCACAAACACCGTTCGTTTATCCAAGAATATAAATTCCTATTTATCCTCCTTATCCCAAAGTAAGTCAATAATTTGTACCTATTTATATACTTCACGCAGCATCTATTAGGCGAGTTGAGGCGCCTATTTGTTTTTAAAAACAAAAACCTCTTGTTCCAGAGTTATCACGATGTCAAACATGGAGGAAATGCCGTTTGATTCGGGTAACTAATGGTTTTTTTCAGGTACTACTTCACAACCATAAATGGATTTTAGCGTTGAAACCACAACGTTTCACTGGCCGGGAGAATGTTGGAATTCAACAAAAATATTTTTTGTTGAAATATGTTTTTTTTTATATTCTTTAAAAAAAAGTAACATTTGTAAAATTGAAAAATTCATTCACCTGATCATAAATTGAAATAAACTATTTGCATCCGATGAATGAATTTTTCAATTAATTTTGATTAATTAACAAATTTAATTTTAATAATTTCAATATGATATTTCCCATCTGGGAAATATAAAAAAAAAAAAAAAGTCAAGTTTTCAATTTTTGTACAGTTTGCAAATCGGAATAATTATAATTATTAATTTTGTAAAATGTTTTGTTAGTTAGTTTTTTTCTCCCGATAACCTTGCAACCGTTATTAAATGTCGCGTTACATTTTTGCATAAAAAACCCAATTTTGTAATAATTTTAAATAAAAGTTGTGATAATAAAGAAAATTAATTTTATAAAACATTTTGTGTTTTTTTCCGTTGTGTGTTTATTTTTTTGTGTTTTTTCATTAAATCATTTCGGGATTTAACACAGCACTTTCTGCAAATGTCCGTCAACGGAAATGCCTGCCGTACTAAACTGTGATTCAAGCTGAGCAAACCAGATGTCTGGCGCGTTGGGTCAGAATGGAGGAACTCGAACTGCCACTCTCATGACGGTAGGATTAATAGGATCACTTCTCTGGGGCGATGATGAGCGAGACATGTTCGATTTTAGATCAAATAATTATGAAAAACAAAATTCACAAATGTAAATCGGAACACTAATTAAAATATGAACTCAACTAAAATGAAATGAATTGCTTGAAAAGTTGATATTTTCTTGAAAAATGTTGTAAAACTTAGAAATTTTCAAAATTTAATTTTTGACCTAATGGATGGTATCGTATATAGGAAGGATAGGAAAGGTGACCTCTATTTTTATGTTCCCAAAGAGATGGAGGAAAATGTTATTAGACAAATCTATGAATAGGTTGGTCACATGAGGGTAAACAAGTGTTACGATAAAATAAAAATTAATTCTTGGTTCCCTGACATGAAGCCAAGAATTGAGAAATACATTCGGAATTGTCTGAAATATGTAATCTACTCTGCCCCATTGCCCCCAGGGAACGAAATCTTCATGGCATACCAAAAAAGTCAATACCATTTGATACCATCCATATTGGGTCCATTGGCCTTTTGTCAAGTCTAAACGGAAGCATTTGTCAGTTAAAGTTGACGCCTTAACTAAATATATTAAACTTTTCCCTGTAATTTCTACTAGCAAAAAAGTTGTTATTCTGTCTTTTATGTTAAAAGATATTTCGAATATTATAGTCGCGCAGAATAGTTTCAGATAGCTGTTTAACGTCTCGGGAGTTTAGTGACTCCTTAGAAAAAAATAACGTAATGCATGTGAAAGTGGCTGTCGGATCCGCCAAGCCAATGGTCAGGTCGAGAGGATGAACCGTTTAGTTACCTCCATGCTTAGCAAATTAAGTGAATCTATGCAGCATTCCGATTGGTCTTTGAAATTGGTAGAAATTGAATATGCTGTTAATAATTCGATCCATAGTACAACTCGAACTTCCCCATCTTTGCTATTAATTGGCGTTAGTCAGAAAGGTCCAACTGTTGACTGGCTCACGGAATATTTAGATGAGAAAGAAGTGCGAGATCGGCATTTGGGGGTGAGTCGATTGAGGGCTTCGGAAGCAAGATATTCGTCTCAGCAGTACAATCAGTGTTATTTTGAAAACAATTACAAGCCCGCTAAAGTTTATAAGAGAGGTGACTACGCAGTCATAAAGAATGTTGATGCATCAGTTGGCGCAAACACAAAACTAATACCCAAACACAGAGGACCTTATGAAGTATATAAAGGGCTATCTAACGATCGGTATGTAATTCGAGATGTTGAGAATTGTCAAATAACCCAACTACCTTATGAAGGGATTGTCGAAGCATTCCATATGATGAAATGGAGAAATTCATCGCAAATATATTTGTATCGTGCAACTGTTTGAGGAATATTCCACCAATTGGTGTCGATATAATAATTTGGCTATTGTTCGCCAATTTTTGGTAATACATATGCTTCGATATCTGTTGAGTATGATGTTCTAGCGCGTGTTTTCAAAACCGGTTTTGGTTTGTTCTCTTTTCTGATAATTTTATTTAGCACCGATGATGTGTATACCAGGGACGAAGCTTCGAAAATTTTTAGTGAAGAAAAAAAAATGTTGAAACATCGAATACCTGATAGTAGCTAAATAAAAAAAACGCGATTTTAGTGGTCGTTAAAACCAAAAGATGTAAGGGTAGAAACCCACCGTTACAACAGAGATGCGTCAGGGGTTGATCTATCAACCCGGACGTAACTGAAAAGCGCGTGGGTAGTTTGAGTGGTACGGGAAAGCTTGTACTGTCCAATGTGGGACTCGACCATACCCGAGA
Organism: Xylophagus ater; assembly: GCA_963422695.1. Taxonomy (NCBI): domain Eukaryota; kingdom Metazoa; phylum Arthropoda; class Insecta; order Diptera; family Xylophagidae; genus Xylophagus; species Xylophagus ater. Next base: position 21,864,607 of record OY730481.1, read on the forward strand.
ATAAGAGTCTCGTGCTCTTCTGACTGAGCTAGCCGGGCACCAGAAAATTTGAGAGAACGAAAAATATTATCCGATTTAGATCGCGACAGTGGGTATTTGCTCCCACCTAACTATTGTCTCAAGCCTTTGGCATGGTAAACCCCTATGGGTCTACCCTGCAATTCCTCGACTTCATCAAGGGAACCGCCAATCGCACGAAAAATCCGACATTTCAGAAATTTACGATTTTGCTTAGCATTGACGTTTTCTTGCGAAGTCACTAAGCGTGAAATTTCTTCGGTAGACTTCTTGTCCGGCATAAATCTCTTTACCCGGGTTCGACAATTACAAATCCGCTCATGCTGTCGGTGAGCTTTCGACAAATTATTTTTGACGCGTTCGCGAATTAGCTCACGGTGGTCTTTCTTTGAGGACACAACCAATGCACCATCATTCAAACTATTTAGCTTTCGCATCAGTTCGTAGGTCGAGCCATGTGTAATCATGTGGGGACCGAACACAATTGTACTCCGAATAGCACAACCGATGCCTCCCAACTTCCGATCCCAATCCCTATGATCGGTGCCAACATAAGAGCGGATGGCCGCCAGTAATGAACGGTTTACACGTTCCGATGCGTTAGCTTGTGATGAGTAGATGGCTGTGCGATTGTGTTTAACACCAGACACTTCAACCAATTTACGAAATTCTTTAGATACAAATTGCGGTCGATTGTCTGAAAATATAATCTCGGGTACGCCGAATAAATTGAAGACGTTTTCCTCCAAGAAATCGGTGATCTGCACGGCAGATGCCTTACGTAGTGTCCTGAACAAAACAAATTTCGAAAATTTGTCCAAAACAACTAGGAGAGTGGTGTTACCATGCTTAGACCGAGGGTAGGGTCCTAATAGCTGGTCTGTCAACTTCAATTTCTTTGCCCATTGGCGGCCTCAACACGCTATTTGGAGCCTTAGACTCTTTATAAACGATGCAACTCGCGATATATTTACGTACTTCGCTAGCTATTCCAGGCCAGAAGTATCTTCGCCGCAAACGATATAAGGTTTTGCTAATACCGCCGTGCGTCAGGCGAACTAGGTCGTCCGTAAGGCTAAACGGAACCCAAAGCTTCCACGATCTATCTTCCTGAAAGATATTGCCAGTGCTAAAGCATGTCTTGAAGTACACGTAGCCATCTGACACTTGCGTGTCAGGCAGCCTTTCCGCGTTGCTTTGCAACGATCAGGTCGAGATATTCCTTTGATTTGAAGGCTTCAGAATTCAAATTGATACTTGGTGCCGAAACTATTTCAGAAATCGCGTCCACGTAAACACGTGAAAGCGCATCTGGCACCACATTTTCTGAACTTTTTCTCTGTTCGATACCGAAATGAAAGGCTTGAAGCTTTAAGCTCCATCGAGCCAAACGTCCGCTCAAGTCACGCTGACTCATGAGCCATTTTAAACTCGCATGGTCGCATGGGTGATTGTTTTGAACGGCAAACCTTCGACGTAGGCTCTGAACTTTTTAACGCTCAACACTGCAGCGAAACATTCCAGTTTCGTCACTCTGTAGTTGCGTTGTGCTGAGTTCAGCTTTTGAGAAATATATGTGATGGGTTTCTCATTGCCTTCGTCGTCGCTTTGCAGCAAAACACCTCCGACACCGGTCTTACTTGCGTCGCACTGTATAATAAAGGGTTTAGTGTAATCAGAGTTGGCCAATACCCAACCTGTTTTGGAGTGCTAGGAGCAGGAAAGTCAAAAATTGCAGATACCTTATTTGAGTCGGTCTTTAAACATCCGTTTCCAACGATGTAACCCAAATATCTAAATTCTCTCATGCAAAATTTGCTTTTCTCCAAATTTATGGTATGTCCAGCAGAAGACAAGCAACGTGCAATGGTTGCCAAAAGTTTAACGTGAGAATCAAAATCCTCAGAAACTACCAAAAGATCGTCCAAATAGACGAAATAGTTTTCTCATAACTCGACTGGAATTGGTTTGTCCATCAGTCTACACATTCTTTGAGGTGCATTACAGAGCCCGAATGGCATCACTGTTAACTGGTATAACGGTCTACTAGGCACTGTGAAAGCAGTTTTTTCCCTATTCTGCTTTTCCAACGTTATTTGCCAAAAGGCGTCTTTCAAATCAATACTTGAAATGAAACACGTCTTCTCAAGCCTGCTGAGAAGGCTTTCTATATGTGGAAGTGTGTAAGCGTGCTTTTTCGTTAGGGTGTTCACTTTCCTGGAGTCGAGGCAAAGGCGAACCTTTCCAGGTTTCCGTACCAAGACTATAGGAGAGTTCCACGCGCTGACACTGTCTTCAATAACACCCAATTCCAACATACGGTCCAACTCAGCATACATGAGGGCTTGTACCGCAGGGGAAACAGGTAGTGGCCTTGCTTTACAGGGTCCGCGTTTCCTACCTCAATAATTTGTTGTTCTAAAATTGTTTTTCCTTAACCGACTTGATGGAAAGAAGGAAATAAAGTTAAGATGCTTTCAAAACGCGCGCGTTGTTCCGAATTTAGCGCGTGTGTGTTGGGATCGTTAATTGACAAACAATCTAAAGTTTCGTTTTGAGAAAATATAGTCGGAGCTAAAAAAAATCCACACCTAGATATAGATTTTGGGTAAGTCCTGGTACGACGTATAGAGAAAGTGTTTTTATAATGTTATTGTATGTAATTGGAATCGCAATTTGACAAAGTACAGGTTGAGCTTTACCATCAGCCGTTTTGACTGAGGTGGGACGACCAGTAATTAAAATTTCATGACGTTCGAGGAAAGTTAAAGCGCCAGCGCCTAGACAGGACACACTTGCGCCACTGTCCAAAAGGCCAAAAAGGGATGCCGTCGATTTCCACCTTAGCATATGGTCGAACGTCATGTTTAAGCTTTACAAAAGCAGATTCCACCGTTTTACCAAATAACTTCTTTTGTTTACACCTTTCTCTAAACCTGCTAATTTTACTCGGTTTTAATACAGTACCGATTATTCCAAGTCTAGCTTCGTCATATTCCATTTGATGTTGATGTAATGTTTTAGTTGACCTTTCCAGTACATTATTATTAGACGAAATTTTAGTTGACGTTTCGCGTTTCAAAATTTTAATGAGAAAAGGAGAATCTGGTTGCAATGATTGTTCAGGACTCAACGTTGGTTCCATTTTGGTTGGTCCGGGGGCATTATTGGCAATCGGGGCTTCCCGTGCGGCTCTCGGTGCCTCTGTGCGTTTCCCGGATTACATTTTGGGCACATCGCTAACGACACATCTTTTCTACCACAACGATAACAAAAGAAGGACCGTTGAGGTATTGTTGGTTGGCCAGCTCTAATATATTGTTGGTGATTATACGAATAATTATTTGGGTCAAAATCATTTTTAAAGTCTTTGTATGGGAGATGAGAATCATTTTCTTGTCTGAAGCGAGAGTCAGGCTTAAAGTTTGTTCCAGCAGGTGAGTTGTTTACACTGAATTCGTGACTGTTCCTATTTTGGCGAAAATCAGTGATGTGAAACATTCCGTTTGCGGGTCTAAGTCTATCAATACACAAATCAGTCCAATCATTTACCGAATCTGGACCATCTGAGAAGATCATCCAATTCATGGATGGGCCGTGCTGGGTTTTGCCAAGTTCATCTTGGTTCTCTTTCAGAAAGATGGCGTTCCATTTTGCGACATACTTCCCGAAAGCGACTCAGACTCATTGCAGGTATTCTGAAAATAAGATTTACGATCTTATCTTTAACATTACTTCTCATAATGTCAGCCAATTCTACTTCCGTCATAGGAATTTTTAACCGATGGTATAATGATAACACTGAATCATAAAAATCATCGAAAGTTTCGTTATTGGATTGCTTTTTTTGTAACATTCGACGCGTAATCTCGTGGTCAGTGTCAAGGCTTATTGAAGACTCATCAGTATGCTGACCTGAAATTATAAAATTGCATCAGAAAGGAGTTAATAATAATCTTCAATAGAACAATACTCACCTATGAACATCACCAGATAACACCTACAAGAAATAAAACATTAATCCAATTATTTAATACTATTTTTTTTTCTTACCAGAATGTTTGTTTACCTTTGAACTGTCACCCGATATCGATATGAAAACTGATCGTCAATTGAAATTCACAATGATCAACAGGAAAGCTAAAAAAACGAAAGTATGGTTTGAAGCTCGACTCCAACCTTCTTTCAACCTTGTAAAGAAAGTAGTATATAATGGGTCGATGAACTTAAATAGAACGTTAATTTTCCTGTTTTCTTTTTTTACATTGATATTTATAATTTAGAAGAAAAAAAGGATATTTTCAGTGAGTTGAAAGAAAATCTCTAAACCGACAACTATATCAAAATTCGTTCCGTATTTATCTTAGATTTTATCAAAAGTAAAAAAATAAGTTTTTTTGTCTGTTTTTTTAACGTAGAATCAATTCAATTGCAATTGTAACATAATTGCAAGTAGAATTTACCAAAGTTGGATTATTTCAATTTCATATTTTTTTAATATATATATACTTTTTTTTGAATTTCACAAATAGACATTTTTTTTGAGTGAATAATCAATTGTATGTGATTTAAAATAAAACCAATAATAAAACATAAGTCTTATTATTTTTTATAGCAATTTATTTTTTTGTTTATAAAAATCAAGAAATTTTTCTTGAAGAAAACTCGAAGCCTTTACAGAACAAAACATTGGTCCTTCGACCGGATTTAGCCAAATCTCAATGGAAAATATCAAAGAAAACGAGTTTTCTTAAAGAAAAATAATAAGTGAAAATTTCAAGATTTTATTATCAGTGATATAGTGAAATTTTACGGTTACGGTTACGTGTTGGGAGTGTTTTTAGACGAAGTCGATTGGTAAGTCCTTTCATATTTCCCTTTTTCTTATTATTTATTGTGTGAGTTAAAGATTTTAACAAATTTAAAAGAAAGTTTTTTACTGAAAAATATATATATTGTCAAACAAAATGGAATCATATATTGAACAACAACAGAATGCATATCAAACTATGTGTAAGTCATTCGAAAATTCGAAATTATAAAATTGCATCAGAAAGGAGTTAATAATAATATTCAATGGAACAATACTTACCTATGAACATCACCAGGTAATACCTAAAAGAAATAAAACATTAATCCAATTATTTAATATCATTTTTTTTTCTTACCAGAATGTTTGTTTACCTTTGAACTGTCACCCGATATCGATATGGAAACTGATCGTCAATTGAAATTCACAATGATCAACTGGAAAACTAAAAAAACGAAAGTATGGTTTGAAGCTCGACTCCAACCTTCATTCAACCTTGTAAAGAAATTAGTATATAATGGGTCGACGAACTTAAATAGAACGTTAATTTTCCTGTTTTCTTTTTTACATTGGTATTTTATAATTTAGAAGAAAAAAAGGATTTTTTCAGTGAGTTGAAAGAAAATCTCTAAACCGACAACTATATCAAAATTCGTTCCGTATTTATCTTAGATTTTATCAAAAGTAAAAAAATAAGTTTTTTTGTGTGTTTTTTTAACGTAGAAACAATTCAATTACAATTGTAACATAATTACAAGTAGAATTTACCAAAGTTGGATTATTTCAATTTCATATTTTTTAATATATACATATACTTTTTTTTGAATTTCACAAATGGACATTTTTTTTGAGTGAATTATCAATTGTATGTGATTTAAAATAAAACGAATAATAAAACATAAGTGTTATTATTTTCAATAGCAATTTATTTTTTCGTTTATAAAAATCAAGAAATTTTTCTTGAAGAAAACTCGAAGCCTTTACAGAACAAAACATTGATCCACCTACTCCAGTAAATTGATGTCGAAGGGCCGATTTTAGGCGATTCCAATCTATGTAGGTTTCTCTTTTCAGTAGCCGCCAATACCACTGCTCAGCCTTATCGGAGAGCAGGGTATGAAATTGTCTACAGATGGCGTAATACGAATTGTCCCCACGCGATTGCATGGTTTCTATGCGGAATATTAATTCTTCCACCGACATATCTTGAGCCTTTCCAGTGAATCTGAAACCCCATTTGTCGATTCGGGTATCATGTCGGAGAATTGCGTGTCAAACTTCCTGACCATTACGATTCGCGCCTGGGTTAAGATTTGAATTCCTACTTAGGCTACGCCTTTGGTTGTTGTTTGGATTAAAATTCATGTTCGGATTCGTATCATGATTGCGGTCGATGTGTTGATTATTAGACGCTGAAATAGCGTTTACGTTGTAATGTGTGTTTTGATTATTAGCACCATATGGAGGTGGGGGTGGTTGAAGAATGCTATTGTTTGCCGTTGGTTGACTTAGTCTCTGACGAACGTTCAAACTGTATTTTTCGTTCAAATAATTGAAGTTAGCAGACTGGTCAACAGGTTTTTGTGGAGCCACTGCATCTGGTGCTTGCGGTGGTGCATTTAAGGTCATGCTTTTTATTTGATTGAGCGAATTGCTTTGAATCTTTGCCATCTGACTGCTCACAGCCGCCTCGATTATAGTACCTATGTTTTCCGTTGAAGCACTTGGATCTGACGTAGAGAGGAAAGAGGCGCTATCACTAGAACCCCATCGTGTCATAGTTGGGTTTGCCGCACCTCTACCTCTACCACTACGACTGCGAGTTTTCATTGTAGCAGAAGCCACGAATGAAGCTTGTTGAAGATCCAACGAAAGCTGTGATTGGCTTCGCGTAACGCGAGATTCATTTCGACCGGTCAATACATCCACGGCAGCACCTTGAGCATTTGTGTTCGATTCGGACTCTACGATTGGATCATCGGTTAGGTTCGTTTTTGGGGTGGCATCTGTACTTGATTCCACCATTCTGTAATCACACCAAAAAAATTTTAAAAAAACGGATCAAATTATCTTAGGTGTAACCAGAAGATCGTATATACGCAGAATCAAAATCAAATGTCCAACTGTCCAAATGTCACAGCTCAAATCAACCAAAACAAAATAAAATCAGATAAACTTTCAGAACGATGTCAAATATAAAGTTTCACGATCAAACTAAAAAATGATAGGTTGTAAACGTGCCTTAGGTACAGTCAGAATTCAGTATAATATGGACAAATCTGGTGTTTGAGGAATTTTGCTTCTCAAATTTATGAAAATTTCCAGGGAATAAAAAAAATGGACAAAATAATGAAATAAATCTTGATAATAATAATAAAATATAAGAAAAAAAAATTTTGATAATATAGAAAATATAATAAAAAAAGAAAAACTCCCCCACCAAAATTATTTAAAAAAATGAAAGTAATAAAAATCAAAAGAAATATTCAAAATATAATTTCCAGAAATATAATATAATAATAATATAATTGTAACCTAAAACTGAAGAGACCAAACCTAAATCAAATAACCCAAAATAATGAAAAACTAAACCGAAAACGTAATCGAAAAAAACTAAATCCAAATGAAAAAAAAACTGAATTAAACCAAACTAAATGAAACTAAACTGAGCTTAACTAAACTGAAATTAAAGCTAAACTTAATAAAGAAACTAAAATAACTAACTAAATCGAAAAAACTGAAAAAAATTAAACAAATTTTCTTTCAACAAAAGGATTTTCCTTCCAAAGAAATTTAATTTCTCAGCAAACTTATCAAAATCATTTCCCGAAAACAATTCGAAGACAAAATGAAGCCTCGAAGAAAATCAAGAAAAAACTTTACGAAATAGTTCCAAGATAAACTCCCAAAAGGAATTCCAAAAAAAAATGAAGTGTGCTTTTGACCACACTGTAGAAGTGAAATAGAAGCTTTTTTTATGGTTGCAGTATTTGAATATTAATCTGTTTTTATTATCGGCGGCTCATGTAAAGATACAATGAGTTTGTATTAACTGAAGTAGGATGTATATGTTTTCGAGTGTAAATTTGGAAGTTGCCTTGTAAAGGATACACTAACTTTTTTGTCGACATAATATGAAAGAAAAACAACATTTATATCAGATAACATCTAGTTCTATTCAGTTTCCATTTGTGTGGACTCATATAACGACAGAATAGGTTTGTGGTAACTGAAGTATGATATGAAAATTTTTGATTGAAAATTCTCAAGATATCTCGTGAAGACTGCATCGAGGGTAGTTCCTGAGTTTGTAGTGGCTTCTGTGGGTTCGTTGTTCATCCTTAGATGAAATGCGTCTTCCAAAAACGCAATCAACGGTTTTGCTTGCTCTGATGCAAAATATGCGTTGAAGTCTCCGCTGAGTACCATCGGAATTTTGTCTGAATCTGATTGCAGGAGTGCACCACCTTGAACCGTGTACGGGAGTAGTATTTGGTGGATGAATTTAATGATGTTGTTAATTGTTTGATTCGGTGAAATGTAAATAACAATCATCATAATAGTTTTTTTGTCCTCCGTTATGCATTGAGCAGCACATAATTCCCCGATTGTTGTTGATATTCAAAATTTGGGTTTGATCAAACTGTAAGTCCATATTGGCTGTGAGAATGTTTGAAGTGTCATTAACGTTGTGATAAACCGCAACTCTTCCCGCTCTAACATTGGAACGTTTGAAATGGACAACGTAATTGAAGTTAGGGACATCAATATTAGCGTCATTGCTTAGCCAAGTCTCCGATAGAAGCAAGACAGAAGCCCGTTGAACAACAGCGCCGGTGAGATCAGCGGCGTGAGCACGTATACTCTGACAGTTGAAAGAGAACATCGATAATCCTCTTCTGCTGGTGATAAAGTCTATCATCAATGTATCAATTGTCTGTAGTCGATTAAGAGATAACCTGCGAAATTCATCTTGCAAAGCGACCATTGATGTCGCAGCGCGTCGCCCGTGATGAAACGTAGAGTCATGCTACCGCGATACGATGTACAGTCCTTGGATATTTGTCACTCTTGATAAAGCCACGTATAGTAGCTGTTGCGAATGTGTTTTATCATACTCATATACTATCTCATTGAACGTGCCTCCCTGTGATTTATGTATGGTAATTGCACAAGCTGACACTAAAGGGAAATGATTTCGTTTCGCAACTATAGTTTTGTTGTGGTTGAGCGAAATAGTCGATGTCCTTCGATTAATTGGAACAGCGGTATGACTGATGTTATTGGCCTTAATGTATGCAGCTGCTTTTTTCCTGATTTTGTTGCCAGTTTTTGGCGAGTTCTGAAACTCTAGCCACGCACGCATAACATAACCATCTTCATTGCGTTCTATGTGAATTAACTTTCCCATTGCACCATTCGCCAACCCATCAGACACGTCGATATTTGTTGTAATAATATATGATTTATTAATTACAAATATAACTTCATATGGTAATCCGGCAGTATCTATTACAGACATTTTATGTAATTTTTGCTTGACGAAGGTTTGCTGTTCGGCGTTATGACAACCAATGTAGACGTCAGTTGCTGTAGAAGTAATTTTGTCAATTGCACTGTTTAACAGTGTGTTGTTGTACTCTGTGATGGAGTTGTTTGTTAAAAATAGACGTATTCCATGCGGACATTATTGATCAGCTTCTTCTTTGGTAAAGAATCGCGCTTCGATGATTTGCAATTCTTGATTGTCCAGTAGTGTGCCATTTCCAATTTTAGTTAGTATAGAGGCGAAGGATTCATTGGACTGCCTCATTACCTGAATCAATTCATAAAATTTTAATCCCCGCCATAAAATTGGACCCACCAACCGCTGTTTTATCTGCTTGTAGATTGGTGTAGCTCGTACAGGTAGCAGTTGACGTAGGTCACCAATTAAAATGATATCCAGTCCCCCAAAGTTTGTTTCAAAATTGCCAGTGATTTGTTTAAGCCTGGAGTCGATTTTGGACAAGAGTTCAGCACTTATCATACTAATCTCATCAATAATTAAGACTTGCACATATTTGAAAAGTGTCCTATATTGCTGAGCAACTTCAATCGACAGCGGAAGTAGTTTGGAAAGTGATATCTTCAATGCAGTGTGAACAGTTGTTCCGTCTATGGCCACAGCAGCTTTTCCAGTGGACTCGCAAGTTATGTATGCATTACAGTAGGAATCATTGTTAGTGAATCGATTATAAATTTCCATGAGAAGTTGCATGACAAAAGTTTTACCACATCCAGCTGGTCCCGTGAAGAATATTTGTAGCGGTGATCGATTTGTGGACAAGAGGTTTGAGATAACGTGGAGCAGAAGTCCTTGTTGTTTTTCGTTTGTTTTTCTCATTAGTTGACAGAATTCTTCATGTGGCCTAACATTCTCCTTCTTCTTTGCAATTGCACCCAGCTTATTCAATGTTGCAAACAGAAGGTCACTGTTAGCGTCGGAATGTGGATTGTTGTACAAGTGTTCGAAGGGATTAGGTTCTGTATGTCGATTGACTACGTGTGGTGTGTCTTGGTCGCCCGTATTTCCATCTTCGCGACACAATTGTCGGTAAAAATCGATTATTTTCTCGATATCCAAGTTTGATTGAAAGTCTTTGCATCGCTGTAAAATTATGTCTTGATTATCGTTATAAATGCCTATGAACTTCATATCAGCTAGAATGTCTCGTTCTTCATTTCTAAATGAAATATGTAAAGTCACCATTTTGCGTTTGTAGTCATTGCAATCCTTGGCCATATCATAATTCTGATACCGAATTATACGCGGATATTTGCGTTCATTGTAAGTCCCCTCGTTAGTTTTCGTATATTTCGAAACAAACTGTGCCAGTGTGAGATTTTCCATGTCTTGAGGTCTTCGTTCGTATTTATCAAACCAATTGTCTTTCCAAATATTAGTCGAATCGTCGCCACCATCTATTTCATGTAACTCTGCTTGAGTTTTTCTGATTCGTTGTCGTTCTATAGGCCAAACCGTCGGAATGTAAACTGCAACGACCGAACTTTTCGATATAGGCTCACGTAATAAGTACCACGCTGCTTCTTGACTAGTCATTTCGACACAGTTGAGCATGTCCACACTCATTTTCCTTGTAATTTCAAGGATGTCGAACTCTGGATGTTCGTCCATAATTTCTATAATTTGTCGCTGCAAATTACTGATACCCCTGTTTGTTTTATTAACATACTCCACAACGTAAGCTGCACAGGAGTATTCTTTAGTTATAAATTGGATGTCCATGTTGGACTTTACAACATTGAGTAGGAAAGGATTAAAAGGATTGTGCCACTTTTCTGTCGGTGTACGTTTGTAGAATACTCTTGGTCTAGTTATTCCAGCCCGAAGTATATTGAGATAGTCCTCATCGTCAATAACATTGTTTCTCTCGTAGAAAGTGTCAATATCTGGATAGTCATCATTCTCCAAAGTCACTCTGAGGTCTTTGTATCTTTGTGCATCTCGTGCAAATCCCACGTCTGCTTTTGGCATGGGTGTTAATATAGCTGTTTTCCGACAAGGCAAGAAGGGTGCTTCAAATCTGCATTTATTGTTGCCTATTAGCAACAATTTTTTTGTAGCAAGTAAATGTATGCTTATGTGTTTGTAATTTGATATTGCCAGAAGCTTGTGTTGATGACACCGAGATTAAGGTGTCAATCAGTTTTACCGCATTGAAATTCAATGCGCTTGAAGTAATGCATTACGCGATACTTTCCAAACGGCGACGATTTCTTAGATTGCAAAATTGTCAATAAGATGTTGACCAACTTATTAAAGTAAATAGCGCAAGTAACTGCATCCTCATTCATGAGCGTACTTTTTGCGATGAAATCAAGCTGAGCCGCGTCGTCTTCCGAAATGTCTGCTCCGTTATTCTTCAATTTATATAACAGTTGTAGTAAGCTAGTCCATCCAATTTCATTTGCGCTCAAAGTTAGGAATAAGGTTGGCTTTCCTAGCTGTCTTATCATAGCGAAGAGATCCCTTTTCCTTTCAGCCCAGTACCAAGTGGAATTTGGTATTGTCCGAAGGAATGCGAGGTTGCTTTCAATGTAATTGTTAATATACTCTTCAGATTGTATTTGTCGCGTGTAATGTTGGTATTTCTGCCAACGTGTTTAAAAGCCACAGTGAGAGCGTCACGCACACGCAATCGCATGATCTTCATAGCCATGTATAGCAAATGTTGAGGAGTCACCCCACGCCTGTCGCAGCGCCTCAGTTCACTGGTTGCCATCATAAACGGTGTAACCCTCACACCCTCTCTAAATGTTCGAAATTGCCCTATATATATACCAGGAAAGAAAAGCTCCTCTGCATGTTCATCAAATAACAAACTTTGTGGAACGTTGTTTTCTCCAGGCGCTATTCTTAGAAATTTTTCCTCGTTCCATAGTAATGTTTGCTGTTGTGCAGTTAAGCTTTCTTCAATGTCTATGTTTTCGCTCATGTCATCCATTTGAACTTGATCTGGAATGAGGTCTTCATTGAAGAATGACTCATCTATAGTCACATTGTACAAATGGTAGAGCGGTGTATCCACCAAATGCCGCAACCATGCCTTTATCGTCCGTTTCTTAACCAACCCGTGCAAGTAGGAAGATTTGTGAATTTTCTTTCTCTTAATGTGTACGTTAATGCAGTGGTCGTCGTTAATGTTTCGTGGTAATCTGTGGGCCATAGTATTAACGCAAACAGGAACATTGATTATTTGCCCATAAATGCCATACTGTCCTAGAACGTGGCGCAGTCTGCGTATTTGCATAAATGGAATCCTTGGCGAAATCAGTCGTACCGATATCAAATCCAGTGGAGGTAAGGTTGTCGGTATTAGCGGGTATTTAAAGCCATTGTATGTTGACATTGGCGGTATTTTGTCTTTATTCAACATTAGTTTACAAGTAGAGCATACCGCAATATTATCAATATCCATGTGTGGAATTATTGTTCTTAAGATTTCGTGATGTTTCGGCTTTGGTTTTGCCAAGTCACCTTTGAACCATAATCTATCACAAACGGAGCATGCGTGACCGAACGTATTTCTTTTAAAATATTTATCGAATGCATTATGAGCCGATTTATGTTGATCAAACCCGTTGTATGTCGGCACGGTGATGGCTTGATTTTGTTACGCTTGTAGTACAAGTTGCCTAGCCCTGGATGACCGTTTCCGTTCTGCACCGGTCATAGCCGTACTTGTGGAAGCCGTACCCGTCGAAGCATTGTTAGTGAGTTGATTTTGTTGTCCTTGTGGTGCAAGTTGCCTAGTCCTATATGTCCGCGTCTGTTCTGCACCAATCATATCCGTACTCGTCGAAGCCCTACTCGCCGAAGCCTTGTCAGCGAGTTGCCTTTGTTCCGCTTGTTGAGCAAGTTGCCTAGCCCTACATGCCCGCATCCGTTCTGCACAAGTCACAGCCGTACTCGTCGAACCCTTGTCCGCGAATTGGTTTTGTTCCCCTTGTTGTGCAAGTTGCTTAGCTCTATACTCCAAAGTCCGCTCTGTATCAATCACATCCGTACTTGTCGAAGCCCTACTCGCCGAAGCCTTGTCAGCGAGTTGCTTTTGTTCCGCTTGTTGAGCAAATTGCCTAGTTCCACACACCCGCATCCGTTTTGCACCAGTTGTAGCCGTACTCGTTAAAGCTTTGTCAGCGAGTTCCTTTTGTTCCCCTTGTTGTGCAAGTTGCCTAGCCCTACATGCCCGCGTCCGTTCTGCACCAGTCATAGCCGTACTCGTCGAAGCTTTGTCAGCGAGTTCCTTTTGTTCCGCTTGTTGTGCAAGTTGCCTAGCCCTACATGCCCGCGTCCGTTCTGCAGCAGTCATAGCCATACTCGTCGAAGCTTTGTCAGCGAGTTGCTTTTGTTCCGCTTGTTGTGCAAGTTGCCTAATCCTACGTGCCCGCGTCCGCTCTGCAATAGTCATAGGCGTTCTCGTGAAAGCATTGTCAGCGTGTTGTGATTGAGCAGAATTGTCGACTCGCAAACGTTTCTTACCCGGAGTCATTGTAGCCGTAGTAAGAAGCAATGTTTTGTTTCGAGTAACTGCCGGCAGTTTTTTGCTCTTGGCTGTCTCTCAGCAGTAATCGGTTTATTCCGTCCACCTGTAATAATCGTTGATTTTTCTAATTTTTTGCGTGTTCTTCTTTGCGGTGTCAATTATTTGACTTTTCGCAATTGTAGATGCTTAAACTCTGATATAACTTAATGAAATGTATATAAATCAATAAAACTGTAATGAACTCAATATAAATCGAGGCACAAAACCCGTGTTTGGGGTAGAACAATTAATAACTTTGACTTGTATTGATTTATTGACAAAATGCCAACTTGAATGAATCTAATATGAATTGCTTCCGTTGAATGTTTCGTGATGAATCAATCTAATATGAACTGCTTCTGTTGAAAGTTTCCTGACGAATGAATCTAATATGAACTGCTTCTGTTTAAGGTTTCCTGAAGAATGAATACCGGCTGCATATGCATAGTTTATTTCTCTTCTCTTTGCTTTTGAACACCAATCGCTTCTCTTGGTTTTATTCAGCGATGTATGTATGAGATCGTGTTGCTTAATATTTCTCCATTGCGTTCATGTGTGTGAGATCCATGGTACAATCTGTTTGTATCTTTTTTCTGTGCCTGTATGCATGCGATCATGATTAAACATGTTCAGTAGTTCTGAACACCATGTTTTCCCTACCTCTTACTATGTTTCAGTGCATTATGTGCTTTCAAGCACATGCTTACCGAGGCACGCGTGTGCCCGTTAATGTATGTACGATGCGCTGACCGCTTTCCGCTATGCAATATTCGTATGCGCTAGCCTTATGCACAGAAACGACGCGAGTGTTAGTCAGCTTACACTGATGTGACACGCCGCGTTACAGAGTTTGCGTTCCATGATTTTTTCCAAATAAAAAGTTTAAAAATTTGTATCGACCACAGCGCCAATACGGTGGCAGATAGAACTATTTGGTCCTCGACGGAAATATTCCTCAGTATAACTTCCACAATATTGCCGAACATTGTAATCGTCTAGGACGTCCATATAGTAAGGTATTTTGTAATGTAACGTTTCGTCAAATTGTTATTGAATACAGCGCCGAAGTGGTGGGAGATAGAACTATTGTGTCTTCGACGGAATTAATCGCCATAAGAATCTCCACAACTTTGTTGAACATTTCAATCGTGTACGACCTCTACATAAAAAGTTTTAAAAAATTTCTAAAATTTGTATCAACTACAGCGCTAATACGGTGATAGATAGAACTATTTGGTCTTCCACGGAAATATTCCTCAGTATAACTTCCACAATATTGCCGAACATTGTACTCTTCTACGACGTCCATATAATAAGATATTTTCCAATGTAACGCTTCGTCAAATTGTTATTGAATACAGCGCCGAAGTGGTGGGAGATAGAACTATTTGGTCTGCGACGGAAATATAACTCATTATAACCTCCACAATAATGCCGAAGATTGTAATCGTCTAGGACGTCCATATAATAAGATATTTTGTAATGTAACGTTTCGTCAAAGTTCAAAAATTGTTATTGAATACAGCGCCGAAGTGGTTGGAGATAGAACTATTGTGTCTTCGACGGAATTACTCGCCATAAAAATCTCTACAACTTTGCCGAACATTTCAATCGTGTACGACCTCTGTATAAAAAGTTCACAAAAAATTTCAAAAATTTTTATCGACCACAGCGACAATATGGTGGCAGATAGAACTATTTGGTCTGTGACGGAAATATTACCCATTATAATCTCCACAATATTGCCGAAGATTGTAATCGTCTAGGACGTCCATATAATAAGATATTTTGTAATGTAACGTTTCGTCAAAGTTCAAAAATTGTTATTGAATACAGCGCCGAAGTGGTGGGAGATAGAACTATACTGTCTTCGACGGAATTACTCGCCATAAAAATCTCTACAACTTTGTTGCACATTTCAATCGTGTACGACCTCTATATAAAAAGTTTTAAAAAATTTCAAAAATTTGTATCGACTACAGCGCTAATACGGTGATAGATAGAACTATTTCGTCTTCAACGAAAATAATTCTAATCACAACCTCCACAATATTGTTGAACATTGTAATCATCTAGGATGTCCATATAATGAGATATTATGTAATGTAACGTTTCGTTAGACAAAATCGTGACATAATTTTGCTAAACGCCCCCATAGAAGTATTTCACTTCAAAAATTATAAATATTAAACGTATATGACGTAAGAGCGAGAGAGAGAGACAAAACAAGTGGACGATACGAAGAAAACATACCCGATATACCTTCACGAAAGGAAAATTGGATGTTGTTGTGTGGGCCGCGAATTGTACCAAGTCGAGTGATCGGACACCTGCAATAGCTACAAAGGCCGAAGCATGTGATCCGATTCAAACGATCAGCACAATTCCGGACCACTATGTTAGATGTGGTTGTATGACCTTCGTGTCCTCACCGCATTATACATAGGCTTAATTAAGCACGAGAATGTACGAAAAGGCGCACTAAAGCTCATACATCCCACCCCCATAGCATTTCCCGGAGTCCAATTGCCTTGAAACGTCAAGCGTTATATATTATATATTATATATTATGATGGAATTAAATAAAAGTATCTAAGACTTTTGTATAAAATTTTATAAGTTTATTGATTTATTCAAAAAAGAGAAAAAACGAATTAATTATTATTTGAAATTAATGAAAAATGCCAACTACGTTATAGTACTTCTGCTGACGGCTGAGTATGAATTAATAACAAAGCGTTTTTGAAAAAAAATAACCAACTCCGATCATAAAATAAAACATTGCTACGTTGTCATAGATACAACGGTTCCTATATCAACATAATAGCAATTGGGCTCCTACATTCGGCCGTCCTGAAGAATATCATCCGCCTCGGGTGATGTTTGTTGTTCATAATCTGAACGTCATGGCTTTATGTTATCGCAGCTAGATGTCGTAGAATTAGGTCCTGGAGCTGACGATACCTTTGCTACTGAGTACCTTCCACCTCTGCCTTTCCCTGTAATTTTATACGGTCCTAAAAATTGGTTACAAATTTTATTTCCAACATTAAATTGAGTGTTCTTAATCGCCACGAGATCTCCTATTTCATATTTTCTAGATTCTTTACGCTTTTTGTTGAAATTTCTAATATTTTCTTCTTGTATCTTTGATATTTGTTTTCTTACGTCCTCCCTTAATTGCGGCCTTGTTTCATCGTAGTTATTATAACTTTCTTCCTCTATCAATTTCAAAATATCCATATCTTCCTTTTTCTTCATTGGAAAACCAAACAGGACTTCATATGGTGTCCGCTTAATCGATCTTTGAAATGTATTATTTATTGCTATTTGTACTCTCGTTGTTAATTTATACCACTTTTCAGGTGATTCTGCAGATAACCTTTTTAATACTTCCAAAATTATTCTGTTTAATCTTTCAACTTGGCCATTTCCCCTTGGCACACCTGCTGTAATACATACATGTTCAATATTTTCATCTACACAATAATCTTCAAATATTTTCGCTGTAAATGCTGTTCCCCTATCTGTAGTTATTCTTTTTGGATTCCCAAAGTGCTGCTGATGATCTGTTAATTTCTTAATTGTTTCCTCCGCTGTCAACATTTTGACTGGATATATCCAAACATATTTGGAAAAAGCATCTACCACTGTAAAGATGTATTTGTATAGTTTATTTGTCTGATCCATAGGTCCAATATGATCCATATGGAGCGTCATCGAAGGTCTTTCTTCTTTATCTATTGGATGTAGATATCCTTCTTGATTTCCTTGCTTTCGGTTTGTTAATATACAGCTAACACAATTTAAAATGCAACTTTCAATTTTTTCTCTCGCTCTTGGGATATAAAATTCCTGTGAAATTGAATATAATGTTTTTGTTAAACCAAAATGTCCATCTTCGTGTTTCAATTTAATTATTTCTTTCTCCATATTTCTTGGAACAACTAATAATTCAAATCCATTTTGTTCCTTTAATAAAACACCACCTTTAATAATACAATTTTCATATGAAGACCTTTCTTTGAGTATTTCCTTAATGGAAGCAATATATTCATCAGCTTCTTGTGCTCTCTTAATTCGCACTAGGACCTCTTTTTGAATAATATTAACTACTGGTGATCTGCTTAATGCATCTGCGTGAACCATTTTTTTAGCTGACCTGTGTTCAATTTCAAACTCATATTCCTGCATATACATTATCCATCGCTGTACTGAATTCGGTAAATCTTTCTTCTTCATAGTTTGCCGAAATGCAGCACAATCAGTAACCACTTTGAATTTTGTTCCAAGGACATAAAAACGAAATTTTTCAAGAGCTTTGTACACTGCATATGTTTCTAGTACATAACTATGAAACTTTTCTTCTGCCGGACTGTTTTTATGACTGTAATAGCAAACTGGATGTAACTTCTGATCATCGTTTCTTTGGAACATGATTGCTGCTATTCCAACTTTACAAGCATCTGTGTGAATTTGGATTGGTTCGTTTTGTTTAAAAATTGCTAGCACTGCACTATTTACCAAAGCTAACTTCAAAGAAGTAATTGCTTGTCTTTCAAGACCCGAAATTAAAAAAGTAGAAGTTTTCTTCAGTAAATCTGTTAAAGGTTTTGCAATTATTGAATATGAACTTATAAAACGTCGGAAAAATCCGATTAATCCTAGAAAAGCTTGAAGATTTTTCACGTTTTTTGGTTCTTGAAAATTCTTGACAGCATTAATTTTTCCTTCCGATGGTCTTATTGTACCATTTTTTATGACGTGTCCTAAAAATTCCACTTCTCGTTTCAAAAATTTGCATTTCTTCCAATTAAAATTGACACCATTTTCTGCAGCCACTTTCATGACAATTTTCAGTGTGTCAATATTTTCCTTTTCATCATTAGAAGGGACAATAAGGTCATCCATGTAAGTATCTAGAATTTGTCTGTTTGTCTGTTTTTATATACTATATATTATATATTATATATTATATATTATATATTATATATTATATATTATATATTATATATTATATATTATATATTATATATTATATATTATATATTATATATTATATATTATATATTATATATTATATATTATATATTATATATTATATATTATATATTATATATTATATATTATATATTATATATTATATATTATATATTATATATTATATATTATATATTATATATTATATATTATATATTATATATTATATATTATATATTATATATTATATATTATATATTATATATTATATATTATATATTATATATTATATATTACTAGCTGACCCGGCGAACTTCGTACCGCCTCTGATTCATTAAATGTTGTGTTAACTTATTAGCTGAATTAAATTCAGTGTTTTGTTAAGATAAAAAATGAATACTCAAAATGAATTAAGGTTAATAAATGTACAAAAATCGAAATGAAATGTATTTTAATTACATTGAAATGAATGTAATTCACGTGGCATCAAGCCATTTGCCTTATTGAACCGAACCGAAATGATTCGCGTAGCATTGTTGCACTACTTTCTGTTAACTATTTGCTGGATGGGTTGCACCCTTTCATTGAAGCACCTTGTGATATACGACATTTCTCGTTTTGTTATCAGGTGCGAGAACGACCAAAGTGGATAGAGTTTGCCGACACGTGAACGTGCTACGTAAAATCAAAGTGTAACTAATAATAAAGTCGGGAAACTTCCTATCCTTACCGTACCGCCGTTTCTCAAAATTTGCCTGTCCATTTTCCAACAATTTTCTATCCACTGTTGATATAGGTAGAACTAAAAATTTTGAGTATGGGTGAAAGGGAAACATTATTTTAAAAAACATCCCACTTCTCACTTTTGGGTAATTTGAAAATGTACACAAAAAAACACAGGCAGAAATTTATATACAAATGCACACACACCACAAAAAAATTTGGCGATAATTTTTTATGTTGATATGTGTGCGAAATTTATAAGATTTGGTCCCATATTTAAGATTCCAAGGGTTATTTATAAGATTCCATGCGTTTTTTTAAGAACGTTTCATTCTCCCTCTTCCTGATGGATTTTGCCTATGAAAACAATATGTACTCTTGCCTATTCTTTCTCACTTATTGCCACGTGTTTTTCTTGCTACTTCGCTAGCTTTTCACAATTTATCATAGTTATACTTTGATAAAATTGACCGTGAGAGAAACATTCATTTTCTAGATTCAGGCCACAAACACTCTAGGATTGGCCTTGTAATTTGTTGATCGGGAATTGAATTCGTTTAATGTCAAATGGCATGTCGGTTGGGATGATCGGATTTCTCGCAATGAGAACTTCCTCACCTTTCCTTTGAGTCGAAGATTATCACGTTGTTGAGCTGTGCGATAAGCTCGATGATTTCTCATTGCCAACTGATCCGCTTCACGCATTGCCTCTCTTTGTTCTTGTATTTGTGTAGCACGAAGTCGGCCATACTAACGCGGCGCTCTTTTCATGATATTTCCTGTTCATCTGCAGTGGATTGATTCGTAATATTCCGAAGTCTAATTGGATTACGGCTTCCTTGTAAAAGATTAGATTTCCTGATTCGCAGCATTGTAAATAACACTGGAAAAATAATCCCACAATTCAAAATTACATAATGAAACATATATCGATGCGCAAATTTGATAACCTCACAAAGTGAATATCTTTGAAGGTTTAATAATCACGGCGAAAATAGAATTCCACATACTTACGAACAAATCCGCTTGGCAAATCAAACGCACAGTCCAAATTACCGATTGCATTGATTGTCGATGCGCGCCCAATGACAAACGACATAACCTTTCACAATGTGCACTCCATAAAACTGAACCTACCTCTTTGAAATCAATTTTCGCTGATGAATTTGAGAAAAAATCGTTTGAATAAAATTAATCGAATCAAACTCAAATGTAATAACCGTCGAAAACTGAATGAAAATTGGTGAAAACTCGAAAAAATGTTGATGAATCGCGGCCCGTCTTTACAGCTAGCTCAATGGCAATGGAAACTTGCTTTTTTTGTATAAATCTGCCAATCCTGCTTCCGTCCCTATTTTCAAATACAATGGTTGTGTGGTTTTCTCAGTAAAGATATATAAATTCAAGCCGTCATCTTTTTAGCTATCCATCATTTTGTTAGATTTCATCACGTGCAAGAGAGATAACTATGAATTTAGCTTTAATAAGTAATACCAAAACTTATGTAATAAGAATGGCTATTCATACCGGCACTAACACTTAAAATATTTGAAATACACGTAATAAAAGGATTTCTTCTACTTAGATAAACACACGTGGTTATGAAAAATGCTTGTTATACATGCACCAGTACTTGAAAAGTGTGGGGAAAACCATATTGGTGCCTAAAAGTATAACGCGTGGTTTTTGTTTACACAAATTGACTTAAAAAAAATTCCGATTGCTTTCTTTGTTTCATTCTTTCTTTAGTCTAAAATCCATAAGACTATTTACGCCATCGCATGCTACAATTATCTTATAGGAAGTGCGTTGTAAAATAAAAGATTTCTGGTTTACACGTTACTTCATTCGTTTTAATGAAAAATTTTAATTTTCTTCCCTTTCTTTTTGTGATTTTTTTACTTTAACAATGCGCAAGCAAACTTCTTGAGGCCGAGACGAATAGTAAAAAAAATTCATCGCAATCAGTCAATCCGTTCTCGAGATATCATCAAAAAAGCCGTTCTATACAAAATGTATGAGAAAATGAATTTTCTTCATCAACTTTTTTTTCGCGAATTTTTCCGATGTTTTAATAGTTATTCTGCTATTCGGGGCGGAGACAAATCCAAAAAGCCAAAGGTCATAAAAATCGGTCCAGCCGTTCTTAAGTTATAAATGGTGTAACTAACACGACTTTGTTTTATATATAAAGATTCTGCTATTCGGGGCAGAGACAAATCCAACAAATCAAAGATCATAAAAATCGGTCCAGCCGTTCTTGAGTTATGAATGGTGTAACTAACACGACTTTGTTTTATATATAAAGATTGAAAATCATAATATGCTGCATGCGTTTTTGCTGCATTGCTGCATTCAATGTATTTCGGCCTTAAGCCTCGACATTATTTTTGATAAGCACGTGGTTTTTTTAAAGCAGAAGAAAGCTTTTGTTATGTATTTTGCAAATATTTTAAAGTTAGTTCCTGTATGAATAGCCATTCTTATTAGTTGCATAAATGTTAGAATTGTTTATTACAATGCCTTCTAGATATTTTCATCAGGCCAGCATGTAGATGACAAAGACGTCTTAACTTCAAGTGTGTGAAAAAGAAAAATAATTATGAAGCAAGAAGGTTGAAATAAAGAAGCACGTTACTAATGTAATTAGCATTAGAAGCTTGTTTCTCTCTTTTAATCTTCGTATTTAGAAAAATAATTGTTTTTAGTTTAGTGCTAAATAGTACTAAAGGAAAAATTAATTTAATTGAGAATTAATTGTTAAACAGAAAAAAAATTTTTGATTCAAAATTGACGAAATCTTTCATACAATTTACTAACGGAGAAATACTGACTAGCTCCAGACGACGTCAGAAAAATTGGTGAGAAAAAATTTCCCGACGGTAGAAATAATTTCCTTTTCGAAATTAGATTTAGCGAAGTGGCAAACCCTTTCATATTAGGGAAATTTTTCAAAAAAGGTGGCAATAAACGTGACAAATATATGCCTTAATCGCTGTTCTGGTAAGTATTTCACGAACATCTGTTGTTGTTTAACGGATTTTTCCTCCTTACATTTCTATGATTGTCCAATCTAAGAATCACATTTTTTTAGCGACGCTTTAAATTCTTTTTATTTATTTTTACACCCCAAATACTTAATTGCTTCTTTTCTGACTTATTTAAATAAATAATAGATAAAAAAAAGCAAAAGAAAGTTAAAAAAAAGAAAGAAAATGTTAAAAAAAACAACGGTTTTCGGAACAAAGAAAGAAAAAATTTTCTAAACGAGCAGAGTTTTACCTTACGCCACAAAATTTTCAAAAAAAAGAACCTCTAGATCGTGTCGTGTTCTGCCTTTTATAGACCTCAGGATGTCGAATACATTCTTTAAAAAAAAAATAGGTGCTTACAAATTTGTAATCCTCTTTTGAGAGGAAACGTATAGGAAAGAGCCATTAAAGAATCCGAGGTTAAATCTAACAACCCTACAACAATTTACCAATTATTTTTGAAACACTGATCTTATTTCCTTTTAGATCAATTCCCGAGAGTTCGCTGATTTCGAGAGTATGCCACACTGTATAGAAGACATGAAATCCAGTGGATAAAACACTTCTTCAACATCCAACATCTGACAGGTAAGTTTGAAAGTTCATAACCGTCATTCGTCGTTTAGCATTTGCCCATCACCATTTTGGGGATGTTTACTAAATTTAAAGAACAGGTAAGTTTCTAATTTCCTAAATTAATTCATAATATCAGTATTATTTTGCTGTTTCCTCCTTCCAGGAATTATACTCCCACAAAAAAACATCCATCTTCAAGCCGCTTCGTATCAACTCCTGAAACATAAACTTCTACAAGTAATAGTTCCCTTTTTTTCAGACAGACATATATTGGACTTTTACACCAATATGGACATCAACATAAACAGACAGATATTTCGAAATTTTTTTTTTTCAATTTTGACGAAACTAGAGTTATCTCCTTTTCTCAATTATTAGGTTTTCGACGAAATACAATTTACTAACCGGATTTTCTTGGTCAACCTAAAGGCGGTCGTTAAAGGCAGATCTGTCGGTAGATTCCCAACCGTAGCAACAAATTTGAAGACTCAAACCAAAGGTTTGACAACTGACTTTCCCGCATATGAAAACCAAAATTCTTCAGTTACCAATTAAGATTTTTTTAATTTTAAAACGTATAGGATAGTCATAAAAACAATATTATTTACGTTAAGCTGCAAAACAAACAAAAAAGAAAGTAGAAAATAAGAAAATATGGAGACAATATGCACAACTTATAACCAGGTTTAACCTAATTATTTTGCTATAGCTCAGATTCAATCGTTTTTTTTTCAAACACCGTAAACACCGATTATCTTACCCGCTTCGTTTTTGAGTTCGTAGTTTACTTGCCCTATTTTCCGACTAACCACCGCCGCAATAAACTTTAGAGCAAGTTTTGCCGCGAATTTTTGTGTTACGTCACTTTGTACAAAGTTAGGAACAAATACTCTTTGGCCTGGTTTGAAAGAAATCGGTCTTGATCTAAGGTTGTACCTTTGCTCGTTTCGTAAGTATGACTCAGTGAGAAGTTTTTGAACTTGTTCATGTATGATTGGCATAGTATATATTTTCGGGGGTAATTCCACATCGTTTTCTCCCACAAAATCTATGCTTCTCAATAATTCGTATATCTCACCATTTTTGATTATATGGTAGCCAAATAACTGGAAGTGTGGGGAGTTACTGACGGTTTCGCGCACTGAATTCCGTAAGGCGCACGCCACCTCTGATAAGTGTTCATCCGAACATCTCTGGTCTGTTTCAATATAAGCTCGAATCGCTGCTAAGATCGATCTGTTCACGCGTTCAGACGCATTTGATTGGGTCGAGAGCTGCACATAAATGCTTTATCCCGTGCTGTTTTAATAATTTGGTAAAGTCATTTGACCTAAACTGCACTCCATTATCCGTATGGATAACTTCTGGCACCCCATATACATGAAACATATCTTGTAATAAGAATTTTTCTGTCTTCTTACTGCATGCCTTGTTGAATGCTTTTATTAGTACAAATTTAGTCAGATGGTCGACTATTACTAAAATTGTAGTCTTGCTCGACTCTTATCGTGGATAAGGACCTACAAAGTCTATGTATATCCTTTGCCATACTCTTTCTGATGTAGACTGCTTACCCATCGGAGGTCTTAATATTTTGTTGTACGATTTGGTCATCTTGCATATAACACAGTTTTTCACGTATTCATAAATGTGTTGACGCATCCTAGGCCAATAATAATACCTGCGAATTCTTTCTGAAGTTTTTGTAATCCCTCCATGAGATCCGAGAGGGTCGTCATGTTCTTTACACATAATTTCATTACTAAGTTGTTTAGGTAGCCACAGGTTCCACAGTGATATATCGGACAATTTGCCTATTGCCAATGGTTCTAATCTTATGTAAATTCTATCTTCATGTATTTTGATATTCGGGTAACGTTCTGGGTCACTTACAATTCTGGATTTCACTTTAACATAGTCAGGATCTCGAAAATGATGCGAGTGAAGGCTCACTGCATTTATCTCTAATTTAGGCAGTTCTTGGAGTATCTCGTTTGGTTGCTCATTGTATATTCGAGATAACGCATCCGGCACCGCATTTTGAGATCCCCTCTGGTGTTCAATTTGGAAGTCGAATGCCTGCAGTTTCAAACTCCACCGCGCAAGTCTGCCACCAAGCTCTTTTTGGTTCATCAACCACTTTAAACTAGCGTCATCTGTAATGATTGTAAAATTGAAGCCTTCGATATAAGGACGAAATTTTTTTACGCTCACAATAGCAGCTAAACATTCCAGTTCGGTAATGGTATAGTTTTTTTTGTGCCTTGTTCAATTTTTGGGACACATATGCTATTGGTTGTTCGTCACCTTCGGTGGTTTTCTGGAAGGGAACCCCACCTACTCCACTAGTACTCGCATCACAACGTATGCAGAATGGTTTTTCGCAATCGGGATTCCCCAAAACGGGCACGGTAGTCAGAACTTTCTTTAATTGTTTGAAAGATACTTCCGCCTGAGATGCCCACTGCCCAACTTCTTTCCCTTCGTCAATAAGCCTGATATCAGTGCAGTTAATGCCGAATAATTTGAAATAAACCGCCTATACCAACAGGACGTGCCTAACAAACGACGAGTCTGTTTTACTGCTGATGGAGTGGGGAAATTCCTAATAGATTCTATTTTTGCTGGATCAGGTCGAAGTCCGTTCATGCCTACCTACTTAATCTCTTTCAAAACGAATTTACTTTTTCCTACGCTTGTAAGTAACCCGGCCTGTACTAAGTACTTCGCAACTTGGGATAACAGTTTGACATGTTCCTCGAAAGTCGTAGAAATAAGTAATAGGTCATCTAAATAAACAAACTCCCGATCCCTGATTTGATGAGGATTTACCTTGTCCATGAAACGAAACATCCTTTGCGGCGCATTACATAGTCCGAAAGCCATTACCTTAAACTGGTACAGAGGTCTCCCAGGTACAGTGAATGCTGTCTTCTCTCTGGAGGAAAGTTCAACTGGAATCTGCCAGAAAGCATCCTTCAAGTCCAAATTGTATATATATTCTGTATCTTGCATTCTGCTGAGGATACCGTCAATACGTGGTAACGGATACGCATCCTTTTTGTAACCATGTTCACTTTTCGCGAATCTAAACACAACCTTACTTTACCGTCTGACCTACTCCAGGAACTGGTGCTCTCCTCGATCACATCGAATTCCAAAATCCTGTCCAGTTTTGGATAGCTGCGGATATTGGGTAGTGTCTTTGCTTAATCGGTGACACATCGTCTACCTCGATTTTATGTTCGTATAGTCCCGCACGAGCCAAACCTTTTTTATTATATGATGGAAATTGTGTTATTACTTCGTCTAATTGTACTTGTTGTTCAGGCGTAAATAGATGTTTTGATAAATCCAGCTCGGTAAGGCGTTCTATTGAATTGACTACTTGCGGCAAAATGTTGGAAGCTTTCCAGAAATCAATCCCTAAATAGAGTTCTTCTTTTAAACTCGGCAAATTCAATGTTAATATCCACATAACCCAGTACTCGATTTTTGGTTCCATCTGCTGTGGTGACAGATGTTTGTAACTTATTTAACTGGAAATTGTTGTTGGTTGAACCAGCTCCTAAGATGCGTTTTGTAGCTCCACTGTCCAACAAGCCCCTCAACTTCTGTCCGCCCACGGATAAATTTATGAATGGTCGTGAATCATGTTCGCTCGTTACTATCGAAGACACTAACTTTTTTATTTGTTTACTGGCTGACCAATATTTACTATTACGTGAAGAATATGACGAATGCTTCGCATTTTCTGGAGTATTTTTAGTAGTAGGTTTGACTTTACGTTTATTGCTTTCATTTTTGGGTGGTTCTGTATTGGTTATTATGGGTGATATGGCTTCTATCGATGTGTCGATAGTTCTGTATTGGTGGCTGCATCCATCGATGATCTGGGACGGCTTAACATATGCATCGAACGCGGTGTCCCAAATGGTTTCACGTTCTGCATGCAGTTTGCCAAATTTCTTCGACAATTGGGACAGTTTGGCTTCAAAATTCCGCTGCGTCCACAACCGTAACAGAAAATCACAGTTGCTGTGACCGTGCAGTCCTGGTAAGAATGACCTACGTCATTGCAATTCCAGCAGATACACATATTTTCTGGCTTTGGTGTTGTACTGGTTGTTGTTTGATGTCCTCTTGATGTGGCATTAAAATTTGACAGGGCTTGAACCTGCATTTGCAACGACTCATCATCTTCCTCCGCGTGAATTTCCGGCTGGATATCTATCGGCCTGAAATCCTGTATGGCATTTATTCCATGTGACCTCTGTGCGTAGTTGTTCATGTTAAACTGAAGTCTGGGATCATAACCTGATCCGGACCAAAGTCGCTCCAACCTCTGGCATATCACCCTCAAAACTTCTGTGCTGTTAAAAAAATTGTCATGGTAGCTGTTTGTAATGCTGGATGCATGTTATCGCGGATAAATTCCAGCTCAGTTTCCTTAAATGGCCTGCATAGTCTGCAGTTCAACGTTTCTATATCGAGAAGAAAATCATTAAAGCTTTCCTTTGGCTACCGCTTCTTCGTTTGAATTACCCGACGCGTCTCTTGGTCAGAGTCGTAACTACAAAAACGAGATAGAAATGCTGTTTTAAGTTGTTGCCATGTCGCATTTGGAAACTTCTTGTCATACACCCAGTTCCAGTTGCATGCTTTGGACCGAGATCGGAATTAGGAAAGCGGTCCGTTCTGCGTGAGCTTCCATACGATATATGAATGCGTTAGCGTCCATGCTTCTTGGAGTGCCATCAAAAAATACGTTCCACTTGGGCGACTTTCCATAACCTATTTCCGTTCTAGGTCGTGTATTATATGCTGTACCAGAAAGATGATATCTTTCGTGGTCATCCTCCGGCACATTGTTATACAACATAGGCTGGGGTCCTTGATGATCACTTCTTCTGCAGGGTTCCGTCGCAGATACCTCAGTCCTATTATACGTTCTACCATAATCCCTATAATGTATAAGTCCACTCGCTCTTGTTATCGTTTCAACCGGGGAAGAATGTTGGCCAATACTAATATCTCGAAGACGGTTGATTCCCTCAGTCATTTCTGATTTGTCCAAATTTCCGTTTGAACTGTTTCTGAGCTGTGAATTGTTCATCTCAGGTTCAGTTCTTACGACTACCCCTCTTCTGGAATTGGCATCCTCATGGTGCAACAAGGATTTTTTAGCCTCGCCAAAACCTCTTGTAACTTCGGAATTATAGCTTCCGTTTCTGCGAGCACAGAAGAATCTGTAGCACTGAGACGGATTGTACGACCAAACCAGTGCTTTACTCGCACCATTAAAATCTGAATTTCCTCTGGTGCCATACCAACTTTACTTGCCTTGAGGTCAAAAATTTCACTCGCCTTTCGACACGCCTGTGCTTACAAATTTGGGTTCTTCGAGTTGTGTGATTGCACCGGCATCATCGCATCGCCTCTACCCTCCGCTTGTAACAATCTGACCATTCTGGGTTGACTTCAGCACATTCGCAGCTAATTTCCTAATTTGGAATTCGATCGCCAGCTCACTTGGACTTAACCAGTCTATTTCTGTCGGTAATAACTGCAATATTAATCCCCGCAGATTGTTCACCCTCTTAACTCAACCAATCACACTTACGTCACCACTGTAGCTCACTGTCCTGTTTTCCACACCAAAAAAAAACTAACTCTAAACGCGGAAACCGGATATATTGAGTTGTACTCCAAACTAACAAAATTAAAGGCTGATTGTGTTTGACCCCCAAAAGTATATCTTCAACGGAACAGAATTATCTCGAAATCAAAAAACAACCAGATAACAAAAAATAGTATATTTTGACCAATATTTTAAGAGAAAGAAAAAAAAGATAAAAAAATTATTTCTTACTACAAAGAAAATGTTTATCTTCTTAACCTAAAAAAAATTATTTAATAAAAAAAACAACAATGTAATTATACTGAACTTTTCCTTTTTTTTTATTTTTAAATTTTATTAAATTAAATTTTCGAATTTATTCATATTTGTATATTCATAAATCTATATGAGCAAAAGTATTAATGACAATAGGAGAGAATAAACAGCGAAACTCTAGTACCAAAAAAATTTTATTTTATAACAAAAGGTAACACAACAAAAAGAATTAGTTATATAACTTTAATAGGTTGCTCAGAGAAGGGGTTGAGGTTGATCATAGTTAGACGAATGGAGAAGGTAACCGATTCCCCGAAGGGAACAAAACATGTATGTTTTTTTTTTCTTTTTTTAATTAATAAGAATCAAGTGACAAAGAAATTTAATGTGAAAGGCAAAAAAAACTTTTAAAAAAAACTGAAATAAAAATAGCTACAACAAAAATATTCACCTTTAACATGTATCACGGATAACCTATTCTAACCCATGCAAGATCTCATTGGATGAATACGCAATTCCCAACAATAGACCATGTACAAGCGATAAAGGATCCTTCACGGTTAAGAAATGGAACTATGCAATTATTTAGTTATTCTTGTCTTCAAACGATTATCTCCTTCCGGATAAATGGAATCACCATATCCGACAAAAAAGAGGTAAACGCGATAAGCAAAAATAAAAAAAAATCAGTCAATCAAAAATAATAGAAAATTTATTAAAAACTGGGAAAAAAATGCGATTTCACCAAACATACTATAGGAACAAAAATTGTTGCACGAAAATTTAAAAAAAATTAAAGAAATTGCTACCATTAAACGAATGGTTTCTACTTTTACCGAAATGAAAATTGCTAAAAAAAAATTAAAACTCTATAAAAAAACTAAATAAATGAACATATTGGTATAGACCTCAAAAAAATCTTTCAGATCCCTGCCCTCAGGCGCCATTTGTAACATTTGAGTTGTAATAGTTATCGCATTTTCATCTGATCTTGCTGGTCCTGCACACTTTTTCCGGGTGTCTCAGGGCTAATGGCCAGAGTTAGGCCTGCGACTCACATGCTAGATAGTGTGCTGATAAACGAACAAAAAAAACAAAATAGCACAAAGAAAACTCAAGATGATTCACATCCTATTTGTTTATGATTTGTTCCTCAAACATTGCGCAATATGATCAACCCTCCCTTCTTGCAATTATGTTTTACCATATCTCCATACTTTACACTTTACAATAAAATAATATTTGGTAAGTAAAACAAACATTTCCACGACAAAAAAAAACACAATACTTTTCTTTTTTTGATACTCAATAGAAATAATACAATATATATATATATTTAAGCAAAATAAACTCTAAAACAAATTCAAAAAAAAAATCGAACCAAAAAAATTAAATTTATATTTAAAATCAAAGAAAACCAACATTAAACACTTGTTTTCTTGTATAAGAAAGTACAAGCAAAAAAAAATACTAGAAAATTATAATAAAAAAAAAACAAAATTAAGAACATAAATTAGTTCTTTTTTTTGTGATTTGGCAATGCCTAACGAGCGAATTGCAAATGTCAATAAGCACTATGGCCGTTGCCACTACTAATAATTAATTAATTTGTTTAAATTAAGCACGACGCGAATAAATAAATTGAAATATCGATATTCCCTGCTCGAAAAAGAAAATGAATACTTTTCTTTATTGTGATTCACTTTTCTTCCTTTTTTGTGTGTATAGTTAAATGAATAATTTGTGTATAAAAATGTTTCTATTTAACAAAGAACAAAACAAAAAAAATATAAATAATAAAAAAATTAAAACTCATCTGTTTAGTGCTGTGGGAAGTTGCTTTAATGCGTCTGTGTGTGTGTGTGTGTAACTTACACAGGATTGCTGTTTCCCTTTTTTCTTTCTAGCAGCTGATCTTCGAGTTCAATGCCCTGAACAGGCATACATTTGTCGACATTCGAAGTCAGTTTTCCAAGCCACCACATAGGGTTGATAAAATACGTCAGTGTGGGTGCAAGTAAATGTGAATTTAGTCATTGAGTTCGAAACATGTGTTTTTATTATTCGCAGAATACATTGTCATTTTTTGTTAATTTTTTTTTTAACTAAAAATTTTTTTTTTATTAAAATTATTATTTAGAAAAATAATTTTTTTTAGTTCAGTGCTAAATAGTACTAAAGTAAAAATTAATTTAATTGAGAATTAATCGTTAAACAGAAAAAAAATTTTTGATTTAAAATTGACGAAATCTTTCATGCAATTTACTAACGGAAAAATACTGACTAGCTCCAGAGGACGTCAGAAAAATTGGTGAAAAAAAATTTCCCGACGGTAGAAATAATTTCCTTTTCGAAATTAGATTTAGCGAGGTGGCAAACCCTTTTTCATATTAGGGAAATTTTTCAAAAAGGTGGAAATAAACGTCGACAAATGTATGTCTGAATTGCTGTTCTGGTGAGTATATCACGAAAATCTGTTGTTAGTTAACGGATTTTTCCTCCTTACATTTCTATGATTGTCCAATCTAAGAATCACCTTTTTTTCGCGACGCTTTAAATTGCTTGTATTTATTTTTACACTACAAATACTTAATTGCTTCTTTTCTGACTTATTTAAATAAATAATAGATAAAAAAAACCTAAAGAAAGTTAAAAAAAAGAAAGAAAATTTTCAAAAAAAACAACGGTTTTCGGAACAAAGAAAGAAAAAATTTTCTAAACGAGCAGAGTTTTACCTTACGCGACAAAATTTCCAAAAAAAAAGAACCTCTAGATCGTGTCGTGTTCTGTCTTTTATAGACCTCAGAATAACTGGACGTGAGTCAAATTTACGTAGTAGTTTGGATCTTCACATAATTTGTTCAGAATTGTTTACAATATATTGTATGTAATTCTAATATTTTAATATGTGAATTTAAATCCTTTTCAGCTTCAATTCTTTTTAATTTTTTGCTTATTTTGTTCCTAAAAATCAAATTTCGTTTTCTTTATTGTAAGGTTACCGTCTCCGCTAAAGGAAAATTTATCCTTGCTCGCTGATTTTCCGAAGGCTAATGAAATTAAAATTATCTTAATTTTTTTCTTTTTCAGAAACAATACTTAAAACACTCAAATATTTTATTGTGTCCATATAAATATCGAATACCTTCTTTAAAAAAAATAGGTGCTTACAAATTCATAATCCTCTTTTGAGAGGAAACGTATTGGAAAAAGCCATTAAAGAAAACGAGGTTAAATCTACCAACCCTGCAATAATTTACCAATTATTTTTGAAATACTGATCTTATTTCGTTG
Organism: Xylophagus ater; assembly: GCA_963422695.1. Taxonomy (NCBI): domain Eukaryota; kingdom Metazoa; phylum Arthropoda; class Insecta; order Diptera; family Xylophagidae; genus Xylophagus; species Xylophagus ater. The sequence goes on from OY730481.1 coordinate 21,897,025, forward strand.
ATTTCGAGAGTATGCCACACTGTATGGAAGACATGAAATCCAGTGGATAAAACTCTTCTTCAACATCCAACATCTGACAGGTAAGTTTGAAAGTTCATCACCGTCATTCGTCGTGTAGCATTTGCCCATCACCATTTTGGGGATTTTTACCAAATTTAAAGAACAGGTAAGTTTCTAATTTCCTAAATTAATTTCTAATATCAGTATTATTTTGCTGTTTCCTCCTTCCAGGAATTATACTCCCACAAAAAAACATCCATCTTCAAGCTGCTTCGTATCAACTCCTGAAACATAAACTTCTACTAGTAATAGTTCCCTTTTTTTTCAGACAGACATATATTGGACTTTTACACCAATATGGACATCAACATAAACAGACAGATATGTGGAAAATTTCTTTCAATTTTGACGAAACTAGAGGTATCTCCTTTTCTCTATTTTTAGCTTTTCGACGAAATACAATTTACTAACCAGATTTTCTTGGTCAACCTAAAGGCGGCCGTTACACGCATAAAGTTAAGAGTTAGCGCACACTCCCTAAGAAGTGTTAGCTTATTTATGATGGACTGTCATCGTACTGACTATGGAAGGTTTGAACCAGTTACTAGAATGTTAATAAATACAAATAACAAGTCCGGACATTTTGATTTCTCGTTAAGCCAGGTGAAACTGAAGAGTCTGCTGGCTAACGAGTCTGCTGTATCATCGCGAATGTAAACTTTATCGGATCGCTTTTTCTGTGTTCTACCTGTTCTTGACCATACGTGTTTTTAATTTTAACAGGGACTAACATAATACAATTTTAATTTATCCTATATTGTGTCAGTTAATGGGGGGTGGATTGATGGTGGTGGTAGGTTGAAGGTGACGGCTAGGTGATAAAATTTTTTTTCCTTCCGACTAATTTAACTACTGCCTCACTAATATTGCTCTTACCTCTCCTCCCTTGCTGACACTAATGATGAGATGAGCATATACATTCGATCTATCGTTTATACGATATGATTATTAATGATATCTTGCTGTGCTTGTATTAAGCATATCTGAAGTGTTATCAAAAAAATTTTGTCATTTTTAGACAAAGAAAGCGGTAACAGATAGTGTTGCCATATATTAATTTCGCCCAAAATCCAACACCGATTATAGAACTTTCCTATAAACATTCGTTTATCTGGAAAGTAAAAATGTTGATAATAAAAAACAATTAAAATAATAAAAAAAAATCCCCCGCCAAAATATATATGTACCGACAAATTAAAATAATAAAGTAAAAAAATTATTCAAATTATAATTTCCAAAAAAAAATAAATTCAAGAAAAATAATTAATTCCAAAAAAATATAACCTAAAGAAACTAAACCTAAATCAAAACCCAAAATAATGACTAAATCAAAATTAAATCAAAATAACTAAACTAAAAGAAATAAACTACTCTTAATAAAGAAACTAAAAAATTTCCAAAAAAATTAATTCACGAAACTTTGAAATGAATTTATTTAAAAAAAAAAATCCCATAAGATAATTTCCAGAAAACTTCTCCCAGCACGTTAAATTCCAAAAGATAAATTTCCCAGAATGAAACCAGATTAAACTTTTTCCAAAAAAAATTTCCGAATAAATCCTCCAAAAGAAAATTTCCCAAAATTTAAATTTTCAAAGTTAACTAAATTTCATTTAAATTCCCTCCCGAACGTAGAACGTAGAACGAAGATGTGCAAAAAGGAGCACTAAAGCTCATGCATCCACACCTAGAGCATTTCCCGGAGTCCAACTGCATTGAAACGTGAAGCGAATAAAGTAAAATATCTACATACTAGGAGGTTATCCGTCCTAAGACGGCCTCCTAGAAATTTCAGTTTACAGATCACTGTAAATTAACTAAATTTATTCGAGCGTAGCATCTCAATTTGTAACATTATAGATCTTTTACCCTGTTCCCGTAACACCACTGGAGATATATTTCATATCTTAGGTCGACCTATTCAGAAAGTTCATTATTTACGACGCAACACCTCGAGTGGAGATATTAAATTGATCCCATTTGTCCGATTGGTAAAACAGCTGCCGTCAAACATGTATTACGTAAAGGCAAAAACCTCGACAACCGCAGCGCCAAAGTGGTGCGAGATAGAACCATTTTATCTTCGACAGAAAAAATCCCCGTCAAAACCTCCACAACTTAGCTGAAAATTGTAATCGCGTTTGCCTTCTATATAAAAAGTTCAAAAGTTTCTATTTATACCAGCGCTAAAGCGGTGAAAGATAGAACTTTATGGTCTTCGGCAGAAATAATGCCAAATGAAAACTTCCACAACTTTGCTGAGCACTGTAATCGCGGTTACCCCTATATAAAACGATCCAAAACTTTATTGACTCCAGCGAAAAAGCGGTGACTGATAGAACTATCTGGTCTTCGAGAGATATAATCCCCATGATAACTTCGACAATTTTGCCGAACACTGTAATCGTGTGTGACGTCTATATACGAAGTTCCAAAATTTGTGTTGATTTCAGCGCCAAAGTGGTAAGAGATAGAACTATATGGTCTTCGGCAGAAATAGTGCCCAAGGAAAACTTCCACTACTTTGCTGAGCATTGTAATCGCGGTTACCCCCATATAAAACGATCCAAAACTTTATTGACTCCAGCGCCAAAGTGGTGACTCATAGAACTATCTGGTCTTCGAGAGATATTATCCCCATGAAAATCTCCGAAACTTTGCTGAATATTGTAATCGCGTGTGACCTCTAAATACGAAATTCCAAATTTTATTGACTCCAGCGCCAAAGCGGTGAGAGATAGAACTATATGGTCTACGAAAGAAATAATCCGCATGAAAAGCTCCGAAACTTTGCTGAACATTGTAATCACGTGTGACCTCGAAATACGAAGTTCCAAAACTTTATTGACTCCAGCGCCAAAGCGGTGAGGACTGGAACTATATAGTCTGCAACAGAAATAATCCCCATGAAAACCTCCATAACTTTGCCCAACATCGTAATCGCGTGTGACCTCTAAATACGAAGTTCCAAAATTGTATTGACTCCAGCACCAAAGCGGTGAGAGATAGAACTATATAGTCTTCCACAGAAATAGTCCCCATGAAAACCTCCATAACTTTGCGGAACATCGTAATCGCGTGTGACCTCTAAATAGGAAGTTCCAAAATTTTATTGACTCCAGCGCTAAATTGGTGAGAGGTAGAAGTATATGGTCTACGAAAGAAACAATCCCCATCAAAACCTCCGAAACTTTGCTGAACATGATAATCACATGTGACCTCGAAATACGAAGTTCCAAAACTTTATTGACTCCAGCGCCAAAGCGATGAGGGCTGGAACTATATGGTCTGCAACAGAAATAATCTCCATGAAAACTTCCATAACTGTGCCGAACATCCTAATCGCGTGTGAGCTCTAACTACGAAGTTCCAAAATTTTATTGACTCCAGCGCCAAAGCCGTGAGAGATAGAACTTAATGGTCTTCCAAAGAAATAGTCCCCATAAAAAGTTACACGACTTTGCTGAACATTGTAACTGCGTGTGACCTCTATATAAAAAGATCAAAAGTTTTTATTGACTCCAGCGCCAAAGCGGTGAGAGATAGAACTATATGGTCTTCCACAGAAATAGTCCCCATAAAAACCTCCATAACTTTGCCGAACATCGTAATCGCGTGTGACCTCTAAATACGAAGTTCCAAAATTTTATTGACTCCAGCGCCAAAGTGGTGAGAGGTAGAACTATATGGTCTACGAAAGAAATAATCCCCATGAAAACCTCCGAAATTTTGCTGAACATTATAATCACGTGTGATCTCGAAATACGAAGTTCCAAAACTTTATTGACTCCAGCGCCAAAGCGGTGAGGGCTAGAACTATATGGCCTGCAGCAGAAATAGTCCCCATGAAAACCTCCATAACTTTCCTTAACATTTTTATCGCGTGTGACTTCTATATAAAAAGTTCGTAAATTTGTACAGCCTCCAGCGCCAAAGCGGTAGGAAATCGAACTTTGCCGTGAACGTCAGAATGTCCGGCATAAAAATCCTAATAAGATTGCCTCAGGTCAGAATTATGTGCGATGTATATTTCAGATTATAAGTTAGGTTTTCCGCAATAAGCTTTCAAGCCCCCCTTTGTAATTCCTCCGACCCCAACCTCCCCGCAAACAAAATTTCTCCACAACATATCAAAAAGTGTTTTTTTTTTTTGCTCAACGAATTTTCTTTCCGGACAATATAGGACCGACAGAAAGAAAGAAAGAAGGAAAGAAAGAAAGAAATAAAGAAATAAAGAAATAAAGAAATAAAGAAAGAAAGGAATATAGAAAGGAAGAAGGATTAGCCTTTTATATATATAATAAAAAAAACTTATGTTGTTTGCAAATTTGCAGAATCTTCCTTGCATTTTTTTTCTGCTTTAATAATCTTCAAATTCAAAAATTTTTTCCTTTCAACTTAATTTAAATGTATTTTAAAATTAGGTTTTCTTCGTTGTCATTTTTTTTAAATTTTTTTTTTAATTTTATTTTATATGTATATGCTAGTTCTAAACAATATTACTTATACCTACTCAATACTCATGCTGATGGCTTTTATTTGTATCAAAATAAAAATTATAAATATACATATTTATATATAAAAATCTCAAAAGGAAACTTGTCATACGCAATTTATGTCCAAACAACTAAACTTTTAGGATATAACGTGAAGTAAAGTCAAGTTATCTGATTTAAAGTAAAGCGTCTTTTCTAATTAATAAAACCAAATATAATCTATAGTTTTTTCCATTATCGTGTTCCTACAAATGGTTGCTCGACCGGTCGTTTTTTTTGACAACATTTTTTTTAAGCAGAAAACAAAATTGTACTCAAGCGAAAAAGACAAAAGTGAATTTTGTATAGACACGTTTTTTTTGTGTGCTCTGTTTTTTTTTCTGTTTCTCACGACTAGCGCGACGCATAAAACAATAATTATAGACAATTGCAAAAAAAACTAAAGTGAATCTTGTGTAACATTACATTCTAAAAAAGAAAAAAATTTTTGACAACAGTAATAATTTTGTCAGGTTAGATATAACACGTTTTTTTTTCTTCTGGAACTCATGATTTACACGACATTTTTTTTACGCATAAAATAATAATCATAGCCAAGTGTAAAAAACTAAAGTGAATTTTAAGTAAAATTATTATTTTTTTAAATCAATCTACGTACATTTTAAAGAAAAAAGGAAAAATTTAACTAACAGAGAGAATTTTGTGAGGTTAGATAATAACACGTGTTTTTCCTTTTGTTCTGGAATTTTTTTTTAATCGAGCAATTGTTTTTTTAATGGATTTTAATATAAATTCCCTAACAACAAATAAATTACGAAGTTTATTAAAAAGTCGTAGTTTACCAGTTCACTATAAGAAGAAAACGGATTTAATTAAAAGATTTACCAAGTACATGGAAGATCAAAAGGGAAGCGAAGAATTTTCAGGAGAAAACAGTGTGAAAAGTGTAGAAGACGCACAATTAGAAAACGATAAAAAGAACAAGTCGGTTACAAAATTCGAAACAAAGCAAAACCCTAACGAAGATACAGAACGTGCAGAAATGGCAACATGTTTTAATTTCAAAGATGTTGAAGATTCGGTGCAAGCATTTGATGGTGAAACCGGAGTATCGGTTAAGCAATGGATAAAGAATTTTGATGATATTGCAACCATATGTCAGTGGACAGAAATTCAAAAATTCCTATATGTCCGTCAATTGTTAAAAGGAGCTGCAAAACTAGGAATCGAATCATCAGAGAACCTTTTGGATTGGTCAAGTATACAAAAGTTTTTAATTCAAAAGTTCGATAATGAACCACTTAGTTTAGATATACATAAAAAATTACAATTCATGAAAAAGAGTAATAACGAAACTCTTCTAGAATATTTCTACAAAATGATCTCTATTGGAAAACTAGGAAAAGTAGACGAACTATCGATGAATATGTACATAATTAATGGTATACAAGATTCAAATTCCAATAAGCAAATACTATATACAGCAACTACTCAAGACGAATTAGAAAAAAAACTGAAAAAATAAAGTTATTGCCCAAAAATAAGTACGAGACGGTACACGCTGCGCCTTACAAGTAAAAACGATGTACAAACTGTGGTGGTTTTAATCATCAACAAAAAGAATGCCCACACAAAAGTAAAGGGACACGCTGGTTTAAGTCCAACAATTTTGGACATATCGCATCAGGATGTACAGTAGATTTAAGAAATGACAGCTCACGAGTTAATAAGGTGTCAGTACCAGATATGAACGTATTAGTATCATTTAACGCATTCAAAGTAAAAGCCTTGGTCGATACTGGAAGTGATGTCACTCTATTAAGTAGATGAAAATTCATCAAATTACCAAACAAGCCGATATTAAATAGGCCTAAAATACCCTTAAGCAGATTTGGTCAATTTGCAGATGGATCATTTGAATATTCAGTGAGTATCGATAATTTTACAATAGATATTAAATGTTTAGTCGTTGCAGGTGATTACATTAACAATGAAATGATACTGGGTAAAGATATTCTCAAACATGTTGATCTAATTATTAGTAATAGCGAGAGAAAATTAATAAAACATAATGATACGGATTGTACCGAAAATTTTGTAAATACAATTAACATCGTCGAGATTATTGAAAACGCTGAAATGGAATGCACGGCAAAAATTATACGCCCCGAGATTAGACAATCTGTTAGACAACTAATAAACAACTATAAGCCTGTTAGGCCGACTAAATCATGTGTAGAACTGAAATTAATTCTGGAAAATGAAGCACCAGTATACCATCGACCACGTAAATTAGCACAAATAGAAAAGGAAAAAATAAATGAACAAATTAATCAATGGATTAATGACGGTATCATCCGACCTAGCGTGTCAGATTTCGCTAGCCCCGTTGTGGTAGTAAGTGAGAAAGATGGAACCATTAGATTATGCATTGACTGCCGCAAATTAAATGAAAAAATAATTAAAGATCGTTGTCCAGTCCCAATCATGGAAGATATTTTTGAAAGTCTACATGACTCGACATTTTTTTCTACGCTTGACCTAAAGAACGGATTCTTTCATGTTGATGTATTTGTTATGTAAAAATATCTTTGAATGATTTCACCTTGGCTCTTTCCAGAATTTGAATCGAAAAACTGGTGACAACGTTGTTCTTTTTTACCGTGACGAAAGTTATTTATCTTTGTTGGATTTTCCACCGCAGAAATTAATTATGTGTTGGAACAAAAGCTCTCTCAAAAGATTTCCCTCTTTTGAGAATTGGAGCTCAAAGCTGTTATTATGTCAAACGGGTGAATTGTTCGCGATACAATAACATAATAAGAAAAAGGTGTTACTCAAGACTTACGTAATTTCGTTGATCCAACGGCTTTCTCTGGCTTGATCACTCTTGAATTAAAATAAAAGAAAAACACTTTACAAATTCATTGTTTATGGTTATTTATTGTCTTTTTAATTCACAGTACCGTAAAAATAATTTAATAATTTACAATTTTCCGTTTGAAAACAATTAAAAACTTCTTGTTTGATTCACAATTTTGTTTTCTTATTCAATAACTGCCTTTTCGCCTTTTTGATCAGTAATTAGATTCACAATTTTCTGTTTGAAATTAACTTTAAAACATTTAAAAAAACTTCTTATTCGATTCCCAATTTTCTTTTCTTATTTGATAACTGGTTTTTCGCCGTTTTGATCAGTCATTAGATTCTTCCGTTCGCGTTTTAATTGAATAACCAAACAATAACTAACTGTTTGTTCGTTAACTATTGTCTTTTATAGGTAGCAAATTTCAACCTTTGTACATACTGTTCCAATTTAATAGTTTTTCACGAGACTTGCCCTATTGAGCAATGTTCCGATTTTTAAATTTGGTGTTCGCAATATTTGAATTTCGCAATTTCTTATTTCGAAATTCAAATATTTAATTCTTTTCCAAACTTTTCCGACAGTGCGTTTTTTATGTTGAAATTTACCAAAAAACAAAGTGTCTTAGTTTTGGTTTAACTTTTTGCTTGAAATAAATCCGCAACATGTTAAAACCGTTAACATGTTTCGGACTTATTTCATGCGTCTAGAAACCTTTTATTAAAATTTGACCATGTCAAGTTTTTTATACAACATCTCCTCTCCTATTACAACAACAAAATTGTATTTGCTTTCAAACATAGATCTTAAGATTCTTGTGTGAAAGCAGATACAATTTTGTATATGTTTACATACATAGCTAAGAACTTATGACTTAAAAACATGGTTATCTTAAAATTAGTTTGTAAATTAGTTTATATATAAAAAAATGTCAATTCTTATTCTAATTTGTTTCGTTCAATAACCTTGATTTAGCTGATGCGTTATTAATTAATATAGGACAATGTCCAGTAAATGTAAACGGAAAAATTGTCAAATGTGCATTTCTGCGCCTTTAATTTTGTATAAAAAGGTGGTTTGATTGGAATTTCAAATCAGTTCATAATTATGTGTTATCTTGTAAATTTTTGGACCGGTGTTGGTCATCCAATTCATCACAGTACCTTAATTAGTAGTGATGCGAGGAATACTGTTGTCCTCGAGGATGACGGTGTGGCGGATGTGTGCCTTCATATTTGGGTCACACCCGATAACGTAAGTATAGTTTTGCTTAATTATTTTTTCAAAAAAAATTTGGTTTCCAGAGGCTGTTTGTGACGACACACAGTCATAAAAGGGTTTTCATCGTGGACCAGTGGATCGAGGAGGCGGGCGTTCGTTTGTTATGAGGCCAGGCAACCTATTGGCATTTGGACGTGGTTTGAATTCCGGCATTTATGTTTTGTCAAAACATAATTTTGGTCCAAATATATAAAAAAAAAAACAGAAAAGAATTTGATGTATCTATTTTTTTTTTTGTTGAAATAAATTAGAGTAGAATTTATGTTTTTTGTGGTATTTTATTTCTTTTTGTTTTGTATTTTTCTTCCTTTTTTCAGGTGAATTTTGTTTAAAATTGAAAAAAAAATTCCACTTTGTGTAAAAACCAACGTGTGTTATTTTTCTTCTTTTATTATTTTCTCTGCGCCTTATAGAAATGCAAACAATTTAGTGCATTCGGTTGCATTTTTCTTTTTGAATTGGTTTCTTATCTTATTATTATATTTTTTTTTGTTTATCAAGCACATGTTCTTGCTATTGGGATTCCTTGTATGCGTCATTTATTTATTTGCTTAAATGCATACTGTTGTTTTTTTTCCATTTTGGCTTTGATCAGAGTTCTTTGCTTTTCGGGGTTTGCTTTCGTTCTGTTGTTTTTGTTTTTTTTTTCTTTTAAATTGTTTTTGTTGAAATATTTGAGATTTTTTAAAAGTGATAAATGAATGAAATAATTATAAACTTTATTTTAAGGCTTGGTTTTTTTTTTATATCACATTTGAACTTGAATTTGTCAATTTAGACTTTCTAATGATTTTCTCATTCTCTGTCTTTCGTTGAGAGTTTCACAAATTTGTTTAACCTTCCCTGTTTGTTTTGGCTTAGCCAATGGCATCGGCGGTGGGGGAGGTCCTTCCCTCATTTTTCTGGGTTCATTTGTTGGTATCAGTTTGGATTTTTTGTATCTCGTCATTGAATTCCTGTAATGATTTACTTGATTCTTCTAGGTTGATATTTAAAGAATGATGTGTTTTAAAATTAATGTCTTCTATTTGTTCGTTCTTAGGGGTTAGGTCTGTTTTTCTATCTAATATGAAAGTTGGTATGTTATGTTGGTCTGGTTGGTGTATTGGTAAATTGAATTCTATATTTCCCTCAAACGGTAGTTCTTGGTTGCCTAAAACATATGTACAGTCAGAGGTCAATGTTAGAATTTCATTACCAATTAATGAGTCATGTGAATTCTCGTCTGTGCATTTTATTGTTAAAGTGCGTGTTTTTTTAAAAGAAAATAACCAAGCATTTTTGCTCACTAATTTGGTTAGCGTATCCGAGGTTTGTTTTAGAATTCAGAATTCAGTAGTGGGAAAAGAATTTTTTACCAGTAAATTCGGTAAACATTTGGAATTGAATGGACTTATTTGTCGGGGTTGAGTTATTTTACATATAGACATAGGAATGAAGTGGTTTAGTAGTATTTCTTGACACGATGATTTAAATTCATCAGTTGTTAATTCAATGGACACTCCTTTTTTGGTGTTATTCAGAATATAATCTGTTTTAGTGTCCAGAATTGCAAAGTTAGTTTTGTTAGTGGGTTTTCGGAATAAATATACTTTAATAAGAGTATATATATCTCGTGATGGCATAGGAAAGGTAATTGGTACCAAAATTCCATTTCCGAGATGTTCCGCATCTACTCGAATAATTTGGGTGAACGATGGGAAATCTAAGTGTAATACGTCAGTTTGGTTGGCTATTTCTAATTGCAATTTCGTTAATGTTTCTGCTGTAAGTATAGAGGGGTGTAATTTGCGTTGTTGTAGAGTAGATAATATTGAATATTGTTCGTTTAGATGACTGTATATTTGTTGTAAAAGATGTAGGGTGAAAATTAACAATTCGTTCATTTCCGTGTGAATATGAAGAATTTGGAATTCCTTTTTAAGAGATCTTCCAATGCTTTTATCTTTGAAGAAATGTCGACCGCATCGTCTTGAGACATTGTACCAAATAAAGTTTTCATACCTGTTCATATTATATTGAACCAAGCTCGTTTTTGTGGGCAATTTATGTTGAAGTAATTTACAGCATCGATCTGAGATTGAATTTTTGTTGTTGTTTTTTTAATTTCTTCATGCCAATAGGAACATGAAGCATTTGTGTTGTCACTTGCCATAGTACATAAATCTTTTATTTTACCATCGACTGCCGTCAGAAATACCAAAGTTTCGTCTTCTTGATATAGGTTCACTTGAGTATAAATGGTCCATTTCTTCTGATACGTGACTGAATTTGCAATTGACTCAAAAATGATTCCCGATGAATTCAAGTTTGCTCGCAAATACAAATACAATACCTATTGTATTTGTATTTGCGAGCAAACTTGAGTTACAAATAGTAAAATTACTGCCAAAAAATTAATTTTTATTTTTATTCCTTTATATGTCGGGGTTTATTTGGACTGTAATAAATAGAGAAAAATGTGATACTAAAAAAAAATATAAAATGTCCGGGATAAAAGAAAATGTTTTTAAAATCGATTGCGTAATTGTGTTTACGTTTTTATTGAAAATTATTAGTATGTACTATAATTTATCTTTTACGTATAGAGTAAGTGCAATATTTTTAAGTTTGAAAAGAAAAAAGTTTTATTCATTATATGGAAAATGTGTTGGTTTCATATTTCAATAGAAGAAATTTGCTTTGCGTATTTAAAAGAGAAATAAATATGTCAATCTATAGTTAGGAGGGTAAAAAGTTTTAAAATTTTTTTAAACGATCGTTATGAGTTCTTCTTAACTTATTTCTAATTTGAATTGTGGTGCTTAGATCGTCATTTATCTTTTTTACTAGGTATGGTCCCAACCAGAGGGGCGAGAGTTTATGTTTTGTTGCCGCGTTTTGTAATAGCACTTGATCTCCCACTTGAAATTTAGTTAATTTTGATTTTTTATCGTAGTATTTTTTTGATTTTTGTTTAGCGTTTATGAGATTTTCCTTCATATTAGAGTGTATTTTTTGTAATTTGTACTTTATTATATTACAATAGTCATCGAAATTATATATAGATTCTGGCTGTTTGGTTAAATTTGTTGGGAGGGCACGATGGTAACCATATAGGGCGTGTATTGGGGTAAATTTTCTGCGTGTGTATGGAGTATGGTTATGTACTAACGCGGCCTCAGTTAGCCACTGATCCCATGTTTCGGTGTTTTCATTCACTCCGTTTCGGAGGTATTCAATTAGGGGTCCATGTGAACGTTCTAACGCTCCGTTCGACTAAGGATGATAAGCAGTTGTTTGTAATTTTTTTATATGAAGCATTTTACATAATCTCTTGAACAGATTGCTCGTAAAATTTGAACATTGATCTGTAATTAATTTTTCTGGAATAGCTAAATACTTTAATACTATATTTTTGTAGAGAACCTCAGGTATTGTGGAAGCTTCACCATCGGGAATTGGATGACAATCCAGGATTTTAGTTAAATCATTCTGAAAGGTCAATATGTATTTGTTTTTTCCCACTTCTCCTTGAAATAACACAGCACCAATTGCTTCGTTGCTGGCATCTGTTGTTAAGTTAAGGTTTTGATTGAAATCGGGGTATATGAGGAGGGGTGGTGAATTTAAAGATTCTTCCAATTCTTTAAAAGCATTTTCACAATGTTCAGTCCATTTGAATTTGGTATTTTTTCGTAGCAATTTGTTTAGTGGCTCTGCTACTTTTGAAAAATTTAGAATGAATTTCCTATAATAGTTTGCGAGTCCCAGAAAGGACTGAGTTTGGCGAATTGTTTTGGGAGCGGGGAATGTTTGAACACATTTTATTTTAGAGGGGTCAGGTAATGCACCTTCGGCTGTGCATTGGTGTCCTAAATATACTATTTCTTTTCGTAAGAAATTGCATTTTTCGGGCTGCAATTTAAGATTGTGTGTTCTTAATCGGGAAAAAATTGCATCTAATTTTATGTTGTGGTCAAGCAAATTTTTCCCGTAAATGACAATATCATCAATATACACAAAAAACTCTGTAAAACTGCCAATACATGGTTCATTAACCGTTGGAATGTTGCGGGAGCACCTGTAAGCCCAAAAGCCATTCGTAGGGAATCATAATGGCCGAAAGGGGTACTGAAAGCGGTTTTGGCCCGGTCTTCTTTACTAACCAAAACCTGATGGTATCCACTAGCAAGATCTAGTGTTGTAAAATACCGTGAGTGACCTAGTTGGTCTAATATATCCTCTATGCGAGGTAGGGGAAAAGCATCGCCAATTGTAATCTGGTTCAATTTTCTGAAATCTACAACCACTCTCCACCTTTTTTCTAGTCTGGGCTGTCTTTTTTAGGTACTACAAGTAGAGGTGAATTCCAAGGGCTATTTGATGGAGTTATTATCTCATTTTCCAGCATTTCTTGTACCTGTTCTTGTATGATATCCCGTTATTTTTCAGGTAAACGATACATTTTCTGATTACCCGGTGCCTGGTCTTGTTTGATGGGTATTGTATGTTCACAGGAATTTGTATAAGAAAGTTTGTCGTTCGGTAAATGGAATACATCGTTATATTCCTCACAAATTTGTAAAATCGCGATTCTCTCTTTTATAGTAGCATTTTCATCCAATCTTATTTGGTTGTTTAGTACTTCTATTCTTTCTTTATTTTGGTTTAAATGAAATAAGTGTTTCATATCAGACTCGGGTGTATATTCATTTTCAGGTTAGTAGGTATAGTGGCACTTGGCCAGGTTACGTGTATTTCGGTGCTAGAGACCGACCAATGGGAGCGAAGCACTTGTCTCTTTCTATCTCTTTCTATGGGTGTGGCAAAGGGGAATTGAGAGGGTCGGTCTCTCTAAGCGATGGCGGCACCGTTGGAGGTGGGGAAAAATGGGTGTTGCCACACCCCTAAAAGTATCCTTTTTTAAATTTATCTGCCAGACCAAAGGCTTGTGAACTTTATATTCCCAATAATCATCAATATAATTTTTGTACCTCGCATGATCAATTCCGGTTTAATATTAGTCTTTTGGAGCACATAGTTCAAAATAAATTGATGATCAAACGCCTGGCCGTTATGCGCGAGCACTATAACACGTTTATGGACTTTCCGCACATTTAATAAATATTTAAAAAAATTTCCAATAACGTTTTGTTGTAAAATTTCCACTCTATATCCGCACTTTTCACAACAATATTGTCCTTCCACATTAATGCATACATTACATCTTTTAGAAAAAATGCACAAATTCGGTTCATGCAATTTTATTGCTTCCCCGTCACCTAGAACTTTTTCTTGACGCGTTTCTAGGTCGTAAAATACGTAAAAATTGTCACTTTGACCCATTTTACTCGCATTTGGACTTATAAAGCACAGGTGATTACTCGCAACATGTTTTTGACAGTTTTTACAAAATATATCCCCGCACACGTGAATTCTGTCTCTTTTACACAGTTTCAGGCATTCCATACACCGTTTTAGTTTATCACAAACACTTTTTACATGATTTTCGAAACATGTAGTTCCTCTAAAATACCGATTGCATGCTGCACAATATTTATTTACAACACCTTTTTCACAGGCCGGTGTCTGTTGACAACATGGGCAGGTTCCACAACATCGATGGCGATTTTTATCATCATACCTCGCATGACACATTTCACAATAATATGTGCAGCAGAAGGCTGCTGTTAGTGAGGTAATCACGTTATAATGTCCGTCGTGGTACAGTACATTTATTCGTTTGCCGTCGTTACTGCCTTCAAACAATACATCTGTACCACTTTTGTTGATGATATGCTGATAGACTGTTATTTTAAAGTCTTTTAAATGGTGCTGAAATTTGGTTAACTCAGGTATTCCAGCACCTTCTGTAGGTATTTCAATTTGACTTTCCGCCAGTAATTTCTCTACAGCCTGTGTTTGCTCTCTTACATTTTCTCTAATTTTTTTATACTCAACACTTTTGTTCACATTTGCTATTGCAACAACTATTGCACGCGGTAAACACAAGTTATCTTTATTTTTAATCTGTACTATACCTCTCCGCCTCACAGTTTCTTCGTCGAAACTATTATACCTCCGTTCTCGGCCTCTTCCCACAGGCATTTTTACCGATGTTGCAGTTAGGCAAAATCTATCGGTACTCATTCCTTCAGAATTACTCTGAAAAATTTTGGAAATCATTCCCCAAATGTCCTCAAATTTGACTTCACGAACAGGTTTATAATTAACCCATCCAGGGCCTCTTTCATTAAAACTTTTCCCACAAAATGTGAATCCAATAAAATCACTTGGTTCCAAACCTTCTGTGGCTTTCTCAACAACACCTTATATTGCCGATTTAATCCAACGGGTTGGATCTTTATCTTCAGGTATCGAATTAATTCGAAAATTAATTTTATACCCGGTCAAATTAAACCTCCGCACAAAAACTTCACGTTCACTGGTTATTTGGAACATTTTACTTTCGTTCGTATTATTCAAATTTCTTTTTAATAAATCCAATGTGTGAACAAAACTATTTTATTAACGAAAATAAATATGTATATATATAACGAAGTGATAACAATAACTACGAATTATATAATAAACAAAAATATTAACAAAGTAGGTTTAATAACAACTGAGGGCATAAATATTATGCCTTGTGGGGAATACACACTAAGCTTTGTGCACATTGCTAATGCCGCCACAACATGTCAATTTGATGATGACAGTTGGTGTACATATTTTCTAAAATATCCATAAAAAAACACTTCTAATAAATCACTGATCTTCAGATAATTCGGCCCTTTTATACCACAATTTCTTATCCACTTTCACACACCTGCGTTTTATTTCTTACATGCATTTACCACGAAAAATTAATTGTATGGGAAATTCATTTTGTAATACAGCTTGAAAAAATGCCTTGTACAAAATACGTCCAGTCGATCATAAACATCTTCCCACCCCCACGCGACGTTTTCGGATTGTTTTTTAAAGGATGATCCAAATGCTTTTAAATTAACCCCGAAATTGTAACCATATGTATTTTGTAATCTGGAAAAAATTTCACATTTTCCCACGTTTTTCTGATCGCAGTTGATCCAAATGTGTTTTCCATAAATTTAGATGTACTTATCCTTGCAACCAGACGTTAAATTTTGTAATCTAATACAGCTATAACCGTGTCAAATAAATACTTGACCCAAATGCGTTTTCCATAAATTTAGATGTACTTATCATGAAAAATTGTAGCCAGATGTTAAATTTTGTAATCTAATACAGCTACAACCGTGTCAAATAAATACTTGATCCAAATGTGTTTTCCATAAATTTACATGAATTCTGGTTAAATTTTGTAATCTAATACAGCTATAACCGTGTCAAAGAAATACGCCCTAAATACCACGCCCTGACATGTGTCGACAGCCATTTCCAAAAATAATTGGTCGACAGCCATGTTTAAAAATAATTGGTCGACAGCCATGTTTAAAACAATTGGTCGACAGCCATGTTTAAAAACCCAACAGCCCATTTTAGGGGTGTGACCACACCCATTTTTCCCCACCTCCAACGGTGCCGCCATCGCTTAGAGAGACCGCCCCTCTCATTTCCCCTTTGCCACACCCATAGAAAGAGATAGAAAGAGACAAATGCTTCGCTCCCATTGGTCGGTCTCTAGCACCGAAATACACGTAACCTGGCCAAGTGCCACTATACCTACTCAGGTTCTTGTTCTAAATTTAAAATTGTGTATTCTGTAAGCGGTTCAGTAGTGAAACTAAAAGAGTTGATTTTCGTTTCCCTTAATTGTGTGTTGAGAATGCAAACGGTTATTTTTCCTTCAATTGGCCTGACTAGACAACTTCCAAGATAAACTCCTTCGCTTAATTCTTTCGATAAGCAGAGTCTATCTTGATCGAATTTCACTTTTAGTTGAACTAGCTTTCTAGAGCGGGACGGTGTATGAATTGCTCTCTGAGTCTACACTTCATATTCCGTCTCGTCCAGGGCATGGTTCGTTAAAGTTTGTCCGTCCTTGTAGCCGCTTACAATTTTAGCCTCAGATACTGGTGTTTCAACCTGTGTCTGGGCGACATCTATATGGGCCCTTTTTATGATCTTTGCGGACATACTATTAAAAAATGGTATTTCGTAGTTATGTTCGTCTATTCTTATTTCAGGAAAAGTTAATCGTCTGCTGGGTCCTTCAACGTTACAATTTTGAGACAAGAAATCAAACCCTAATCGGAATTGGTGTGACTTTTTCTACTATATGGAATTTGCATACTTGCGAGATTGGGGGGGAGGGGAAGTTTGTCATACATGTACCTAGAGTTTGACCTGAACCGAATGCTGTTTGAATATTAATTTTTTCTTCTTTGTTAATCTTAGTGTTATTTTTAATGATGATTTCTTAATTATACTTATTTCCGCTCCGGTATCTATTAGCAATTCGACCGGATTATTCGATATGAAAGGTAGAAGTATTTTAATTATGCATTTGGTTTGATTTAAAGGTTTAGATGCGGGCTGACACCTTGTCTCGTCTTTTTCGGGGCGTAGGTGACAGCCCTGGTCTAGTTTCCCGTTGGGCTAGTGGGGCATGAATTATTTTTGTCCCATTTCTGTTTCGCAAAGCAGTTTGTGATTGAGTGACCTGCTCTTAAACAAAAATTACATAATATTTCTGATTCTTGAGGTTTTGTGCTATTGTTTGTTTCTTGAGATATCAAATTTACTTGTGGTGCAGAACTGGATTGGGGTGGGAATTCCAGTTATTACTAGTGTGTCCGTATACACGGCATTGATCACAATAAGGCGTGTTCATGCGTGTTCTACATTCACTATATGTGTGACCTAATCGGTTACAAAATCCACACTGCGATCTTTGATTATTATTGTTGTAGTTATTCTGACTTTTATTAAAATTTTGGTTATTTGCGCTATTATTCCCGTAGTTGTTATTCCTATTCTTGAAATTGTTTTTATTACTATTACCGTAATTGTTGTTATTAAAGTTTCTATTAAAGTTATTATTTTGGTTCTGCGAGTTATTATTATTTCAATTGTTGTTGTTGTAATTGGTATTGTTAAAATTAGTATTTCTATTAAAATTTTGATTATTGTTGCTGTAATTATTACTTCTATTATTATTTTGGTTGTTATTGTTGTAATTATTATTTCTATTAATATTTCCGTTATTATTGTTGTAATTATTATTTGTACTTGTATTGTTGTAATTGTTATTTCTATTGTTATTATTGTAATTGTTACTTCTATCGTTGAAATTGTTACTATTATTGTAATTATTATTATTATTCCAATTATTATTTGGGAAACCATTACTATTATTTAAATTATTACCGAAAGTGGAAGGAGGTGCTAGAGCGAATTGTTTTTCTGCTCCCTCAAGATATTCTGCTTTTGCTATTATTTGATAAAAATTTTTGTGCTCTTCGTGTAGGAAAAAGAGTCGATGATTGTGATTTAACATTCCTGCTTGGAATGTAAATACCGCCGTTTCTTCCAAATCTTTTATTACTGAGGTATACCCTTCCGGATACCTTTGGATTGCGTGGCATTCCTTTAATAAGGTTTTCATTCTACCCGCGAATCCAGACAAAGTTTCACCCGTTAACTGACTCGAATGTTGTAATTCGTACAGTATTGTTGCATATGAGTAGGTATCCTGGCACTTGAGCCGTTGGCGTGGCCAATAAAGTTCCGGGACTGTTTCCCATATGATTTGTATGGGGCGCCTTCTTGGGGTAAATTGTCGTGGGTTTGAGGGGCGTGGCGGACCAATGGGAAGGGAGTGGGAGATGGAAAGGCATAGTGGGGCACGGAGAGGGGCGTGGAGAATGAAGAGAGGGAGATGGAAAGGCGTGGTGGGGCACGTTGTAGAGGAGCGTGGTAAATGCGGCATTTGTCTCTTTCTGGCACCGTGATTTATTATAGCGGTGGGGGAAAAAAAAAGGCCACACCCCTGGGCTGTCGAGTTTTTAAACATGGCTGTCGACCAATTATTTTTATACATGGCTGTCGACCAATTATTTTTAGAAATGGCTGTCGACACATGTCAGGGCGTGGTATTTAGGGCGTATTTCTTTGTCATCAGGGCGTGGTATTTAGGACCTATTTTTGTGTCAGCTGTTAACAATTAATTTTAAATTTATGGAAAAAATCGTCGTGAAATATGAGTCGAAGCAGATGTTTTAAAAAAAACAATATGCTTTAAACATTACACATGTGGTACGTCGCGTGGGGGGTGGAAAAAGGTTTATGTATATTTTTTCCAGCTGTATTAGTACAAAATTTAACCAGAATGCAATTAATTGTTCGTGGAAAATGCATGTAAGTTTATGGAAATAATATGCGATCATTCGCCAAAACGCAGGTGTGAGAAAGGGATAAATGTATAAGAAATTTTGGTATAAAAGTTGGGGTGGGGAGAGGGGCGCGGTAAATTCGATCAATGCGGCATTTGTAGGCGGTGGCGGCGCTGTGTGTTATTATTGCCTCCGCGGGTGGTTGGTGGGGAAAAAATGGATGTTGCCACACCCCTAAAAAGGCTGTCGGGTTTTTAAATATGGCTGTCGACCAATTGTTTTTTTTTAAACGTCAACCAATTGTCTGTAAACATGACTGTCGAAGCATGTAGTGGAATACATCGCCGAGGCGCGGTATTTAGGGCGTATTTTTTTTTTCAAAGGTTTAGAAATATTTTTTATTATATTACAAAATTTAATCAGAATACATCTGGTTGCAATTAAGTCAGACCGTGGTGTGGTATTTAGGGATATTTTATCCATTGACATGTATTTTGTTGAAAGGATTATGGATATTTAGAAAATATATGGACCAAGTGTGATCATCAAATTGGCATGTTGTGGCGGCATTAGCAATGTGCACAAAGCATAGTGTGTATCCCCCCCCCCGCAAGGCATAATATTTATGCCCCCTAGTTGTTATTAAACCTACTTTGTTAATATTTTTGTCTATTATATAATTCGTAGTTATTGTTACCATTTCGCTATATATATACATATTTATTTTCGTTAATAAAATAGTTCTGTTCACACATTGGATTTATTCAAAAAGAAATTTGAATAGTACGAACGAAAGTAAAATGTTCCAAATAACCAGTGAACGTGAAGTTTTTTGTGCGGAGGTTTAATTTGACAGGGTATAAAATTAATTTTCAAATTAATTCGATACCTGAGGATCCAGATCCAAACGCGACCAGAAATCCTATTATTTATGTCCAGATGAATAAGAAAAAAATATTATTTGGCGTGGGAAGTGTACGTTTTTTTTGTTAAAAAATACCAAAGTCCGCAAAATTGTTACCTCGCGCGAGATTTTTTTTTTGAAAAACCGTATAACGATAAAGTTCTGCTGTGTAAAATTCTGGTTGACAGACTATTTTTTTTATGCGATGATGAAAGAAATCTATGCCCCAATGAAAATTATCAATGCAACTGATATTGAAAATCATGTGAGAAACATATTAGAGAAGTGCCCAAAAAAATGTCGCGTGAAATGTTGCGTTTGCTTTATTCATAGGGCTCGATCGGGGAATATGTACATATGTTTGAAAAATTGTTACCTCTTGTTCGATGAAAAAAACAAATATTAGAGGTCCACTAATACGTGGTACAATATGTTTTTTTATACACGCGATTTTCTGAAAAATGGTAATCAAAAGAAAAAAATGTAGCGAAGTTAATACAGTAGTGTGTTACAAAATTATCTGATACTACAAGAGTGTGGAAGCAGGAGGTTGAGAAACACCGTTTTTATGCGATGATGAAAGAAATCTATGCTCCAATGAAATTATCAATGCAACTGATATTGAAAATCATGTGAGAAAAATATTAGAGAAGTGTCCAAAAAAATGTCGCGTGAAATGTTGCGTTTGCTTTATTCATAGGGCTCGATCGGGGAATATGTACATATGTTTGAAAAATTGTTACCTCTTGTTCGATGAAAAACAAATATTACAGGTCCACTAATACGTGGTACAATATGTTTTTTTATACATGCGATTTTCTGAAAAATGGTAATCAAAAGAAAAAATGTAGCGGAGTTAATACAGTAGTGTGTTACAAAATTATCTGATACTACAAGAGTGTGGAAGCAAGAGGTTGAGAAACACAGTTCTGATACAGACAGGTTCTGTTGAAATCAGCTATATTTTTTGAAAAAAAAACAAAATAATTTATTTAAAAGAAGACTTTATTATAATAATATAAAATAATATATGTATATATATATATATATAAGTTTTTTTTTTGCAATTAATTATTATTAAATAATTACTCCCGCATCGCCTCCCATACTATCATGGGGCGAGCAGGCCCAATATTAGTATCATCGTCGCTGGTCTCATCGTCTGCCTCGCCGCCATCTCTGCCTTCTTCGCTGCCTTCGTCCCTTCTCTCCTCCTCTTCTCCCACGATTTCTATAAGACGCTCAAACGCGCTGGCAATTTCCTCTCTCAGGAGGGCATTTGCCCTCCAGAAATACTCTCCTAGCTGGTCTCCCACTTCTTCGGCTATTAGGGCCGTTCCAATTAGGCCCCATATCTTATAGTCTAGATATCTGTGTAGGAACTGCTCCTCACTTGTTTGGTCCGCCATTATTTCTGAAATAAAACTAACAAGGATCTGGGTATACCGTACCTATTTATACTATTTTAAAAAAAAAATCATTTACGGCGACTGATCGACTACTTAGAATTTAAAAAAAAAAACTGTTAACCGATATAATTTATAGGATTTCAAAAAATTAACCCTGCAAAGAATTCCCTAAATTTGAAGTACATGTCAATCTTTTTTTTTTAAAAACATTTTTTAGGACTCAAAACAATGCATGTAGGGTGTAATTTATTACCTTGGATCATCAGTAAAGTACTATATAAGAAAATCATAGCTGACCAAATATCTGTATGAATGTTTAAAAGGTACATGTCAATTTTTTAAAAACATTTTTTAGGACTCAAAAAAAAAACCAAATGCATATATATATATATATATATATAGACATGTAATTTGTTATCTAACAAATATGTTAATTTTCTGTATCTTCAGGCGAAGAATCCTAGATATTTTGGAAAGTGGATAGATATTTATGACGTACACAAAAAAAATAATCGGTGTTAGCATGTCAATTTTTTTTCGCCTGTAAATACATGTATGTTTTTTAAGGGTACATTTTTTTTTTGTAGCTGATGACCAGAAACATCTAGAAAAATTATATACGGCTTGAAACGAGGGCGGTAATGCCCCCCCACGAAAATAATCAGTGTTTAAAAAAAAGAAAAAAGGACCAAAGTACAAATATTTTAAAAAAAGTACATGTCAATTTTTTGAAAATATTTTTGGACTCAAATGCATATAGATGTAATTTATTATGCAACAAGTGTGTGCATTTTTTCTGAGTCTTTAAGCGCGAAATTTTACCGAAATTTCTTACATTCGGTAACAATTAAGAAATTAAAAAAAAATACATATAGATGTAATTTATACTAGAACGTGTAAATTTTCTGATGTCAATTTTTCTCGTGGGTAAATGTATGCATGTTTTTAAGGGTGCATTTTTTTTCTGAGTTGTCGACCAAAAAATTTGAGAAAAAAAATAATTTATAGCATAAAATAATAACCGTAAATAATCAGGGTTTTAGAAAAAAAGGACCAAAGATCAGTACCAATATTTAAAAAAAGTACACATCGGTTTTTTAAAACATTTTTTAAGACCCCAAAAAAAAAATACATCTAGATGTAATTTATACTAGTGTATATATTTTCTGTGCCTTTAGGCGCTGCCTTTACGCACTGCAAATATGTAGGAGTAGGTTATCAGCTCCAGGAAGAATTACTACAATCAGTATTGTTTTATTTGAAAAAACTTTTTTTAGCATGTAATTACGACAGCCTTTTGTTTGTGAAGTCCCCCCCAAAAAAAAAGAATGGCAGAATGGTGAATCCTGAAAACGGTTAAAATAGATAGAGCTAAGAATTTTTTAAGATCGATGCCACAAGAGTATCGATGCAATTAAATTCCAGGTTTGTCACCATTTAGAGCATACATTTAGCGAAACAAAGTATGGAATATAAACAACATAAATCATTTTCGTGTATTGAAAAAAAAACCATACATCGTAAAAACTATTATAGGCTTAAGAAATTATTACCAGTTGTAGACGGAGAAAGAGCAAGAAACTCTAAAAAAAGTAGGATCAACATATGTAGCAAAATCATAGGTAGAAAAATAAAGGGGCGAATTTTGCAGGTGGAGAAAGAAAATCAGTAGCGAACTTTTGAACTTTTAACGTAACGTTATTTACAACAGATTAACCCCAGCAAACACAGACCTACAAAGAAAGCACGAAACGAAATTTTTAAAACTAAAAAAAAAACACACGTGAAGAAATTTATTATGCCCTAAAACGTTAAAAAAAAAAGCTATGATACAAATTCTGCAAATTAACTTATCAAAAAAAAAGCAGTTGAATTGGCCCCAGTTAGTTATATTGAACAGATGAGGACAGATTGTTTGGTACGAGAGGCCAGTTCTAGAAGGGAATTTGTTTAATCCGTGAGGTGATAAAAGTGTATGCATTTAAATTGCGAGACGAAATTAAATTTATTCAATAAAAAAATATCAGTGAAACATCTAGGTTTATGATTATCATGCAGATAGACATTCAAAAAAATAAAAAAAATAATAGAAAACCTATATAACTATATGTCACAGTTCTATATGATTTGACTAAATTTTATAAGAATGCTTATAAACCGTTGCCTATTAATATGTAGCAAATTTGTCAGCTATATCTTATTGATACTATTGCATAATTATACTGCATTACTTACTACACGAAATGTGTTAATAAGAAAGTACACAGGCGTACCCCAGGATAGTTAATTTAACCCCTCTTATTATCTGCATGGTTTTTTTTTTTGCATTATGCGTGTTGAACGTTAATGGGACTATATTTACATAACTCCCACCTTTCTTTTTTAAAATGAAAATACGGTGATAATACATCAGGTTTTATTGGAAGAATCGACATCACAAAGATTGAGGGCTGTTCTGTACACGAGTCTTACTGTATCGACTGTAAACTATCGAACTATTGAATATTTCGAACGCACAATCGACAATTGGTCCTTGTTGTTGTAAATCTGCACTAATACCCCCAAAATGGAGATTACGACTTGCACAAACCTCGCAGCATTCTTACTACCCCTTTTTTTTAAACAGGGGGGTCAGTGCGAATTTTTTACAAAATTTTTTCAAATAGCACCTAGGTCTTGTTAAAGACAGTTCTGATACGAACAGGTCCCGTTGAAACGCCGTGCTGATACAAACAGGTCCTGTTGAAATCGGGTCTGATGCAGACAGGTCCTGTTAAAGACGGTTCTGATACGAACAGGTCCTGTTAAAGGCAGTTCTGATACGGACAGGTCTTGTTAAAAGCTGTTCTAATGCGGACAGGCTCTATAAAAACGCACTGCTGATACGAACAGGTCCCGTTGAAACGCCGTGCTGATACGAACAGGTCCCGTTGAAACGCCGTGCTGATACAAACAGGTCCTGTTGAAATCGGTTCTGATGCAGACAGGTCCTGTTAAAGACGGTTCTGATACGAACAGGTCCTGTTAAAGGCAGTACTGATACGGACAAGTCTTGTTAAAAGCTGTTCTAATGCGGACAGGCTCTATAAAAACGCACTGCTGATACGAACAGGTCCCGTTGAAATCGGTTCTGATGCAGACAGGTCCTGTTAAAAACGGTTCTGATACGAACAGGTCCTGTTAAAGGCAGTTCTGATACGGACAGGTCTTGTTAAAAGCTGTTCTAATGCGGACAGGCTCTATAAAAACGCACTGCTGATACGAACAGATCCCGTTGAAACGCCGTGCTGATACGAACAGGTCCCGTTGAAACGCCGTGCTGATACAAACAGGTCCTGTTGAAATCGGTTCTGATGCAGACAGGTCCTGTTAAAGACGGTTCTGATACGAACAGGTCCTGTTAAAGGCAGTTCTGATACGGACAGGTCTTGTTAAAAGCTATTCTAATGCGGACAGGCTCTATAAAAACGCACTGCTGATAAGAACAGGTCCCGTTGAAACGCCGTGCTGATACGAACAGGTCCTGTTGAAATCGGTTCTGATGCAGACAGGTCCTGT
Organism: Xylophagus ater; assembly: GCA_963422695.1. Classification (NCBI taxonomy): domain Eukaryota; kingdom Metazoa; phylum Arthropoda; class Insecta; order Diptera; family Xylophagidae; genus Xylophagus; species Xylophagus ater. Next base: position 21,921,900 of record OY730481.1, read on the forward strand.
TAAAGACGGTTCTGATACGAACAGGCCCTGTTAAAAAGGCAGTTCTGATACCGACAGGTCTTGTTATGCGGGCAGGAAATACAGGTGCTATTTGAAAAAATTTTGTAAAAAATTCGCACTGACCCCCCTGTTTAAAAAAAAGGGGTAGTAAGAATGCTGCGAAGTTTGTGCAAGTCGTAATCTCCATTTTGGGGGTATTAGTGCAGATTTACAACAACAAGGACCAATTGTCGATTGTGCGTTCGAAATATTCAATAGTTCGATAGTTTACAGTCGATACAGTAAGACTCGTGCACAGAACAGCCCTCAATATTTGTGATGTCGATTCTTCCAATAAAACCTGATGTATTATCACCGTATTTTCATTTTAAAAAAGAAAGGTGGGAGTTATGTAAATATAGTCCCATTAACGTTCAACACGCATAATGCAAAAAAAAAACCATGCAGATAATAACAGGGGTTAAATTAACTATCCTGGGGTACGCCTGTGTACTTTCTTATTAACACATTTCGTGTAGTATGTAATGCAGTATAATTATGCAATAGTATCAATAAGATATAGCTGACAAATTTGCTACATATTAATAGGCAACGGTTTATAAGCATTCTTATAAAATTTAGTCAAATCATATAGAACTGTGACATATAGTTATATAGGTTTTCTATTATTTTTTTTTATTTTTTTGAATGTCTATCTGCATGATAATCATAAACCTAGATGTTTCACTGATATTTTTTTATTGAATAAATTTAATTTCGTCTCGCAATTTAAATGCATACACTTTTATCACCTCACGGATTAAACAAATTCCCTTCTAGAACTGGCCTCTCGTACCAAACAATCTGTCCTCATCTGTTCAATATAACTAACTGGGGCCAATTCAACTGCTTTTTTTTTGATAAGTTAATTTGCAGAATTTGTATCATAGCTTTTTTTTTTTAACGTTTTAGGGCATAATAAATTTCTTCACGTGTGTTTTTTTTTTAGTTTTAAAAATTTCGTTTCGTGCTTTCTTTGTAGGTCTGTGTTTGCTGGGGTTAATCTGTTGTAAATAACGTTACGTTAAAAGTTCAAAAGTTCGCTGCTGATTTTCTTTCTCCACCTGCAAAATTCGCCCCTTTATTTTTCTACCTATGATTTTGCTACATATGTTGATCCTACTTTTTTTAGAGTTTCTTGCTCTTTCTCCGTCTACAACTGGTAATAATTTCTTAAGCCTATAATAGTTTTTACGATGTATGGTTTTTTTTTCAATACACGAAAATGATTTATGTTGTTTATATTCCATACTTTGTTTCGCTAAATGTATGCTCTAAATGGTGACAAACCTGGAATTTAATTGCATCGATACTCTTGTGGCATCGATCTTAAAAAATTCTTAGCTCTATCTATTTTAACCGTTTTCAGGATTCACCATTCTGCCATTCTTTTTTTTGGGGGGGGACTTCACAAACAAAAGGCTGTCGTAATTACATGCTAAAAAAAGTTTTTTCAAATAAAACAATACTGATTGTAGTAATTCTTCCTGGAGCTGATAACCTACTCCTACATATTTGCAGTGCGTAAAGGCAGCGCCTAAAGGCACAGAAAATATATACACTAGTATAAATTACATCTAGATGTATTTTTTTTTTGGGGTCTTAAAAAATGTTTTAAAAAACCGATGTGTACTTTTTTTAAATATTGGTACTGATCTTTGGTCCTTTTTTTCTAAAACCCTGATTATTTACGGTTATTATTTTATGCTATAAATTATTTTTTTTCTCAAATTTTTTGGTCGACAACTCAGAAAAAAAATGCACCCTTAAAAACATGCATACATTTACCCACGAGAAAAATTGACATCAGAAAATTTACACGTTCTAGTATAAATTACATCTATATGTATTTTTTTTTAATTTCTTAATTGTTACCGAATGTAAGAAATTTCGGTAAAATTTCGCGCTTAAAGACTCAGAAAAAATGCACACACTTGTTGCATAATAAATTACATCTATATGCATTTGAGTCCAAAAATATTTTCAAAAAATTGACATGTACTTTTTTTAAAATATTTGTACTTTGGTCCTTTTTTCTTTTTTTTAAACACTGATTATTTTCGTGGGGGGGCATTACCGCCCTCGTTTCAAGCCGTATATAATTTTTCTAGATGTTTTTGGTCATCAACTACAAAAAAAAAATGTACCCTTAAAAAACATACATGTATTTACAGGCGAAAAAAAATTGACATGCTAACACCGATTATTTTTTTTGTGTACGTCATAAATATCTATCCACTTTCCAAAATATCTAGGATTCTTCGCCTGAAGATACAGAAAATTAACATATTTGTTAGATAACAAATTACATGTCTATATATATATATATATATATATATATGCATTTTGTTTTTTTTTTTGAGTCCTAAAAAATGTTTTTAAAAAATTGACATGTACCTTTTAAGCATTCATACAGATATTTGGTCAGCTATGATTTTCTTATATAGTACTTTACTGATGATCCAAGGTAATAAATTACACCTTACATGCATTGTTTTGAGTCCTAAAAAATGTTTTTAAAAAAAAAAGATTGACATGTACTTCAAATTTAGGGAATTCTTTGCAGGGTTAATTTTTTGAAATCCTATAAATTATATCGGTTAACAGTTTTTTTTTTAAATTCTAAGTAGTCGATCAGTCGCCGTAAATGATTTTTTTTAAAAAATAGTATAAATAGGTACGGTATACCCAGATCCTTGTTAGTTTTATTTCAGAAATAATGGCGGACCAAACAAGTGAGGAGCAGTTCCTACACAGATATCTAGACTATAAGATATGGGGCCTAATTGGAACGGCCCTAATAGCCGAAGAAGTGGGAGACCAGCTAGGAGAGTATTTCTGGAGGGCAAATGCCCTCCTGAGAGAGGAAATTGCCAGCGCGTTTGAGCGTCTTATAGAAATCGTGGGAGAAGAGGAGGAGAGAAGGGACGAAGGCAGCGAAGAAGGCGGAGATGGCGGCGAGGCAGACGATGAGACCAGCGACGATGATACTAATATTGGGCCTGCTCGCCCCATGATAGTATGGGAGGCGATGCGGGAGTAATTATTTAATAATAATTAATTGCAAAAAAAAAAACTTATATATATATATATATACATATATTATTTTATATTATTTTAATAAAGTCTTCTTTTAAATAAATTATTTTGTTTTTTTTTCAAAAAATATAGCTGATTTCAACAGAAACTGTCTGTATCAGAACTGTGTTTCTCAACCTCTTGCTTCCACACTCTTGTAGTATCAGAGAATTTTGTAACACACTACTGTATTAACTCCGCTACATTTTTTCTTTTGATTACCATTTTTCAGAAAATCGCATGTATAAAAAAACATATTGTACCACGTATTAGTGGACCTGTAATATTTGTTTTTCATCGAACAAGAGGTAACAATTTTTCAAACATATGTACATATTCCCCGATCGAGCCCTATGAATAAAGCAAACGCAACATTTCACGCGACATTTTTTTGGACACTTCTCTAATATTTTTCTCACATGATTTTCAATATCAGTTGCATTGATAATTTCATTGGAGCATAGATTTCTTTCATCATCGCATAAAAACGGTGTTTCTCAACCTCCTGCTTCCACACTCTTGTAGTATCAGATAATTTTGTAACACACTACTGTATTAACTTCGCTACATTTTTTTCTTTTGATTACCATTTTTCAGAAAATCGCGTGTATAAAAAAACATATTGTACCACGTATTAGTGGACCTCTAATATTTGTTTTTTTCATCGAACAAGAGGTAACAATTTTTCAAACATATGTACATATTCCCCGATCGAGCCCTATGAATAAAGCAAACGCAACATTTCACGCGACATTTTTTTGGGCACTTCTCTAATATTTTTCTCACATGATTTTCAATATCAGTTGCATTGATAATTTCATTGGGGCATAGATTTCTTTCATCATCGCATAAAAAAAATAGTCTGTCAACCAGAATTTTACACAGCAGAACTTTATCGTTATACGGTTTTTCAAAAAAAAAATCTCGCGCGAGGTAACAATTTTGCGGACTTTGGTATTTTTTAACAAAAAAAACGTACACTTCCCACGCCAAATAATATTTTTTTCTTATTCATCTGGACATAAATAATAGGATTTCTGGTCGCGTTTGGATCTGGATCCTCAGGTATCGAATTAATTTGAAAATTAATTTTATACCCTGTCAAATTAAACCTCCGCACAAAAAACTTCACGTTCACTGGTTATTTGGAACATTTTACTTTCGTTCGTACTATTCAAATTTCTTTTTGAATAAATCCAATGTGTGAACAGAACTATTTTATTAACGAAAATAAATATGTATATATATAGCGAAATGGTAACAATAACTACGAATTATATAATAGACAAAAATATTAACAAAGTAGGTTTAATAACAACTAGGGGGCATAAATATTATGCCTTGGGGGGGGGGGATACACACTATGCTTTGTGCACATTGCTAATGCCGCCACAACATGTCAATTTGATGATCACACTTGGTCCATATATTTTCTAAATATCCATAATCCTTTCAACAAAATACATGTCAATGGATAAAATATCCCTAAATACCACACCACGGTCTGACTTAATTGCAACCAGATGTATTCTGATTAAATTTTGTAATATAATAAAAAATATTTCTAAACCTTTGAAAAAAAAAATACGCCCTAAATACCGCGCCTCGGCGATGTATTCCACTACAAGCTTCCACAGTCATGTTTACAGACAATTGGTTGACGTTTAAAAAAAAACAATTGGTCGACAGCCATATTTAAAAACCCGACAGCCTTTTTAGGGGTGTGGCAACATCCATTTTTTCCCCACCAACCACCCGCGGAGGCAATAATAACACACAGCGCCGCCACCGCCTACAAATGCCGCATTGATCGAATTTACCGCGCCCCTCTCCCCACCCCAACTTTTATACCAAAATTTCTTATACATTTATCCCTTTCTCACAACTGCGTTTTGGCGAATGATCGCATATTATTTCCATAAACTTACATGCATTTTCCACGAACAATTAATTGCATTCTGGTTAAATTTTGTACTAATACAGCTGGAAAAAATATACATAAACCTTTTTCCACCCCCCACGCGACGTACCACATGTGTAATGTTTAAAGCATATTGTTTTTTTTAAAACATCTGCTTCGACTCATATTTCACGACGATTTTTTCCATAAATTTAAAATTAATTGTTAACAGCTGACACAAAAATAGGTCCTAAATACCACGCCCTGATGACAAAGAAATACGCCCTAAATACCACGCCCTGACATGTGTCGACAGCCATTTCTAAAAATAATTGGTCGACAGCCATGTTTAAAAATAATTGGTCGACAGCCATGTTTAAAAACTCGACAGCCCAGGGGTGTGGCCTTTTTTTTCCCCCACCGCTATAATAAATCACTGTGCCAGAAAGAGACAAATGCCGCATTTACCACGCTCCTCTACAACGTGCCCCACCACGCCTTTCCATCTCCCTCTCTTCATTCTCCACGCCCCTCTCCGTGCCCCACTATGCCTTTCCATCTCCCACTCCCTTCCCATTGGTCCGCCACGCCCCTCAAACCCGCGACAATTTACCCCAAGAAGGCGCCCCATACAAATCATATGGGAAACAGTCCCGGAACTTTATTGGCCACGCGCACGGCTCAAGTGCCAGGATACCTACTCATATGGTCTGCGTTGTATCAATTTTGCCAGTTTTGTGTTGGCAAAATCTGAAAAATTATCAGTACTAATACTGGTCAAAATTGATGCTGCACAATCACGAAATCTGGTGGGTAAAAGTGATAAAAATATTTTTTGTTCCTCTTTCGAGAGGATTTCCATTGATGTTCTGCAACATCCCACGAACACAGTGACTTCCGATACTAGATTAGACCCTATTTCGGCACCGAGCAAAGGTATTGAATTAAACACGAGGTGGCTAATTTTTTCGAATGACATTTTGTGACTTAAATCTATTCCGTTCAACAAGTTATCTGTCTTAAAATCTAATTTTTTTTTAATAAATTTGATCGGGGGCTCGTTTTTACTACTTTCAATGGTGTAGAAACAGTGAATGGACGGCCGCTTCGTGTGCGTCCAGGTTCAGCAGCTCTTGGTGTTAGTTAATAAAAATCGTCCGGGCTTGCGTTGTCGAATGATAATTCGTCAAGTTTTCCCGCAAATGTTCGGTCACAATCTTCGCCTTCAGATTTCGGAGGAGAGGTTGGTTGAAACATTCGCCGAATTTTTACGCAGTTATTTTTAGTTCGTTTTTTCTGACATTTTTAACACTTAGCGACTCAGAACTACCGTAGCTGCGCCACTGTTATGTAAAAATATCTTTGAATGATTTCACCTTGGCTCTTTCCAGAATTTGAGTCGAAAAACTGGTGACAACGTTGTTCTTTTTTATCGTGACGAAAGTTATTTATCTTTGTTCGATTTTCCACCGCAGGAATTAATTATGTGTTGGAACAAAAGCTCTCTCAAAAGATTTCCCTCTTTTGAGAATTGGAGCTCAAAGCTGTTATTATGTCAAACGGGTGAATTGTTCGCGATACAATAACATAATAAGAAAAAGGTGTTACTCAAGACTTATGTAATTTCGTTGATCCAACGGCTTTCTCTGGCTTGATCACTCTTGAATTAAAATAAAAGTAAAACACTTTACAAATTCGTTGTTTATAGTTATTTATTGTCTTTTTAATTCACAGTACCGTAAAAATAATTTACTAATTTACAATTTTGCGTTTGAAAACAATTAAAAACTTCTTGTTTGATTCACAATTTTGTTTTCGTATTCAATAACTGGCTTTTCGCCTTTTTGATCAGTAATTAGATTCACTATTTTCTGTTTGAAATTAACTTTAAAACATTTAAAAAAACTTCTTATTCGATTCCCAATTTTCTTTTCTTATTTGATAACTGGTTTTTCGCCGTTTTGATCAGTCATTAGATTCTTCCGTTCGCGTTTTAATTGAATAACCAAACAATAACTAACTGTTTGTTCGTTAACTATTGTCTTTTATAGGTAGCAAATTTCAACCTTTGTACATACTGTTCCAATTTAATAGTTTTTCACGAGACTTTGCCCTTTTGAGCAATGTTCTGATTTTTAAATTTGGTGTTCGCAATATTTGAATTTCGCAATTTCTTATTTCGAAATTCAAATATTTAATTCTTTTCCAAACTTATGCCGATAGTGCGTCTTTTATGTTGAATTTTACGACCAAAAAAACAAAGTGTCTTAACTTAGTTTTGGTTTGACTTTTTGCTTGAAATAAATCCGCAACATGTTAAAACCGTTCACATGTTTCGGACTTATTTCATGCATCTAGAAACCTTTTATTAAAATTTGACCATGTCAAGTTTTTTATACAACATCTCCTCTCCTATTACAACAACAAAATTGTATTTGCTTTCAAACAAAGATCTTAAGATTCTTGTGTGAAAGCAGATACAATTTTGTATATGTTTACATACATAGCTAAGAACTTATGACTTAAAAACATGGTTATCTTAAAATTAGTTTGTACATTAGTTTATATATAAAAAAAATGTCAATTCTTATTTTAATTTGTTTCGTTCAATAACCTTGATTTAGCTGATGCGTTATTAATTAATATAGGACAATGTCCAGTAAATGTAAACGGAAAAATTGTCAAATGTGCATTTCTGCGCCTTTAATTTTGTATAAAAAGGTGGTTTGATTGGAATTTCAAATCAGTTCATAATTATGTGTTATCTTGTAAATTTTTGGACCGGTGTTGGTCATCCAATTCATCACAGTACCTTAATTAGTAGTGATGCGAGGAATACTATTGTCCTCGAGGATGACGGTGTGGCGGATGTGTACCTTCATATTTGGGTCACACCCGATAACGTAAGTATAGTTTTGCTTAATTATTTTTTCAAAAAAAATTTGGTTTCCAGAGGCTGTTTGTGACGACACGCAGTCATAAAAGGGTTTTCATCGTGGACCAGTGGATCGAGGAGGCGGGCGTTCGTTTGTTATGAGGCCAGGCAACCTATTGGCATTTGGACGTGGTTTGAATTCCGGCATTTATGTTTTGTCAAAACATAATTTTGGTCCAAATATATAAACAAAAAAAACAGAAAAGAATTTGATGTATCTATTTTTTTTTTTTGTTGAAATAAATTAAAGTAGAATTTATGTTTTTTGTGGTATTTTATTTCTTTTTGTTTTGTATTTTTCTTCCTTTTTTCAGGTGAATTTTGTTTAAAATTGAAAAAAAAAATTCCATTTTGTGTAGAAACCAACGTGTGTTATTTTTCTTCTTTTATTATTTTCTCTGCGCCTTATAGAAATGCAAACAATTTAGTGCATTCGGTTGCATTTTTCTTTTTGAATTGGTTTCTTATCTTATTATTATATTTTTTTTTGTTTATCAAGCACATGTTCTTGCTATTGGGATTCCTTGTATGCGTCATTTATTTATTTGCTTAAATGCATACTGTTTTTTTTTCCATTTTGGCTTTGATCAGAGTTCTTTGCTTTTGGGGGTTTGCTTTCGTTCTGTTGTTTTTGTTTTTTTTTTCTTTTAAATTGTTTTTGTTGAAATATTTGAGATTTTTTAAAAGTGATAAATGAATGAAATAATTATAAACTTTATTTTAAGGCTTGGTGTTTTTTTTTATATTGCATTTGAACTTGAATTTGTTAATTTAGACTTTCTAATGATTTTCTCATTCTCTGTCTTTCGTTGAGAGTTTCACAAATTTGTTTAACCTTCGCTGTTTGTTTTGGCTTAGCCAATGGCATCGGCGGTGGGGGAGATCCTTCCCTCATTTTTCTGGGTTCATTTGTTGGTGGGTGTATTAGAACCGTGTGTGATGGCGGAGTTACTTTGTTGCCAATTTCCTCGTTATTAAATGTAGATTCATTGAGATTTACAGGGATTTGAATTGCATTTAATGATGCCACAGTTGTTGTTTGAGTTCTTTTGGAAACCTTTCTTTTTCGTAAATATACTATGATTATAGTTATTAGACTTGTGGAAAGAATTATTGTTATACTGCTGTTTATATAGGTAACAGTTTTGTGATTTTCGTTTTTCCTATCAGTTTGGATTTTTTGTATCTCGTCATTGAATTCCTGTAATGATTTACTTGATTCTTCTAGGTTGATATTTAAAGAATGATGTGTTTTAAAATTAATGTCTTCTATTTGTTCGTTCTTAGGGGTTAGGTCTGTTTTTCTATCTAATATGAAAGTTGGTATGCTATGTTGGTCTGGTTGGTGTATTGGTAAATTGAATTCTATATTTCCCTCAAACGGTAGTTCTTGGTTGTCTAAAACATATGTACAGTCAGAGGTCAATGTTAGAATTTCATTACCAATTAATGAGTCATGTGAATTCTCGTCTGTGCATTTTATTGTTAAAGTGCGTGTTTTTTGAAAAGAAAATAACCAAGCATTTTTGCTCACTAATTTGGTTAGCGTATCTGAGGTTTGTTTTAGAATTCATAATTCAGTAGTGGGAAAAGGATTTTTTACCAGTAAATTCGGTAAACATTTGGAATTGAATGGACTTATTTGTCGGGGTTGAGTTATTTTACATATAGACATAGGAATGAAGTGGTTTAGTAGTATTTCTTGACACGATGATTTAAATTCATCAGTTGTTAATTCAATGGACACTCCTTTTTTGGTGTTATTCAGAATATAATCTGTTTTAGTGTCCAGAATTGCAAAGTTAGTTTTGTTAGTGGGTTTTGGGAATAAATATACTTTAATAAGAGTATATATATCTCGGGATGGCATAGGAAAGGTAATTGGTACCAAAATTCCATTTCGGAGATGTTCCGCATCTACTCAAATAATTTGGGTGAACGATGGGAAATCTAAGTGTAATACGTCAGTTTGGTTGGCTATTTCTGATTGCAATTTCGTTAATGTTTCTGCTGTAAGTATAGAGGGGTGTAATTTGCGTTGTTGTAGAGTAGATAATATTGAATATTGTTCGTTTAGATGACTGTATATTTGTTGTAAAAGATGTAGGGTGAAAATTAACAATTCGTTCATTTCCGTGTGAATATGAAGAATTTGGAATTCCTTTTTAAGAGATGAATGATTTCACCTTGGCTCTTTCCAGAATTTGAATCGAAAAACTGGTGACAACGTTGTTCTTTTTTATCGTGACGAAAGTTATTTATCTTTGTTGGATTTTCCACCGCAGGAATTAATTATGTGTTGGAACAAAAGCTCTCTCAAAAGATTTCCCTCTTTTGAGAATTGGAGCTCAAAGCTGTTATTATGTCAAACGGGTGAATTGTTCGCGATACAATAACATAATAAGAAAAAGGTGTTACTCAAGACTTACGTAATTTCGTTGATCCAACGGCTTTCTCTGGCTTGATCACACTTGAATTAAAATAAAAGTAAAACACTTTACAAATTCGTTGTTTATGGTTATTTATTGTCTTTTTAATTCACAGTACCGTAAAAATAATTTACTAATTTACAATTTTGCGTTTGAAAACAATTAAAAACTTCTTGTTTGATTCACAATTTTGTTTTCGTATTCAATAACTGGCTTTTCGCCTTTTTGGTCAATAATTGGGTTCACAATTTTCTGTTTGAAATTAACTTTAAAACATTAAAAAAAACTTTTTATTCGATTCACAATTTTCTTTTCTTATTTGATAACTGGCTTTTCGCCTTTTTGATCAGTAATTAGATTCACAATTTTCTGTTTGAAATTAACTTTAAAACATTTAAAAAACTTCTTATTCGATTCCCAATTTTCTTTTCTAATTTGATAATTGGTTTTTCGCCGTTTTGATCAGTAGTTAGATTCTTCCGCTCGCGTTTTAATTGAATAACCAAACAATAACTAACTGTTTGTTCGTTAACTATTGTCTTTTATAGGTAGCAAATTTCAACCTTTCTACATACTGTTCCAATTTAATAGTTTTTCACGAGACTTTGCCCTATTGAGCAATGTTCTTATTTTTAAATTTGGTGTTCCCAATATTTGAATTTCGCAATTTCTTATTTCGAAATTCAAATATTTAATTCTTTTTCAAACTTATGCCGATAGTGCGTTTTTTATGTTGAAATTTACGACCAAAAAAACAAAGTGTCTTAACTTAGTTTTGGTTTGACTTTTTGCTTGAAATAAATCCGCAACATGTTGAAACCGTTAACATGTTTCGGACTTATTTCATGCCTCTAGAAACCTTTTATTAAAATGTGACCATGTCAAGTTTTTTATACAACATATCTCAAGAAAGCATAAAATATACAGCATTCGTAACGCCAGACGGTCATTATGAATTCCTGAAAGCATCTTTTGGATTGTGCAACTCCTCGTCAATGTTTTAAAGATTTATTAACACTGTTTTTAAAAACCAAATTAAAAATCAAATTTTATGTATTTATGTGGATGACATAATCATACCATCAAAAACTGGGGAAGGAAATTTGGAAAAGCTAAAGTTAGTTTTTAAAATTGCACAGCAGCGGACTATATGAAATTATGGAACACCTCAAGTATGGATACATCATCAGAGTCTGATGATGAACAGGATAGCCGAATGTAGGAGTACACAAACACACAAACAGAAGAACAGAAAGTATACAAGACGCATCATAAAAAAGGCATTCGAATTCTCGTACTGAAACCGCATGGTCGGAATTGCTAGAAGAAAATCAAGAAAAGAAAAAAGTCAAGTTCTTTTGTTTTAAAAGAAAAGTCAAGCATTTTTGTATAAAAAGTAAAGTCAAATATTTTGTTTTAAAAGTAAAGTCAAGTATTTTTGGAAAAAAGGTAAAGCCAAGTTCTTTTGTTTTAAAAGTAAAGCCAAATATTTTTGTGCGTGAAGTAAAGTGAAGTTATCTGATTTAAAGTAGAGCGTCTTTTCTAATTAATAAAACCAAATATAATCTATAGTATTTTTTCATTATTGTGTTCCTACATATAGATAGCGTGATTCATTCTTTACTTTTTTTTTAAATAAAAATAAAACACTTAGAATTGAATGCAAATATCAAATCTTTATTATCAACTTTAAGCATATAGTATGGCAGTTTATGTTTGAAAATAATTTCCTTCAAATGTTGGCCGTCACTACGTTTCAGCTCGGCCAGTCTGGCGGTCCAATTTTCGATCACTCTCTCAAGCATTTCGACCGGAATCTAATGAATGAGACGTGTAATGTTCGCTTCCAATGCTTCAATTGTCACTGGTTTCTCGGCAAAGACTTTTGACTTTACATAGCCCCAAAGAAAAAAGTCCGAAGGTGTGATATCGCACGATCTTGGTGGCCAATTCACTGGGCCAAAAAGTAATTGCTCACCGAAATGATTTTGCAATAAATCCATTGTAACACGGGCTGTATGGCTCGTAGCACCGTCTTGTTAAAACCAAATATTTTTGAGAACACGGGCTTCAATTTCAGGTACCAAAAAGTCCGTTATCGTGGCACCATAGGGCTCACCATTGAGGGTAACGTGGCCGCCGACCGCATTTTTGAAGAAATACGGACCGATGATGCCCCCGGCCCATAAACCACACCACACTGTTGTTTTCAATGGATGTAATGGTAGCTCTGGAAACTCTTGTGGATGCTTATCATCCCAAATACGGTAATTTTGCTTATTAACGTAGCCATTAAGCCAGAAATGAGCCTCATCACTGAACAAAATTTGGCTTGAAAATTCCGGATTTTCTTCGATGCGTTCAAGCGCCCATTTGTAAACGTTGCTCAGCTGTAAGTCTTGACATGATGAATTGCCATACAATTCTGAACAAAAATGACAAATCAGACCGGCACTAGTCACTCGTGATCTGTCAAAAAAACCCTATTGAAAAAAAAAGTAAGGTTTGAATGACAGGTTATATATATACAGTGCCATAGAGGCAAAAATTCCTCTAGATATTTTGATTTATGAATTTACAATAGCTAATATAGGTCAAAATGCATACGTTTTTTTTCTTTCCAACGATCATTTCTTTAAACGAACAACTGATAAATATATCAATTGTTCGTTGTCGGGCAAGTTCCTAGCAGTTTCATTTCTTGGTATGAGTTAATTTCAACTATTTTGGAAACGCTTTCGTTTTCCCGCAGAATAAAAGAATTTTTCTCGAAAAGAAATTTTATGCCAGAAATTACAGTAAATATCACCCGCTCGGATTAGAAATTCGTAAAAAAATTAAAAAAAATTTTGTCTGAGGGACATTTCTGTCATTTTATCTTATTTATATTATTTTATTTTAGCTTGCGGATACGATTCCTCTGTGGAATTTTTATTGGACAAAAAGGGGCGCTGCGATTTTTTTTGACAGCTGGCTCTGATGGTCATCCTAAGTTTTCGCACCAATTGATAGCAGTGTGCTTATTTTCCAATTGAAGCAAAAAGCAAATTCGCGCCCAATGATTTATTGGCAACATGATGTGCGAATTGTGAATATGATTGCGTTTCCCTTGGTCGTATTTTAAAAATGGCTATTATATTAAAAAGCATCCCTAACTGTATTTAAAGACGTACATTATTGTAAAAATCTAACAGGTTCAACTGGATCCTTTCTTCCTCCTGTATTGGTTTTATCATTGACCACTGTTCATATAGTTTTCTTTTTCTTTTTTTTTGTAGGCAACTTGAATTTTTTTGTAATTAATTTGTTTTATTTTGTTTTACTTATTTAAATCCAAGAAAATTGTAAAAACTTGAAATTTTTTTTTAGAAAAGAAGATTTTTCTCACATAAAAAAAAACAAATCTTTATATATAAAACAAAGTCGGGTTAGTTAAACCATTTATAACTCAAGAACGGCTGGACCGATTTTTATGATCTTTGATTTGTTGGATTTGTCTCTGCTCCGAATAGCGGAATAGCTATTAAAACATCGGAAAAATTCAGTAAAAAACACTATGAAGAAAATTCATTTTCTCATACATTTTGTATGGAACGACTTTTTCGATGATATCTCCAGAACGCCCCCTTTTTTAAATACATTGAATGTGTGGTTTTTCTCAATAAAAGCCATATCAATTCAAACCGCCATCTTATTAGCTATTAATGCCTATTCATACAGGAACTAACACTTAAAATATTTGAGAAGTACATAACTAAAATTACTTAAAAAAAAAACACTTGAAAAAACCTTGGCCCAGCTTATTTGTCTAGGTAAAAACTTTGGCAAAATCATATTGGCGCTTGAAAAGCACGTATTGTTTATCGACAAAAATTGACTTAAAAAATTTGGATCGCTTTCTTTGTTTCATTCCTTCTTTTGTCCAAAACTGATAGGACTATTATAAGACTATTTATGCTCTCCCTTGCTCAAATTATCATATAGCAAGCAGGTTGTAAAATAAAATATATTTGGTTTATGGGTTACTTCATTCTTTGTAATGACAAGTTTTAATTTTCTTTCCTTATTTTGTGCGGAATTTTTTGTTTCCATCATTTTCAAAGGAGGTATTGGGAGGATCGCGTCTAGTTGGCAATGACAAATCGTCGAGATTGTCACGCACATCAAAAATCTCTCATTGGAACCGCTTGAATTCTATATCTTAATAAATAACTGTATTTAATTCAGCTAATAAGATAACACAATATTTATTGATTCTGAGGTGGTACGAAGTTCCCCGGTGTTGAAAATTAGAGTGCACGTAGCTAAATAGAAAACGCAATATTTGCGGTCGTTCAGACACAAAATGTATGGGTAAGTTCTACCCACCCTTACATTATGCTTAGTTAGGATAATTTTAGTCTAAATACAGCGATTTTTGGATTAATAAAAGAGATTTAAATAAAGTCTCAAACCAACAAGCGTTTTATTCAATACAACTCATCAGCCCCCGACCAACGGTAAGGGATCCAGCAATCATCCGACGATCATCAAGCATTCAGCGATCATCAAAGCAATTATAAAAATAAAATTCGTTAAGAGTTAGCTCTCTTAACATTAAATAGTAAAGTATTTCTGACATTAACATAATAATAACCAATGATAAAAGTTTTCTCTTTAAAATTTCTGTCTTAAAAACCATCGTTCCTACCCTCAAATAAAATTCCTATCACATCACACTCTCTTTGAATTGTGAAAAGCATCGAAGAACATGCGCACATGTTGTTTCAGCATAAAGCAGAAACTTCACCCGTTTCCACCAAACGTTCATGTGCGTGAGGCAGCCGGGAACTTTACGCGACAAAGATTTTCGGTGGGGACGAGAAACGTGCAAAATCACGCACACAACGCGCCGCAACTGCGCTCTGTTTGTTCGCTTGGTGGAAACGCAGCTTTAAGGTGCGTTTCCGGAGATAGATACTGCTCTACGTGTTCAGGTATGACATATAGAGGCAGGACCTAAAAGAATCACTTATAATAAGTTATTGTGTAAATTGAAAAGCGATTATATGACTGTAGTTCTTGGCGGTCTCACTGCAGAAGAGCGCCTAGATTCGAGACATATTTTATTTAAGAAACACCACATTTTATGTGGTGGCCATTGTCTATTTTCGAATTATAACAAAAATACCTTAAATTCGATTTCAGAAATTTTTTGATTAAAAGAGAATCACAGAAAACGCACAGGAACCATTTCAGCTTTTTTTAAGTTGATTTTCTTTTTTTTATAATCTAAGGAAAATAAATTTTCATTTAAAAAGGAAACAAGACCTAAAAATCAAATTAATTACAGAAATTTTATTCTTTTTACTTTCCCGATAAACGAATGTTTATAGGAAAGTACTATAATCGTCCGAAAACCTAACTTTTGATCTAGAAGGGCTAGGAAGATGAAAATAAGTGCAAAATCCGTTTCGTCAAAAATAATTAGCCCCATGTCCGTCCGTCCGCTTTTTTAAATCGTTAATAAAATCTGAATGGATGGTCCGATTTCCATGAAACTTTCACCATTTTGGTGTTGCATCAAATGCCAGATGGTGTTAAATTTTGGGCGAAATTAATATATGGCAACACTATTTGGTAACGCTTTTTCTGTCTAAAAACGACATAATTTTGTCCGCACGGTTCAGACTAAACTGTTGGGCCAATTTCGATAAAATTTACACAGTTCATGTATTTGATCCTAACTTAGATCTGATTAGTTTTTGGGCCATATTCGACAGTGCCAACACTGTCTAAAAATACATTTTGTCCAAATATAGTCTATTTTTGCACTTGTTGTAAAACGGGAACTGCTCGTCCAATTTTGATGAGATTTGCACAGTTTGCGTACCAAGATCGAAGTCAGAACATATTAACTTTTCAACGCAATTTACATCTGACAACACTAATGCGCAAAACTTTTTTAAAAAATTGTTGTGGTGGAAATATAGAAACTTCCCTAATTAGGTTAATAATAGTCGGATTTTAATGAAACTTCGGGTGTACGTTTGGGATGGACCAAGTGAAAAAATAAAATATATCTCCCCACGGTGGGGGCTTGTAGGGGGCTAAAAAAGAAAAACTTCAATAATTCACTCAATAATAGGCAGATATTCTTTAAACTTGATGTGCACATTCTGGATAGGGTAAGTGAGAAGATAGGATGCGTCTCCTCTTGGTGGGGGTTGCGGGAGGGTGAAATAAAAAAACCCTAAAAATAATGAAATATAGAAACTTCCTTAATTCGGGCAATAATAGTCGGATTGTAATGAAACTTCAAAAGTACGTTTGGGATGGACCAGCTGAAAAAATAAAATATGTCTCCCCGCGGTGGGGGGTGGTGGAGGGCTAAAAAAGAAAAACTTCACTAATTCACTCAATAATAGGCAGATTTTCTTTAAACTTAGTGTCTACATTCTGGATATGGCAAGTGAAAAGTTAGAATGCGTCTCCCCTTTGTGGGGGTTGCGGGAGGGTGATATAAAGAAACCTTAAAAATTCGAGCAATAACTTGCGGATTTTAATGAAACTTGGAATGTACATTTAGGATGAGCAAACTGAAAAGATAAAATGTCTCCCCTCAATGGGGGGTTGTGGGGACCTGAAATAGAAAAACTTCAAGAATTCACTCAATAAAGGGCGAATTTTCTTTAAACTTAGTGTATACATTTTGGATAGGCCAACTGAAAAGATAGAATGCGACTTCCATCTGTGGGGGTTTTGGAATGCAAAATAAAAAAACCTTAATAATTTGGCCAATACTAGTCACATTTTCATGAAACTTGGAATGTATATTTAGAATAGGAGAACTGAAATGAATATTTGATGACATTATCGGGAAAGTTCCATAGTGGTCCGGCCGATATAGAGAAAATGTAAATTCACTACTGTGGTTTGAATTGCTCATTTTTTTCTTTATTTTTTATATAGAGATAGATATAATTATTTCAATTTGTTCAAAGCAAGTAATATGCTGTTGAAAATCCTAAGGTATGCGCGCAATTAAATGTTGATTGCCACAATACTCCCGGTTAATGGAAGTGTTGGTAATCCAAACGCTTCGGAAAGTGTACATGTCTTCCAGATCGAGTCACTGTAGTGTGTTCAGGACTTGCTCTTGCTGAGTCAGTGATGCTTGTTTGTTGCTGATTGTGGTAATCTGATGAGCGAATAATAAAACTGGGAATTGATGAATTTTTGAAGTCGTCAGTGGTAATAAATGCTGGTTTAAGTCGGTCGACTGAAATGTTGCTCTCTCTACCATTTTTTAATATTTCAAATGTTTTATCACGGCGTTTTACAATAACGTAAGGACCATCATAAGGTTTCTGCAGTTTCATTACGAACAAAAACATGTGTACAATTCTGCATGGCTTCATGAATGAATACATTCAATTTCGAATGTTTGGATGTATTTGCAGTTCGTAATTCTGCCACTTTAGTTTTTAACTGTCGAATGAAATCTGTGTAAAAGTTTTTATTTGAAGCGACTTCTGACTTCTATTTTCTTGAGTCGTAATTGCGGTTTTTAATGTACGATGCCAACGTTCAATTATCCCGTTGGACTGTGGATAGTAAGGTGAAGTACCTAAATGATTAATCCCAAGTTATTTGGATAATTCTTCAAACAAGGTTGATTCGAACTGTCTACCTTGGTTTGTTGTAATCCGTAATGGTGTACCAAACATAGCAATCTAATCAGAAACTAATACTTTAGCTAGGATTTCAGCTGTTATATCTGGAAACGGAATTGCTGTTGCCTAACTGGTGACTCGGTCGCTGACGGTGAGACAACACCTACTTCCTTTTGATTCTGATAATGGTCCTTTTAAATCGATATTGATATGTTGAAAACGTTGTGAAGGAAAAGTAATTGTTGTAGTTTTCGGCATACTTGGAAAATATTTTATTCATATGATAAAATATTCACAAAACGAAACACGTGAACAATACATGACGCTATGAATGCCTTGGTTTGTTTTTGGTCAATATATCTTTACGCAGCGAAGCACAAAGAGGAGATGAATATAATAAGAAACACTGTATATCTGTATTTTATGTATCGGGCACTCAGGAATCAGAATAATAGCAAGGCAAAATTTCAGAAAAATTATGTTTTCTGAAAAAAGTCGGCATACTTATCTGCAAAAATTTTTTGAAGTGAAATACTTCTATGGGGGCGTTTAGCAAAATTATGTCACGATTTTGTGTAACGAAACGTTACATTACATAATATCTCATTATATGGACGTCCTAGATGATTACAATGTTCAACAATATTGTGGAGGTTGTGATTACAATTATTTTCGTTGAAGACGAAATAGTTCTATCTATCACCGTATTAGCGCTGTAGTCGATACAAATTTTTGAAATTTTTTAAAACTTTTTATGTAGAGGTCGTACACGATTGAAATGTTCAACAAAGTTGTAGAGATTTTTATGGCGACTAATTCCGTCGAAGACATAATAGTTCTATCTCCCACCACTTCGGCGCTGTATTCAATAACAATTTTTGAACTTTGACGAAACGTTACATTACAAAATATCATATTATATGGACGTCCTAGACGATTACAATCTGCGGCAATATTGTGGAGATTATAATGGGTAATATTTCGGTCACAGACCAAATAGTTCTATCTGCCACCATATTGTCGCTGTGGTCGATAAAAATTTTTGAAATTTTTTGTGAACTTTTTATACAGAGGTCGTACACGATTGAAATGTTCGGCAAAGTTGTAGAGATTTTTATGGCGAGTAATTCCGTCGAAGACACAATAGTTCTATCTCCCACCACTTCGGCGCTGTATTCAATAACAATTTTTGAACTTTGACGAAACGTTACATTACAAAATATCTTATTATATGGACGTCCTACACGATTACAATCTTCGGCATTATTGTGGAGGTTATAATGAGTAATATTTCCGTCACAGACCAAATAGTTCTATCTCCCACCACTTCGGCGCTGTATTCAATAACAATTTGACGAAGCGTTACATTGGAAAATATCTTATTATATGGACGTCCTAGAAGAGTACAATGTTCGGCAATATTATGGAGGTTATAATGAATAATATTTCCGTCATAGACCAAATAGTTCTATCTGCCACCATATTGGCGCTGCAGTCGATATCAATTTTTGAAATTTTTTTGAACTTTTTATATAGAGGTCGTACACGATTGAAATGTTCGACAAAGTTGTGGATGTTTGTATGAGGATTCTTTCCGTCGAAGACACAATAGTTCTTTCTCCCACCACTTCGGCGCTGTATTTAATAACAATTTGGCGAAACGTTACATTACAAAATATCTTATTATATGGACGTCCTAGATGATTACAACCTTCGGCATTATTGTGGAGGTTATAATGAGTAATATTTCCTTCTCAGACCAAATAGTTCTACCTGCCACCATATTGGCGCTGTAGTCGATATAAATTTATGAAATTTTTTTCGAACTTTTTATATACAGGTCGTACATGATTGAAATGTTCGGCAAAGTTGTAGAGGTTTTTATGGCCACTATTTCCGTCGAAGACCCAATAGTTCTATCTCCCACCATTTCGGCGCTGTATTCAATAACAATTTTTGAACTTAGATGAAACGTCACACTACACAATATCTTATTATATGGACGTCCTAGACGATTACAATGTTCGGCTATATTGTGGAAATTATAATGAGTAATATTTTCGTCGAAGACCAAATAGTCCTATCTGCCACCGTATTGGCGCTGTAGTCCATAAAAATTTTTAACTTTTTATATGGAAAAAATCATGGAACGCTAACTCTGTAAAGCAGCGTGTCACATCAGTGTAAGCTGACTAACAATTGCGTCGTTTCCGTGCATAAGGCTGGCGCATACGAATATTGCATAGTGGAAAGCGGTCAGCGCATCTTACATACATTAACGGGCATTGCTTCTTACTACGACTACAATGACTCCGGTAAGAAACGTTTGCGAGTCGACAATTCTGCTCAATCACAACACGCTGACAATGCTTCCACGAGAACGCCTATGACTATTGCAGAACGGACGCGGGCACGTAGGGCTAGGCAACAACAAACGGAACAAAAGCAACTCGCTGGCAAGGCTTCGACGAGTACGACTATGACTAGTGCACAACGGACGCGGGCATGTAGGGCTAGGCAACTTGCTCAACAAGCGGAACAAATACAACTTGCTGACAAGGCTTCGAGGAGTACGGATATGATTGGCACAGAGGGGACGGTGGTATATAGAGCTAGGCAACTTGCACAACAAGCGGAAAAAAACCAACTCGCTGAAAAGGCTTCGACGGGTACGGCTATGACTGGTGCAGAACGGACGCGGGCATGTAGGGCCAGGCAACTTGCTCAACAAGCGGAACAAAGGCAACTCGCTGACAAGGCTTCGACGAGTACGGCTATGACTGGTGCAGAACGGATGCGGGCATGTTGGGATAGGCAACTTGCTAAACAAGCGAAAAAAAGCAACTCGTTGACAAGGCTTCGGCGAGTAGGTCTTCGACAGGTACGGCTATAACTGCTACAAAGCGGACGCGGGCATTTAGGGCTAAGCAACCTGCTCAACAAACGGAACAAATGCAACTCGCTGACAAACCATAAAGAAAAGCTTCTATTTCACTTCTACAGTGTGGTCAAAAGCACATTTCCTTTTTTTTATGCAAAATTTTTGTTGTTATGAACTCTGATCGACTGGTATTTCATCTTGGTAAAAAAGTGTCGCTTTTTTAGCATTTCATCGAGTTTCAAATGACTTCCAACGCGGCTAAAGAAGTTTTCACTCCAAAAACGCCAATACGTATAACGTGATTTGGTGAAAAGGGAGAAAGAAACCTGTGAGTGTGACCGAAACAGAGTCAACAATCGCCGTGCCACAAAAAAATAAAATATCGGTTTTTTGAAAAATTATTTTTGGGACGGCAGATGTGAAAAAATGGAAAATGTTTGAGAGTCAGTCTTAGAATGTGATAACGAGGAGTTTAGTTTTTTTTTAGTCCAGAAACAAAAAAATAAAATACAATAAAATAAAAGAAATAATATTAACGAAAGGTTCAAAAAAAGACAAAATAATAAGTTTTAAGGAAGAAAAAATTTAAAATTTAAAATAAGGATAAAATTTAAAGAATAATCAAAGGTCCGCAGTAATATTTGAGTTTTTTATTGTTTAAACCGTTAATTTGGTGCGTGAATGTTCTGATACAAAATAGGCGTCCTCTTTAGCCGCTTTCTAAGAAAATAGGAAAACAGGATTTTCGCGTTTGTTTTACGTAAAAGAATTCCTCGGTCAAATCAAATAAATTATAATCAAAGAATTAATTTTTTTTGTTACGTTTAAAATAAGAAAAAAAGAAAGAAAATTTCATACTGAAAACTCGGGAATTTTGCAAAAGTTATTGAATCGAAAAATTAACGAAATGAGTAGGACTTTCTTTTCTCACATGCGAATGTAGACAAAAAAGAATTAAATAAAGCCAAAAGAAATCTTTTGTAATGAAAAGAGAGAATGTTTCACCCCTATTTTAGTTCATAAATTTATATATTTCGGTAAAATTTAGTTGATTTTGATTTTAGTTTAATTTGGGCAGTTCAGTTTTGGAGTTAAGTTCAGTTTAGTTTTTCAATTTTAGTTTTAGTTTTATTAAAGTTTAATAAGTTTAGTTTAGTTCTGATTTCGGTTTGGGTTTTTTTTTTTAGCTTTAGTTTCGTTAAATTTTTAGGTTATATTTTTTCGAATTTATAATTTTTAGGAATTAAAATTTTTGGCAATTACATTTTGAATTTTTTTTATCAACTTTATTAACTTCATTTTTTTATTCTGGTACGGAATTTTTTTTCATTATTATATTTTTTTTATATTCTCAAGATTTATTTTATTTTCATTACGTTTGTTTTCCTTAAACATTTTTTTATTAGTATCAAATTTTTCTATTATTTTGTCCTCTTATTATTCCATTAAAATTAAAACATTTAAGAAGAAACATTCCTCAACAAACCCGATTTGGCTTTATGTACTGAGTTCTGGCTGAACTTAAGGAACGTTTACACCTATCAGTAAGTTAGAACGTGAGCATTTAAATTTGGCGTCGTTCTGAAAGGTTTATCTGATATTTTCTTCTTTTGTTGAATTTGGGTAGTGTCATTTCGGCATTAGATTTTGGTTCTGTGCGCATACGATCTTCTGGCCACATCAGTAAACTTGGGGTAGTACACGTAAAACAATTTGTTCCTTTTTTTAAACTTTCTGGTGTGGTTTCAAAATGGCAGAAACAAATACAGGAGCAACCTCAAAAACCAATATAACAGGTGAGCCAAATGTAGAGACCGAATCAAACCCAAATGATGAAGGTGTTGTTGTAATGTGATAAAACATTACGCACACACCGATTATTTAATGGTCGGTCCAACAATACAACAAAAACTCGCGGCTACACTTCTCAAGTGGAGAAGGTATAAATATGCCTTAACGGTCGACATAGATAAGATGTACCGGATGATAAAAATCGAACTATCAGACGAACAATTTCAAAGAATTCCGTGGAGAGACGAATCCAATAAACCATTAATCGAATACCTGTTAACCACGGTAACATTTGGAACAACGTCGGCACCATATTCCGCCATCAAAACATTGCAAACATTGGCAATAGATGGTGGAAGGAAATTTCCAGCAGCAGCTTGATAAGTAATGGATGATTTTTATGTTGGCGATGTATTGACAGGAGCGGATGCAAAAGAAGATGCATTAACCACACAAACCCAGTTGATACTGCTATTGTAAGGTGGAGGATTCAAATTACGCAAATGGGCTAGTAATAATCATGAATTACTCACATCAATACCAAAAGAACAACGAGAAATGGACCTCCCTTTAGTATTCAATGACAAAAATGAAATCAAAACAGTGGGTATTCGTTGGCACCCAGCTTTAGACTCCATCGATTTCGATATAAGTTTTACAGTAAGTAAATTGGAGACATACTCAAAAAGGAGAATTCTCTCCGAATTGTCCCAACTATTTGATCCTCTAGGGTGGATAGCTCCTTGCATCATAAAAATAAAAATATTAACGCAACAACTATGGCTAACCGGCTGTTCATGGGATGAACCAATCTCGAAAATGATTGGAAAAACATGAAAAGTCAAATAATTACGACTTCAAAGGAGATCAAGATTCCAAGGTGGGTTCAAGCAATGGGCAACCGAAAATAAGAAATTCATGGCTTCGCTGATGCTTCTACTAAAGCTTTCGCAGCACTTGTATTTCTTCGAATAAAAGACGAGTTTGGAACCACGCATGTAAATTTACTCACATCAAAAACACGAGTGTCTTCACTTAAATCGGTAACCCTCCCTAGACTAGAATTATGCGCTGCAGTACTACTAAATCAACTATTCAGACAAATTCGGATCGACATGCACATGACCGGTATAACCACAACATCACGAAGTGATTCCAAAATTACGCTCCCTTGGATTAAAGGAAACCCAATTAGATACAAAACCTTTGTAGCCAATTGGGTAGTTGACATTCAAGTAAATAACACTTCCAATCAATGGCGATACATTCCGACAAAGGACAATCCTGCGGATTGTGCATCACGAGTAATCGACCCAGTATTATTGAAAGATCAAGAATCATGGTGGCATGGACCAATATGACTAGCGAAATCCGAAGAACACTCGCCGTCGGAAAGTGTAGAGACGATAGAAACCATGCCCGAATTGAGACCTTTACAAGTTTAATAACTCAACAAATTAGTTGTGTAGAATTGTTTAACAAGTACGCATCATTCACAAAGTTAAACAGGGTTATAGCATGGTGTATGTGATGGAATCACAAGAATCATAAGTACCGAAACAAACCTCACTTAAGCACAACCGAACTACACCAGGCAAGGTTCATAATACTTAAACATGTACAAAAAACAAACTCTACACAAGAACTGAACTGTTTATAAAGGAATATGAAACTACCAAAAGAAAGCAAGTTATTGAATTTAAATCCCTTTATTGGAAGTGACGGTTTAATAAGAATAGACGGTAGATTAGTTAATTCAAATCTACATTATGACCAACTGCATCCAATGATTTTGCCGAAAGGACACCATGTGATAAATACACTCATCAACGAAATTCATAGTCAAACTTTTCATGGAGGAACTCAACTCGTACTTAATAGTTTACGCTCCAAATATTGGATATTGGATGGACAAAATACCGTTCGGCTTCGAATTTTTAAGTGCAATTGATGCGCCAGATTTCGTCCTCAGATTTCGTCTCAATTAATGGGAGACTTACAATCACCCAGAGTAAATACTTCTCGCCCTTTAACTCATTGCGGAGTTGATTATGCTGGTCCAATTGACCTCCGAATGTCGAAGTATCGTAAAGCCAAATCATACAAAGGTTATTTTGGAATATTTATCTGTATGGCCATCAAAGCTATCCACATCGAAGTCGTCTCTGACCTAACATCTGAAGCATTCTTAGCTGCTTTTAAGAGCTTCATTAGCAGACCAGGCAAACCATCACATGTGTATTCGGATTGTGGAACAAACTTTCTAGGAGCGAATATAATATTGTTACGCGAATTCACCAAAAGCATTAAAAATTCAAATCAATCAGCAATTCCATGGGCTGCCAATATGAACATAACATGGAATTTTAACCCACCAGCTTCACCTTATTTTGGGGGATTATGGGAAGTCGGTGTGAAGTCAATAAAATACCATTTGAAAAGAACTCTGGGAGGCTCCTGCTTAACATACGAAGAATTAAGTATAGTCTTGACACAAATCGAAGCATGTTTTAATTCTAGACCATTATGCCCAATGACTACAGACATCGAAGACTTGGAACCCCTAACCCCTGGTCATTTGCTCATAGGATCAACAATCATAGCTCTTCCAGAACAAGACATAACCACCGAAAATTTACATATCCTTTCAAGGTGGCAACACCTCAAGCAGCTACAACAAATCTTCTGGAAAAATGGTCAACCGACTATCTAAATCGATTACAACAACGACCTAAATGGTTGACAGGAACTACCAATTAAGAAATAGGAGAATAAGTAATTCTCGAACACAATACCATAACACCCCCTAAATGGCCTTTAGCAAGAATAATAGATATCCATCCCGGCAAAAACACTATAGTTTGAGTAGTTACAGTTAAAACCAAGGAAGGAGTATTCAAACATCCAACCATGAAAATTATTAGACTTCCAACCAATAAGTAAGCCAATTCATAATCCGTGTACATTAATAATGTGTCAACAATACCACCGAATAATAATCATAATAAAATAAAATGCCAGATGGATGTACTAATTATTGATGATGACTGTAATTTTACTGACGGAGAATTACCACCAATGCTAGGGAGAAGCAATAATATCAAACATCTATTAACCCTTATGTTCACGACAAGGTACCCGGGTACCTTTCTTGTTTTATTTTCTAAATCTTTTCATGTTGCAGTTAACTGAGTGGGATGAAACTCCTTTATAGCCTAAAGCAATTCATTAGACGCTAATTTTAATATAAAAGAATTCTAAAATATATTTGGAAGTGTAAAATATTTAGTCCGAAAAAAATACTGACGTTGTTGCACGACAAGGCACCCGGGTACCTTCACACATTTTCTATTGGAAATGAAGTAAATTTGTTTCTATACTATATAAATTCTTCATAAAAAAGTGTAAATGAAATAAAAATGTTAATTTTAATTTAAATTAATTTTATTTTGAGCAAAAAATTTTTTTTTCAATACTTCACTATATTATACATCCAGGACATTTTGTAATTTTCTCACAGTGCTCATTACATATAGGACGATAACAACTTAGATTTCCTAGTTTCCCGTTGCAGTTGAGTTAGGAAACGACATATGTAGCAACTTTCTGTAATAGTTTTTCGTCCAGATGCATCCCTTGAACCTCCTTCTACTGCAATTGGAATTTGGATTATAATTGGACCAAGCATTGATTGAATGCCCAATTTTGTGTTGAAATGTTTGGTGATCAGCGGATTTGTGGATCTGGTCTCAATCGATGGCATAGCCAAGTGCCTTCCTAAGCCCTTCAGAAATTTTAACGCTGACTGGGTTATTTTCTGAATAAATAACGGAGCTTGCTAAACATGCTATATCTAACATGTTATAGAACATGGCTTGTGGACATCTCCATGTTTTCCTTTTTGTCGAGTAATGAGTTACGATTTTAACCATATATCCTACGCCTCCTTTGGTTTTCTTATAATAGTGAATAATGTCGGGTTTATTGAAACTTCCGCTGACATTATTATCGAGATGCATTGTCGATAACAAAATTACATTTCTATTTTTTTTTGGTATGTATGAGCAAATCGTTACTTTACCATCCTCACTAAATCTAAATACTGAAGATAACGATTCTCGATTTTTGTTAGTCATCATATTTGATGGAATGTAGTCTTTATTTTTTTCAATGTGTCAACCAGTAATAAGCCCCATGGAATCAACAAAGGAGCAAGTGGTAATGATGTGAAAAATTTGTCTGCTGTAATATTTCTTCCGGAGCCATTATATCGGTGACACAAGTCGGCAAGAATGCGTTCCCCTTGGTTGATTTCTCGTCTGGTCGCTCCTTTTCCTATGTATAACTGGCCAGTAAGTGGATAAGAATTTGCTGCATCACAAACCCACTAAATTTTTAAACCATATTTGGCTGGTTTCGAAGGAATGTATTGAGTAAACCTTATTCTCCGCCTATAGGGGAAAAATTGTTCATCTATAGTAACACAATCCGAGAGTGTATAGCGAGATACTAAATTTGCGTTCAACATCAGCCATGTCAGCAATAGGTGCTGCTTTGTGCGTCCATACGTTCAGTTCGCGTGTTTGCATTATCAAAACGAATGAATCTGCATATATCATGAAATCGGTTGACTGCCATAGTAGCACGAAAGAGTGGATATGAATCAGGTTTCCATAGTTCTCTGATATATTCGAACTAGAATGACGACCGCTGGCTGTTAACAAAATTCCTAGAAAGCCATTAAATGCTTCAGAATTTAATTCACGCCACCTTTTCTGTTTTTCACTGTTGCTCTCATTCCATTTGATGTAAATACAATTGGCCTTCCAGTTTGTTTCACGGATGATGCACAGATTCTGTGAAGATTGTCTTGAATGTATCACGCATAGAGAGGGTCATGGTTGATTTTGCAGGTCCTGACTTGTAACGTGCAAGAATTTGTACATTACCATAATGCCTAAACGCCGTAAGTCCGCGTTTGACTTAGCGTGTTTCACCGATCATATAAACTGGAAATTAATCCATTTTTTTTTAAATTTCAAGGGATTCCTATCACAGATTTATATGATCTCGAATGGTGAAGAAAAAAAAATTTTTTTTTAGAGAATGAAAGAGGCGGGGTAAATTATTTTTATAATGAAATAAACTGAAAAACCTGTTTTTGCCAAAAACAACGTGCTGAACTTTTTTTCGAAAGGTTCTAGAAAAAAAAAGCAGTTAGATCGCCTGATCGATGGCGAGATATTTTTTTGGAGGGACGTTTGTCTTTTTCTTTCTTTTGAAGCGAGAGTCTGTTTTGTGGCATAGCAGAGACTGGTTGGTTTAAATTTTTTTTCGTAGAGGAGGTCAAAAAAAGTAAAAAAAAAAAGGAAGAAAAATATTGATATTTTAGTAGAAACAGAAAGTAATTAAAAATGTGGATTGATAATAAAAGGGAAATAGGGTAAAGAAGGGGGAAAAACCTATAAAATAATAACTTGAAAAAAAAAGGGAATGATATTTCAAAAAAAGAACGGATAAAGACCGTAAAAATTGAGAAAAATTGATTGAATTTAAAAATTTTATGAGAATGACAAACAAAAACGGAAAAAAAAATTATTAAAATCAACTTAAATCTTAGATTTTGTTTTCCTTTAAAAAAAAAAAAAAATAATAAAATAAAACCAAAAAAGTAATAATTAATTGAAAAGAAACAAAAAAAAAAAAACCAATGTGAAAAAAAAAACTCATTAAAATTAGTTTATATGTGACCAAAAATTTTGAAAAAGAAAAAAAATGTAGAAAATGTGCTTGAACAAAAAAAAAAAAAAAAACAAAATGGAGAAAACATTTTAGCAATAAACTTTGAAAATTTTTTTTATGAAATGAAAAGAAAGCAATTCAAAATTAAATTTTTTTTGTTATTATTGAAATAAGAGGTGTAAATTTGGAAATTTGTAAAGAAAAAAAAAAAAAAAAAAAATGATGGAATAAAAGAACTATGTGAAAAGAACAAGGAAAACAATTTTTTTTTTTGAAGAAAAAAAAAAAATTACCAAAAATTGATGCCATTGAAATTGAAATTGGGCCGCCATCGACCCATCCAACAAAAGGAGCGAAATTCGATTCGCCATCAAACAGTAGTTAACGGTATTTTTTTTCTAATAACATTTTTTGGCATTTTCTAGAGCGGTTGTGGCCAAAGATAGGGGAGTCACAAAATCCAAATGATAACCACGATGGAAGTCGTGCAATCCAAAAAAAAAAAAAAATCTCAAATTCATCTAGGACATCAGGTGCAGCATGGAAAAGCAAAAAGGGAAGCAGGAAAGGAACATTTGCGGAACCAAATCAAAATTGGCATTGAGTTAGATACAGGAATTTTTTTGAAACATTAGGATTCACAGCTGTTAATATATGAATCACCAACAACATTCTTCGAGCTGAAGACTCATCACTATTTAATTTATAAGGTTTACTATAGTTTAAATTATAAACATATATAAAAAGAAAAAAAAAGGGAACAAACCCAGAAAAGAAATAATAGAAATCTTATTTCCATATATAAAAATATATCTATTTTAAATATATTTTTTTTTTCTCGTTATATTTAAATTTTGCATGTCAAGAAAAAAAAATTAATAAGCCAAACAATGATTTGATGTACAATAAAATTATCGAAATTCCCATATCAAAATTTATGTTTTTCGGTCGCTACGCTTTTTTTTGGAGGGAAATTTCTTTTTTTTGGACGATACACATGTAGTAGAGAGTAAAAGGGAAATAGTAAGAGATGGCAAAGAAAGGAAGAACAGACAAAAGAAGAATAAATCAAGATAGTATGAATTGTAGGTAGATCATTCGTTGAGGGAGAGGGAGGGATTAGGGTGAGGGGAGGCCGAAGAAAGGCATGAAAAAACATCAAGGGTCCATGCTCATTTGTAGGGGCGAGCATTGGACATACGGGGATCGGCATTCTGCTGTCGGTCCATGTGGGAGGGAAGTGCCCCAAAGTCCGGTTGGCATTAACACCTTTGCCAATCGGCCCCGACATGCCCCGCAGAGCTTTCGCGGACGGCTGGTCAACTTCCGGTGGCCACCTAATTAACGAACACCCCTTTTATTCGGTTTTTTTCTCGCAAAACCGAATTTCCTTGCTTGATAGCTCGCGCTATCACTCTAAAGTCTGAACGACGTTTACATTCATCATGCACGTATAAATAACTATGTGTAACGCGATGACAGATGGTGGTGAGCAGCAACCCACCCCTCCGGCGAGTTAGTCTGTGCATCTCAGCAAGGCGTGCAGCCTTTCAGTTGCTCACATTTGCTGCACCATCTCATATCTTCTCCTCGCAAGGAAGAAGATATGCTGAAAAGGTCGTCTGGGGATTTGCTTCTTCAATAATACCCCAAAATATGTAAACCCCTTGTTACAGACTTCTGACGTAACATATCACATTTCTGTATACGATCTTAATTTTATTTCTTGCTTTACTTGTCCAATATAAACAAAAAAATTTCCGTCATTATTTGTAACCATTTCGAAAAATTATATCCTTTTACTTTAACCGGAATTTGTAAATTAGAATTGTAATAAACTTTTATGATATATACACCCCCGCATGTGCCCGCAAATTTATTTAGAAGTTTTAAGAAACCTTATTTACAAGTATAATAAACAATATAAATACAAATTGATCATAATTCGAAGAATTTACCATAAAACTTGTTCAATTTTCATACAAAATATATGAAGGTACCCGGGTACCTTGTCGTGAAGTTAAGGGTGAAAAATTCTTCGTGAACACAAGGGTTAAACGAGAAGCCGACGGAGGCGAACAAACCAACAAAATTAAAACAAAAATTTGACCGAACTATTAAGGTTTATTTATTTTGCATTCCCGTAACCCCTACAGAGAGGAGTCGCATTCTATCTTTGCAGTTGACCTATCCAAAGTGTATACACCAAGTTTTAGGAAATTTGCCGATAATTGAATGAATTTTTGAAGTTTTTCTATTTCAGCCCCCACCCCTTCATTGAGTGCATTATTGACGTTTTTCCATTTTAGCCCTCCACAACCCCCCACCGGGGGGAGACATATTTAAACTTTTCAGTTGGTCCAACCCAAACGTACGTTCGAAGTTTTATTAAAATCCGACTATTATTGGCCGAATTAAGGAAGTTTCTATATTTCCCTATTACGAACCTTTTTTTATTTGACCCTCCCGCAACCCCCACCGAGGGAAGTCGCATTCTATCTTTTCACTTGGCCTATCCAGAATCTATAAACCAAGTTTACAGAAAATCCGCCCATTATTGAGTGAATTATAGAAGTTTTTCTTTTTTAGCCCTCCACAACCCCCCACCGTGGGGAGATATATTTTATTTTTTCACTTGGTCCATCCCAAACGTACGTTCGAAATTTCATTAAAATCGGACTATCATTAACGGAATTAGCGATGTTTCTATATTTCCACCACAACGTTTTTTAAAAAAAGTTTTGCACATTAGTGTTGCCAGATGTAAATTGCATTGAAAAGTTAATATGTTCTGACTTCGATCTTGGTACGCAAACTGTGCAAATCTCATGAATATTAGACATGCAGATTCGGTTTTACAACAACTGCAAAAATTGACTATATTTGGACAAAATGTATTTTTAGGTAGTGTTGCCATTATGGAATATGGCCCAAAAACTAATCAGATCTAAGTTAGGGTCAAATACATGAACTGCACAAATTTTATCGAAATTGGCCCAACAGTTCAGTCTGAACCGTGCGGACAAAATTTTGTTGTTTTTAGACAAAAAAAGCGTTACCAAATAGTGTTGCCATATATTAATTTCGCCCAAAATCTAACACCATCTGGCATTTGATGCAACACCAAAATGGTGAAAGTTTCATGGAAATACGACCATCCATTCAGATTTTATTAACGATTTAAGAAAGCGGACGGACGGACGGAGATGGGGCTAATTATTCTTGATGAAACGGATTTTGCACTTATTTCCATCTTCCTAGCCCTTCTAGATCAAAAGTTAGATTTTCGCACGATTATAGTACTTTCCTATAAACATTCGTTTATCGGGAAAGTAAAAATTCAAAATTCGACTAGTCACCTGGGGCAAAGAACAGCTATCTTTTAAACCACATGTAAGGGAGCCAAACACACTCGACCAGCTGGAAACCCACTTCAATCTGGACCGAAACATCGTCCTAGAGAAGTAACAACTCCGGAGTACACTCAAGAGCAACGTGAGCATTTCAAAGACCTCTTCAGTGCGGACTCAGATTCTGAAGAACCGAAGGAAAATAAAAGTATCCCCAAATACACCATAAAACCTATCATGAAACCTAAGATGAAACTCACCGTGAAACCCACCGTAAAATCCACCGTGAAACCTACCGTAAAACACACCAAATATACCTCCAGGATACGGAACAAAGGAAAACTTGTTGACACCAGCACCACGTTTCACACAGTTGACGGAATCCAAGTGAAATTATCAAAGCAAGAATTTGACAGCGTCCTAGGGGACACATTAAGAACCAATGCAGGGAATAAACATGTCATCAACCTCAGTAACGGGCGAGTCATTAAACTCAAACTACTAAAAACGCTTGACACCAAGAACATCACGCATTCGCAAATTGTATGGTTCGGGTACCGGGACCATCCTACTTTTTCACAGACAACTACCACAAAAGGGAAACTTTTTTAAATAAATGGGGGGAGTATGTTGAGTCTTGCTCAACATTTTCTAGGGAAAACAGAAATTATAAAAAATAAATAAAAAATATATAAAATAATGAATACCTTGTTTACTTATTGAACTCTCAAGCGACAACCATGTTCATTACACCATATAGGAATGAGGCCATGTTTTTATACAGCTGATTTTATTTATCCACTGAACAGAATTCCTCAGATTGCATTAAAATTTACGGCATTATAAGTAATGCTACGAATTATAATGTAATTAGTTTTCAGCAAGAATGAATATTTGATGAAATATTTCAAAAAATTTAACACATAAGTTTTGAATTTGCTTCAACCTAAGTTTAACGGCATCCGCTCATTTGTATACCCCTGCATTTTGGAACTTTCATTTAAGTTTTTTGATCGAATTTAACTGGAAAGTTGAAAAGGATTACAAAAAGACTTAAAGAAATTATTTACAAACGTAATGACATCAAAATTGAATGACACCCGATAAAATTAGAAAATAATATTCTCAAACCGTATCCTAGGGTTTACACACCCCTAAAATTCTGAATAAGTTTTTCATCATTTAATGTACCAAAAATTCTCAAGAGGACAAAAATACTTTATTGGAAATTGTAAAGGAATAAATTCGAATTAAAAGATAAAAGAATTAGATCATCAGCGAGAAATATGATCAAAATTTCGAATTTTAAATATCATAAGGACTACATTTTGACTCAGAAGTCAGTTGGTCCATTGTTAGTTTTAAAGACCCGTTACGACTCGACTATAAAAGGGGGAACCAAATCGATATTAGATCACTAAGTATTTTCAGCTCAACGCAGAAGGGAATCAACTATAAGCTAATGGTGAGTTCAAAATTTTAGAAATTGTCTATGGTGAAACATAGAAATGAACACTTGGAAATTTGCAAAGGATATTTCGCCTTGCAAATTTTTAATCGGGCATTGATATCGGATATTCGTAGCCTTATCAATATTCATATTAAAAATAGTGACGGATACTTTAGCCTTATTATTTTTAATCGGGGTTAATTCTGGGTAATCGATGCCGAATTAACATACGGTAAAGTAACTTGATAATTTTATTCAAGAAGATTTCACACATAGACAATATATTTTAACGTACAATCACGGACATTTTAGCCTCATATTCTCTTCTCAAATCGCGGATAAAATAGCCTGATTTTCACACGCAAAATCTCCGACATTTTAGCCTAATTCTGCTCTCAAAGCACGGATAGAATAGCCTGATTTTCACACGCAAAATCACGGACGTATTAGCCTGATTCTCTCATGCAAATCACGGATAGAGTAGCCTGATTTTCTCACGCAAAATTACTACATTTAGCCCGATTGGACTACAGATAGAGGCCCGATTTTCTTACACAAAATCAGGGATATCTTAGTCGTATATATCATCACACGACTACGGATAGGGGCGTGCTTTCCTCACGCAAAAGGAGGGATACCTTATTCGTATATATCATCATACAACTACGGATATAAGCCTGATTTTCTTACGCAAAATAAGGGATATCTTAGTCTGTATATCGTCACACAATCACGGAATTTAGCCTGATTTTTTTTCACGAAAAAACCAACCGTCTGAATATTTCGTATTCCTAATCATAATCATCGTCGGATTTTCGTACGCAAAATTACGAATGATTTCATTTAGGGACTTCACATCACTATATTGAACGAATAGCAGCCAGGAAAATTATATTTTATGGATTGTTAAAAAACTCAAACAAATTGTATATTTTTTAAATCAAATAAAGCTATTTATATATTTCGTTTTACAAACAAAACAATCTTGTTATTTTACCAACTACCTATCCGTTTAATTTAGTGATTAGCTTGTGTTGAAGTTACGCAAGTATACGTAAACACAATTTCAACACTATAAATGTTTAAGTCGCGGACTTAACACAATCCAATCTGATAAGTTGTTTATTTGTTTCTTAGCGGCTGAACTTTATAAAATTTACACATTTTGAATTAAATGAGAGAATTCAAAATCTTACCTATGTTTTCCCAGATATGTCTTGTTGCCTTCGGAGTTATCCACTGACTGTAACTGATTGGCTCGTGTATTACATATGAGATTAATTTCAAGAACCGTTAGAAAACAAGCATCTAGAAATGACTATTAAGCTAACAAGTGATGTGCCTATATCTTGTCATCTTAGAAAATTGTCATACAAAGCCAAAGAAGAGGTCAATAAAATGACTAGTGATTTACTCGAAAAGGGAATAATTATATATAGTGATTCACCTTACGCCTCACCAATTGTGCTAGTAAAGAAAAAAAAGGGAAACTCGTATGCGTATGGACTATAGGGACTTGAACAAACTTACAATTAGAGATAACTATCCCCTACCCTTAATTGAGGATTGTTTAGAGTATTTAGGTGGAAAGAAATATTTTACATTTTTAGATTTGACGAGCGGGTTTCATCAAGTGAAAAGCGACACTGATAGTATTTGGTATACTTCTTTTGTTATATAGACTATATATAGACTGTATTATAGACTATTAAGGTTACAACGCTAGTGAAGATGGTATAAAACCCAACAAAGATCATATAGAATCTATACTGAAATATCCTATTCCCCGCACACTAAAAGAATTACATTTTTTGTTGGACTATGTTCTCATTTTCGGAAATTTGTTACCCAGTTTTCGCATATAGCCAAACCTCTATATGATCTACTGAAGAAAAACGTCCAGTTCGAGTTCGATTGTAGATGCTTAGAGTCCTATAGTAATTTATAGGAATTATTGACCAAATCACCTATACTTGTTATTTATGATCCATCTAAAGAGACAGAACTACATTGGGATGCTAGTGCTCCTGTTTTTTATTTCTCAAAACGGACGACGGAGGTCGAAAGCAAACACCGTAGCTTTGAGTTAGAGACACTTGCTACTATATATGCTGTTCGTCGATTTCGAGTCTACTTGGAGGGTGTACCTTTTAAAATTGTTACTGATTGTAATTCTCTTATTCTCACTTCAAATAAAAAAATTTTAAAACCACGTATTGCAAGGTGGGCTCTTGAATTGCAAAATTAAAATTATTCAGTGCAACATAGGGGAGGTACTAATATGGGCCACGTGGACGCTCTCAGTCGGCATCACATTGTCTGTGTTATCAATGAAGACGATATTGAGTTTCGGTTACAGGTTACCCAAAGTAGAGATCCCAGGATATTAAGTCTTCGAAATAAATTAGTAAATCAAACCAGTAAACTTTTTGAACTAAAGGATGGTATCGTATATAGGAAGGATATGAAAGGCGACCTCTATTTTTTTTTTTTTTAAATTGGTTACTTCAAGCGTTAGAATTATATAAGAGTTTCTTTAAATTGATTTTGCTAAGGCAGAAATCGAAACTACAAGCATTTATATTAACTGCATGTAGCATTCGGGAAATTTGTTCGTTTTTCCCGTAATCCGTTCTGTGGTACATAACTTTAAATAAGTCAACTGATCTTAAGGAACGTACATTTATATTAAGCGGCATCCTTTCTAATAGTATAGGAGCATCAATAGCGCCACTGAAAATTTGATGGACAAAAATAATATCAGCCACCTGATGACGCTTTTCTAAGGATTGCAGGTCAATCAGTTTTAACCTATCACAGTACGGGGTTAGTTGGAAAGGGTCATCCCAAGGAAGATCTTTTAATGGAAAACGTACGAATCTACGTTGTACAGACTCCAATCTATTAATTAGACTTTTATGGTAGGGAGACCATACTTGACTGGCATATTCCAAAATAGGTCTAACCAAGGTAATGAAGAGTGCTTTAGTTATATGAGGATCCGAGAACTCCTTAGACCATCTTTTAATAAAGCCTAAAGTAGAGTTAGCTCTATGAACGAGTGAGTCAATATGCAGCTTGAAGTTAAGGTCACTGTTGCAAATCACTCCCAAATTTCTAATGCTAGTCACTCTACGTAGAGGCACATCGCCAATATTATATATACATGGACAATTTTCACGTTTTCTGGAGAATGTGATAACCTCACATTTGTCACTATTGAGCGCCAAATTATTTTTACAACGCCAGATTACAAAATTATCTACATCGCTCTGGAGATACAGGGTCATTTAAGTTACTTATTTCTTTATAGATCGTCATATAGAAATTTTGGAGTACTTGATTATGGAGGACACATCATTAATTGTAAGAACGAACAAAATTGGTCCCAAATTGCTGCCTTGAGGGACGCCAGATGTTGCAGTATAAAGCTCAGATTTGGAAGAACGGAAAAGTACTTGATAACTCCTTCCCTGGAGATAGGATTGAATCCAATCGATAAAAAGCCCGGAAGCGAATGGCACTAAGCTTTAACAAAATCACTTGATGAGACAATTTATCAAACGCTTTGCGGAAGTCTGTAGTTATGTTATACAATCAACATTATTGCCATTTTCCATGGAGCACGTCGAAAAAGAAACAACTGCAACTAAGCTAGTAATCGTAGACCTCCTCTTCAAAAAACCGTGTTGATTCCTGGAAATAAAAGGTTTACAACCAAAGCACACAAACTGCTGAATGATGCATTCAAACAGTTTTGGAATGCAAGATAATTTAGCAATTGGCCTGTAATTTCTACTGCCTTTCTTGTGGGTCGGAATAATTGTTAAGAGAGGAAACTCTTAATGAATTTTATTTTTTGTACTTGATTTGATGATCGTCGAATACTTGATGGATGCCCTTACCGTTGGTCGGGGGGCCAATGAGTTGTGTGAATAAAACGCTTGTTGATGAATGCCCTTACCGCTGGTCGGGGGCTGATGAGCTGTTTGAATAAAACGCTTGTTGGTTTGAGACTTTATTTGAATCTAATTTATTATTCAAAAAATCACTGAATTTATACTAAACTTATCCTAACTAAGCATAAATCAATGTCATACATATAATTGATATTTTATTGATTATTGCACATAAAGGTATGTGACCGAACAGAATTATTTTATATCAAAATAATTTATGCATGTAATAAAAAATCTGCTGACATTTAATTATTTGCAATTTACGTTATTATTGCACATAACGGTAAATGACCAATTATGTGCTGACATTAAATTCTTAATATTAATATTATGTTCTTGAATATTCTCCCGCCTGACGATTTAGTTGAAAATCTTCTAGCGACAATGTGGATTCTATTTTGCATGTGCTAATTGTATTTCTTTTCATTGGTTGTAGTTTCGCTAAATTTTTTAATGTAATGGTTCGCTTATGGTATTTTCTCCAAATTAGATATAATCCTATCATTATCAATAGTCCAATAGTTATATAGATGAGACTAAATTGATGTATATCATGCTTGTTAATGTGTGTTGGTAGTTCAATAGGTTCCTTTAGTTTTCCAATAGCCTTTTC
This sequence comes from Xylophagus ater, assembly GCA_963422695.1. Taxonomy (NCBI): domain Eukaryota; kingdom Metazoa; phylum Arthropoda; class Insecta; order Diptera; family Xylophagidae; genus Xylophagus; species Xylophagus ater. The sequence goes on from OY730481.1 coordinate 21,959,722, forward strand.
TAATGCATTCATGTCATTGGTACTTCCTCGTATGCTTAGGTATGGTTTTATCATCTTCATTTTGTGCATATTGACTTCCTTTGTCAGTTGTTCGCTGATATTTATGGATGGAATGATTGGTGAATGAGTTGTGAGCGGTTATAGTCATAGAACAAATATCCATGCATTAGGATTATTGAGTTGAATCCATACTTGTGTCGGTTTCATTGTTTTAAATAAACATGAAAGTGAAATTCTTTTCTCGTGACGGAGTAATTCATTTCACATCGACTTATATTTGAAAGTAAATTGTAGACTGGATGATATTGCGTACATAAAAATCGTCCTTGTGTTAAGTGTGTGCATTCGTGTAACTCACTGCTGCTCATTGGATAATATTGTTCACGGTCAAGGCTTACTACGAGATAGTCACTTGATGGATCAATGAGAACATAATCGTTTTCGTGCGGTGTTGGAATAGGAATAATTTTTAGCAATTGGTATTGTTGATTTGATACGAGTGGTATTCTGATGCTAAATATAATATTTCGGCTAGTAATTCGTGTCTTCACTTTTAGTAGAGTATACATTTGTAGTAATTCTTCTGCTGCTGTTAGAGCCTTCTGGAACTCTCAAATTTGGAGGCAAATTATTGTTTAATACTCGGACTTGCGTTTGTAATTGTTCAGGCGTCAATAATAGAGGACTAATTTTACCAGCAGAGCTGTTTGTATTCTTTGATATCTTTCCATTATTAAAGTCGTAAATATCATCAAATTATTTAATTGTTGTGCTCTGTTTTGGTATATTAATTCAATATTACCACTAAGAGTATTATTTTGTAAAGCTTCTATTTGTTCTTGCATAATTTTGAATTGATGATCAATTGCGAGTTCATCTTTTTTAATTATGTTCATAGTAGCTTCAGTGATGGATGTCTGGTTTTTAATTAGTGTTAATAAGTGCTCTTCGTTCGTTCTTACTTTTTGCAGTTTTTCCTCATGGTGTTTTGCAAAGTCAGAGTCTAAAACTCCGAAAAGTGAGTTAGCTATGTTTCCTACTATATCTAATGGTCCTCTCTTTTTGCGTACCTGAATGTATGGTTTACCATTTGCGCTGTGTAATAGTTTATTATTTTGTTCCATGTCCATTAAATGTTGTTGGAATTGTTTTGTTATTCCCAAACAATAATTTTGTGTTTCGGGAGTTAATTTGTGGCATAGCATATTAATATTTTTAACTGTGTTCCTGAAACCAATTAGTTCGTGCCAGTAATTAGATAAGTTATAATATATTATCAGGTTCCACTCGTTGTTAGATAAGTCAATCCGTCCTATTTCTTCAAAATAAATTCCTGGACGAACTTCAAACTCCTTAATTTCAAAAGGTTCATTCATTTCTTCGCCTAAAGCTGGTGCAATAAAAAGAAATACCATGAGTACGAATAATATTGTTGATGATAATCGGGTGTTTTTTTGATAATTAGATGGTTGATTTTCTACTTTGCGCTTGAGGGGTGATTTCATAAGTACGTCGATTTGAGGCCTCACTGGAATCTGAGTTGGATTGATTTTTGTTTTTGAACGTGGTTTCTGTAACGCTATTTTCCTGAATTTATTTATTAGTTGGTTTGCAGATATGTGGAAAGGTGTATTTCCCTTGATTGCTGAAAGTTGTTGTCTGTAAGGCATTGGAGTTTTTAATTCTTTGCTTTTTATGCTTTTAGATGCTGTTTTCTTAACTTTTGATGTAGTAATATGCAGGCATTCAATACTCTGGCTTTCATGTTCTCTATGGGATGATTCATTTCTGATTTCCATATTTGTGCTTTCAAATGGGAGACGACTAATTTTAGTTATTGGTCGTTTAAAGGTATTTTTTGATGTTTTTACCGTAACTACTCTGACAAGTCCATCTTCACCAGGATGTACTTCCATAATCCTGGCTCGTTGCCATTTTGTTGGTGGTAGTAGCTCATCTTTTAACAACACCAAATCTCCAACCTTAAGATTCTCTTTGGCTGACATCCATTTTGGACGCTGTTGAAATCTGTTGAGATAATCTCTAGACCATTTACTCCAGAATTCCTGTTGCATTCTTGTCAGTAATTTCCATCTGGTTAGGCTATTTATATTTTTATCTAATAAATTGCCTTCAGGATCATCAGTTAATGGATACAAAGGTCTTGAGTTGACACAAGCTTCTATTTATGCCAGTACTGTTGTTAATTCTTCGTATGTTAATTTTGTTTCTCCAATTGTCCTTTTCAAATGATGCTTAATTGATTTCACACCGTCTTCCCATCTTCCTCCGAAGTGTGGAGAGGCGGGTGGTATGAAATGCCATTGCGTACCACTGTCGGCTAAGGTTTTGCTTGCTTTGTCAAATTCTGTGCTAGCTGCTTTAAAATTTGTTGCATTGTCAAAGTATAAGTTTGCTACTAGTCCTCTCCGTCCAGTAAATCTTTTGAAAGCTGCGATATATGCCTTAGCTGTGAGGTCTGAAACTGCTTCTATATGTATTGCTTTTGTACATAAACATACGAAAATGACGATGTAACCTTTGTATGATTTTGCTCCTCTTCCTTTTGACATTCGAATCTCAATCGGACCTGCATAATCTACGCAACTGTTTAGAAATGGTCTTGCTGGTGTTACGCGTACCTGTGGAAGATTACCCATTAGCTGAATTCTGTTTTGGGTCTTGAATCTATGACATCTGATGCATTTTTGAATGTGTTGCTTAACTGCACTATATCCTTTTAGAATCCAATATTGTTGTCGTATGACTCCCAAAGTTAGAGTTGCTCCTCCATGTAGTGCGCTTTGGTGGGCAGCGTCAATTACTAAAGTCGTAAAATGTGACTTGTATGCTAAAATTATAGGATGTTTTGCTTCAAATGTAAGTTCTGATTGCCGAAGCTGTCCTCCAACACGTAATATACCATTTTGATCAACAAATGGGTTTAACGATGTAATTTTTTACTTCGAACTGAGCTTTCTTTTTGATATTAAGTGGTTTAAGTCATCGTTAAACTCAATTCTTTGAATTGTTTTGATTATAATTACTTTAGACTGCTCTAGTTCTTTTACTGATAACGCTCCAGTTTGTTTTTCCTTTCTTGCTGTTTTGCAATTTGATGTGAATCTGATGCACCATGACAATACTCTGGTTAGCTTTTCGAGTTTTGAATATCTATTTATTACTTCCATAATTGGATTTTCTTTAACTTTTATGATCGCTGTTGTGACTGTTTTACGACACTCGATTGTTGTCTCTTCGATTTTTTCTGATTTTGTGTACTCGATTTTTGGTTTTTGCAGCCACTTTGGACCGTACCACCATAATTCGTTTTTAAGTAATTCTGATGGTTTTATGCCCCGAGTGGCACAGTCAGCAAGATTATCTATGGATTTTACGTGATTCCAATGACTCGGGGGAAATGAGGATTGTATTTCTGAAACCCTGTTCGCTACAAATGTTTTCCACTTTCTAGGGTGGCCTATTATCCATGCTAAAGTTATCATTGAGTCCGTCCAGCTAACAATTTTTGCACTTGGTATTTGTATTGCCTCTATGGTTTTCTTTAATAACTTCGTTAACAGTACCGCGCCATTAAGTTCTAATTGTGGGATTGACAATTTTTTCGATAGTGGTGCTACTTTTGTTTTGGCTGATAATAAAAATGTTTTTGTATCGTTCGTATATGATGTAATTCGCAAATATACGACTGCAGCGTATGCCTTTTCGGATGCATCACAAAATCCATGTAATTCACACTCTTTATTGTCCTTTGTAAAGCCAATCCATCGTGGGATTGTTAGTGTTTCTAGTAGTTGTAGTTCTTTCTTGTGCTCAATCCACTTGATGTTAATGTTGTGTGGCAATGGTTCATCCCTAGTGATACCTGATAACCAAACGTCTTGAAACATTAATTTTGCTTGAATTGTGACCGGAGCCAACCACCCTAATGGATCAAAGACTTGTGCTGCTTCAGATATAAAACTGCGTTTCGTTGCTTTGATACTGTGAATTTGAATTGATAATTTAAATTGAAAAACATCCTTGTATGTATTCCATTGAAGACCCAAAGTTTTGATTAGTTCATTGAATTGCTGCGATTCTTTGTCTCTATTTTCTTCTGGAATTTCCTTTATAATGGCTTCATGATTGCTTGCCCACTTTTTTAATATGAATCCTCCTGTGATCATTAAAGCTTGAATTTCTGATTGCACTTGCAATGCTTCCTCCACTGAGTCATTTCCTGAGATCAAATCGTCTATGTAGAAGTCTTCTAGTGAAATTTGTGATGCTAAAGGATATATTTCCTGTTCATCTGTAGCTAATTTTCTTAATGTTTTTACAGCTAGGTATGGAGCTGATCGAGTTCCATAAGTCACCGTTGTTAGTTTAAAATCTTGAATTGGTTCTTTGGTAGAATTTCTCCAAACAATTAGTTGCCATTTCTAGTCTTCCTTAGCTACCCATATTTGGCGATACATTTTTTCAATGTCCGCTTTGTAAACAATTTTGTGTTTCCTCCATCGTAACAGTATTAATATGAAATCTTGTTGTAATGTTGGACCTGTATGCATTTTGTCATTTAGGCTGATTCCTGAACCTGTTTTGGATGAAGCCTCAAAAACCTCTCGAAGTTTTGTTGTTGAACTATCCGGTTTGATTACAGCATGATGTGGTACAAAATATTCTCCATTTTCGGTGGTCGTGGTGCTGATCTGCATGTGTCCAAGTTCCAGATATTCTTTCATAAATCGTTTGTAATCAATTTCTAGTTGCTTATTTGTTTCAAACTTCTTTTCTATTTGTAGTAATCTTGCTACTGCTCTTTTTCTTGAGATGCCCAAATTCTTGTTTTCATCTTCACTTATAAATGGTAATTTAGCAATGTATTTACCATCAGGGCCTCTTTTAGTTGTTTCCTCATAAAATTGTTCACATTTGATTTCTTGTGATGATTGAATCTTTTCTGTGGGTATTTCTTCGTACTCCCAAAATTGTTGTAATTTGACATCTAAGTCTGTTTGTGCGATACAGCAAATTATATCGTTTGGTTCCTTGTCTATTTTTTGCGTTAAACCCGATATAATCCATCCAAGTTCCGTCTCTTGAACAATCGGAGTTCCAGATGGTCCCTTTATTAGACCGTGAAGTAAAATATCTCCAAATAAGTCTGCTCCTATTATGACATCGATCGGGCCCGGAGTATTATAGCTGGGATCTACTAAATTTTGATGTTTTATATGATCCCATTGGGATTCTAATATGTATTCACTTGACAGCCATTTTGTTAGCTTCGGTAACACTAAACAGTTCGTTGTTGTCTCAAACTCTGAATATTGGGATTTTATTTCCAATTTGACACTAAGTTGTGTAATGCCTGCTTTTGTAGATCCAAGTCCAGCTATCTTTACTACATTTTTGAGTTTTTTGAGCTTAAGCCTCTATACTGATTCTTCTGTGATGAAGGATGCTTGTGATCCCTGATCAATCAGCGCTCGAAGGTATTTTGTGGAATTATTGGCTGTTGTTTTTATAATTGCAGTAGCCAATAAAACCTTTATATTCGTAGCATTATTATTCGCCAGATGTGAATTCACATCTAAATCTGCCTTTAACTCGCTATCTTTTCTTGTTGTTGTGTGTACTGTTTTTAGTTTTTCTTGATTTGAGGTATTAGCATGAAGTAATGTATGATGTTTTTTCTGACACACTTTACAAGTTTTATTGCTCTTCCAGTTCCGAAGTGCATGTTCTCCTGTTAAGTAATTTTTGCATACGTGTTGCTATGCTTCAAACCGTTCTTTTGGATTTAGTTGCAAAAATTTTTTGAACATATATATGTAATGATTATCTTTAAATGATTTCCACTCTGCGTACTTTCCAGTAAATATGGGAATATTCAGTCTTGGTAGCTTTATATCTGCTTGAGTATCAGTTGTGTTATAGTGTAGCCTGTTTACTCTTTGTTGAATTCCGCTTGTTGCTGATAATTCATCATATTTACTTTGAAGAATAATTATGGTTGAGTGGTATACATCTTCCGTTTCTTCAAAATTATTGTTTTTAAAATAATCCTTAGTGTAATCTTCATCTGTAGCATACACGAGAATATCGCTATGAATATTTATAATTTTTTCCCAATAATCTGTTAATGTCTTTATTTTTAATTGAAAACTAGCTGACCCGGCGAACTTCGTACCGCCTCAGAATCAATAAATTTTGTGTTAACTTATTAGCTGAATTAAATTCAGATTTTTATTAAAATAAAAAATGACTACTCAAAATGAATTATGTTCAATAAATGTACAAAAATCAAAAGGAAATGTATTTTAATTACATTGAAATCAATATAATTTTCATGCCAGCAAGACATTTGCTTTATTGAAGCGAATCGAAATGATTCGCGTGAATCACATTGGCCATGAGTTTTATCACCACCAAACGCGTTCCGTTACATGGTTTTGGTTGGCTCAGATTTCGAAGCATGATGACTATCGAGCCAACCTTCAGTTGTAAATTGCCCGGTGGCAAGCCAGGCAGATACAGTTCGAAGTAATTTAAATGATGTCGGCCCACGAACATTCACCAGCAACAATCGCAAGTAGAAACATTCGTCATTTTTCGGATGAACTGTGTAAATGCGACCAAGAGCATCAGTAGAATACACATCCGGGTGACCAGGAACCGCATGACCTTGCTTCCGACGTTAAAATTTCTTCAATTAACTATTCCAAGTGTAATACCATGCATTTCAGAGTAGAGGAATGTTCGTGCAAACGCATCACTTTGGCAAATCAAAAAGGAACTGGTCAATGTTGTTGCTGGAGGTGTTTCAGCATGTTGAGCAAAATTCGATGTGTTGAAATAAACTCGTTGACCATTCTCCAGATGCACCACCAATTGTACAACAGTGGGATGACATTCATGAATGAGGAATGAGAATATACGCCAAATCGCCTCATTGCAGCTCACATATCGACCAACTTGATAGTGCATGATTTAATCGTTGGCATTGGGAGGTTGAACGCCAAAAAACCGCCATATCGCTGCCTTTCGTGACATATTTGCAGATGTATTTGATGGACTTCACTGAATTGCAATACTCCACGTTACAATCCGCCTTGAATATTGGCGAAGGAAGTGGCGAATACGGAACAATCGAAGTGTTGTCGACTACGAAATCCTTTCCTTTCACTTTCGTTGTGATAGTTCTACCGTTATCATCGGGTGATTGACGCCGATACAGTGGATAACCATTGTTGCCAGTGATAGTCTCTGCCGTCCAATTTCGCAGATAACGCTTGGAACACTTGCCGTCAACTATGCATGGTGATTGGAGGTTGATAGCGCCACACGGTCCGTGAATCATATTCGCAACTACAACATCATGCAGGTCTGGATAGGTTGCGGGATCAGGAATCTCGGCACATATGATCTCATCTATTTGGTCTGATCGAATTCTTTCGACTAACCAAATAAGAATGTGTGCATGCGGTAAGCCTCGTTTTTGCCATTCAATCGAATACATACAGCAAGAAGTGTCCCCAAAGACACGATGCTTAACAATGTAGTTCATCAGTGACCGGATTTTTTGTGTGGTGATGTCCTGCCGATCACTTGATATTTGTCCGGGGAGCAGGAGTTGAGCAATTTCTATCTATTTCGGATTGCACGTAAAGGTGATGAATAAATCTGGACGACCGTAATGACGAACATATGTCATTGCATCTTGCGCATATTCATGCATATGACGCGGGCTGCCAATATACGTCGCAGGTAGAATAGTCAACCGACCAACATTAGCTGCATTTCCTTCGGCGCTGATTGCATCGCGTAAATTAATATACTCCCCCAAACGAAGTCTGGCTTGATTTAAACGAATGAAAGTGAGGCGCTCCGTTTCGATTTTGACGTACATGTCGACGCAATATTGCTGAAGCAATCGACGAAATCGCAGCAAATAGTTGTCAGCATTTTGACGAATCATCAAACGATATACGTAATAATTCATCGCGCTAACCTTCTTGGTAGTTTCCTGACCTGAAATGAAATCATTGAAATTAGTGTCATGTTGAAATGAAAATTATCATATCAATACTCACCGCTCAATGGATTTATCATGTTGATATTGAAATGATATCCATCGTCTCCTTGCCAAAACATAAGCGGGTATTGCAATGCATCGTATGAACGGTGTGTTTCGTATATTCGTTGCAGTTGTCCAGAGTCACGACGTGTAAGCACAATATCGCGCGTTTCCACGTTTTCACCAACAATCGCAATTGCGACTTCATCTATTGTTGGAGCGTTGAATTGGCGTTCGTGTGTTCCAGCGGGTCGTTTATCCGCTCTGACAACAACTTTGTAGTCATCACTTGGCATGCGATCCAACGCAGTTTTGAACAACTGAACTAATGCATGATGTTCATGAAGTAGTTGCTGCAGATCTTGAAGGATTGCTCTTTTCATTGCCGTATTGATCGTTTGACGCCGGTCAAGTTGGTCCTCCATATTGCCCATGAAGTAAATTTGGATGAATTTAGGCTGTGCGTCTTCAAGCGGTTGCAATGATCCAATTCGATGGTGAATTTGGCCTTGGATCTGTAAAGTCGAAGACGAAGTCTTCGAATTACTGATTTATGATCACCAAAAGAAAATGAATATTTACTCTCTCGAGCAGAAATTACCTTGAATGTCGGATTGAATTCGCGTTCTTCAATAATTTGTGCTCCAAATGAAGTCATTTGGAAACATCCATTGTATCCTCGAGTGTTCGATAGAAAATGTCGTGATTCTGACTGACGGTAGAATATTCGCCATAAAAATGTCTACTAACTGAAGGACAATTCTATTCTGTGATCGCTCTATTTTAGGAGTTATGGCAGAACTTAGAAAATAATATTGTATCGAGTCTAGCGCCAAAACCGTGATAGTTAGAAGACCACCACTGACGTTATAATATCCGCCATAAAAATGTCTACCAAGTGAAGAACAATCCGATTCTGTGATCGCTCTATTTTAGTAGTTATGGCAGAAGTTAGATAATATTATTGTATCTACTCTAGCGCCAAAACGGGGATAGTTAGAACTCTATGACTGACGGTAGAAAATTCGCCATAAAAATGTCTACCAACTGAAGAACAATCCGATTCTGTGATCGCTCTATTTTAGAAGTTATGGCAGAACTTAGAAAATATTATTGTATCGACTCTAACGCCAAAACGGGATAGTAAGAACTCTGCAATTGACGGTAGAACATTCGCCATAAAAATGTCTACGAACTGAAGAACAATCCGAATCTGTGATCGCTCTATTTAGGAGATATGGCAGAACTTAGAAAATAACATTGTATCGAGTCTAGCGCGAAAAGGGTGACAGTTAGAATTCCGTAACTGACCGTAGAATATTCGCCATAAAAATGTCTAACAACTACCGAAAAATCCGACTCTGTGATCGTTTTATTTTAGGAGATATGGCAGAACTTAGAAAATAACATTGTATCGAGTCTAGCGCCAAAAGGGTGACAGTTAGAATTCCGTAACTGACCGTAGAATATTCGCCATAAAAATGTCTAACAACTACCGAAAAATCCGACTCTGTGATCGTTTTATTTTAGGAGTTATGGCAGAAGTTAGATAATATTATTGTATCTACTCTAGCGCCAAAACGGGGATAGTTAGAACTCTATGACTGACGGTAGAAAATTCGCCATAAAAATGTCTACCAACTGAAGAACAATCCTATTCTGTGATCGCTCTATTTTAGGAGTTATGGCAGAACTTAGAAAATAATACTGCATCGACTCTAGCGCCAAAACGGGGATAGTTAGAACTCTATGACTGACGGTAGAATATTCGCCATAAAAATGTCTACCAACTGAAGAACATTCCGATTCTGTGATCGCTCTATCTTAGGAGTTATAGCAGAACTTAGACAATAATACTGCATCGACTCTAGCGCCAAAACGGGGATAGTTAGAACTCTATGACTGACGGTAGAATATTCGCCATAAAAATGTCTACCAACTGAAGAACAATCCAATACTGTGATCGCTCTATTTTAGGAGTTCTGGCAGAACTTAGAAAATAATATTGTATCGAGTCTAGCGCCAAAACCCTGATAGTTAGAAGTCCACAACTGACGGTAGAATATCCGCCATAAAAATGTCTACCAACTGAAGAACAATCCGATTCTGTGATCGCTCCATTTTAGGACTTATGGCAGAACTTAGAAAATAATACTGCATCGACTCTAGCGCCAAAACGGGGATAGTTAGAACTCTATGACTGACGGTAGAATATTCGCCATAAAAATGTCTACCAACCGAAGAACAATCCAATACTGTGATCGCTCTTTTTAGGAGTTCTGGCAGAACTTAGAAAATAATATTGTATCGAGTCTAGCGCCAAAACCCTGATAGTTAGAAGTCCACAACTGACGGTAGAATATCCGCCATAAAAATGTCTACCAACTGAAGAACAATCCGATTCTGTGATCGCCCTATTTTAGGAGTTATGGCAGAACTTAGATAATATTATTGTATCGAATCTAGCGCCAAAAATGTAATAGTTAGAATTCTGGCACTGACGGTAGAAAATTTGCCATAAAAATATCTAACAACTGCCGAAAAATCCGACTCTGTGATCGCTCTATTTTAGGAGATATGGCAGAAGTTAGAAAATAATATTGTATCGACTCTAGCGCCAAAATGGGGATACTTAGAATTCTGCAATTGACGGTGGAATATTCGCCATAAAAATGTCTACCAACTGAAGAACAATCCTATTCTGTGATCGCTCTATTTTAGGAGTTATGGCAGAACTTAGAAAATAATACTGCATCGACTCTAGCGCCAAAACAGGGATAGTTAGAACTCTATGACTGACGGTAGAATATTCGCCATAAAAATGTCTACCAGCTGAAGAAGAATCCAATTCTGTGATCGCTCTATTTTAGGAGTTATGGCAGAACTTAGAAAATAATATTGTATCGACTCTAGCGCCAAAATGGGGATAGGTAGGAGTCTATGACTGACGGTAGAATATTCGCCATAAAAATGTCTACCAACTGAAGAACAATCCAATTCTGTGATCGCTCTATTTTAGGAGTTATGGCAGAACTTAGAAAATAATACTGCATCGACTCTAGCGCCAAAACGGAGATAGTTAGAACTCTATGACTGACGGTAGAATATTCGCCATAAAAATGTCTACCAACTGAAGAACAATCCAATTCTGTGATCGCTCTATTTTAGGAGTTATGGCAGAACTTAGAAAATAATACTGCATCGACTCTAGCGCCAAAACGGGGATAGTTAGAACTCTATGACTGACGGTAGAATATTCGCCATAAAAATGTCTACCAACTGAAGAACAATCCAATTCTGTGATCGCCCTATTTTAGGAGTTATGGCAGAACTTAGAAAATAATATTGTATCGAGTCTAGAGCCAAAAGGGTGACAGCTAGAAGTCCGTAACTGACGGTAGAATATTCGCCATAAAAATGTGTACCAACTGAAGAACAATCCAATTCTGTGATCGCTCTATTTTAGGACTTATGGCAGAACTTAGAAAATAATATTGTATCGACTCTAGCGCCAAAATGGGGATAGTTAGAACTCTATGACTGACGGTAGAATATTCGCCATAAAAATGTCTACTAACTGAAGGACAATTCTATTCTGTGATCGCTCTATTTTAGGAGTTATGGCAGAACTTAGAAAATAATATTGTATCGAGTCTAGCGCCAAAACCGTGATAGTTAGGAGACCACCACTGACGTTATAATATCCGCCATAAAAATGTCTATCAAGTGAAGAACAATCCGATTCTGTGATCGCTCTATTTTAGTAGTTATGGCAGAAGTTAGATAATATTATTGTATCTACTCTAGCGCCAAAACGGGGATAGTTAGAACTCTATGACTGACGGTAGAAAATTCGCCATAAAAATGTCTACCAACTGAAGAACAATCCGATTCTGTGATCGCTCTATTTTAGAAGTTATGGCAGAACTTAGAAAATATTATTGTATCGACCCTAACGCCAAAACGGGGATAGTAAGAACTCTGCAATTGACGGTAGAATATTCGCCATAAAAATGTCTACGAACTGAAGAACAATCCGAATCTGTGATCGCTCTATATAGGAGTTATGGCAGAACTTAGAAAATAATATTGTATCGAGTCTAGCGCCAAAAGGGTGACAGTTAGAATTCCGTAACTGACCGTAGAATATTCGCCATAAAAATGTCTAACAACTACCGAAAAATCCGACTCTGTGATCGTTCTATTTTAGGAGTTATGGCAGAACTTAGAAAATAATATTATATCGACTCTAGCGCCAAAACAGGGATAGTTAGAAGTCTGCAATTGACGGTAGAATATTCGACATAAAAATGTCTACCAACTGAAGAACATTCCGATTCTGTGATCGCTCTATCTTAGGAGTTATAGCAGAACTTAGACAATAATACTGCATCGACTCTAGCGCCAAAACGGGGATAGTTAGAACTCTATGACTGACGGTAGAATATTCGCCATAAAAATGTCTACCAACTGAAGAACAATCCAATACTGTGATCGCTCTATTTTAGGAGTTCTGGCAGAACTTAGAAAATAATATTGTATCGAGTCTAGCGCCAAAACCCTGATAGTTAGAAGTCCACAACTGACGGTAGAATATCCGCCATAAAAATGTCTACCAACTGAAGAACAATCCGATTCTGTGATCGCTCCATTTTAGGACTTATGGCAGAACTTAGAAAATAATACTGCATCGACTCTAGCGCCAAAACGGGGATAGTTAGAAGTCTGCAATTGACGGCAGAATATTCGCCATAAAAATATCTACCAACTGAAGAACATTCCGATTCTGTGATCGCCCTATTTTAGGAGTTATGGCAGAACTTAGATAATATTATTGTATCTACTCTAGCGCCAAAACGGGGATAGTTAGAACTCTATGACTGACGGTAGAATATCCGCCATAAAAATATCAACGAACTGAAGAACAATCCGATTCTGTGATCGCTCCATTTTAGGAGTTATGGCAGAACTTAGATAATATTATTGTATCGACTCTAGCGCCAAAAATGTAATAGTTAGAATTCTGGCACTGACGGTAGAAAATTTGCCAAAAAAATATCTAGCAACTGCCGAAAAATCCGACTCTGTGATCGCTCTATTTTAGGAGTTATGGCAGAAGTTAGAAAATAATATTGTATCGACTCTAGCGCCAAAATTGGGATAGTTAGAATTCTGCAATTGACGGTGGAATATTCACCATAAAAATGTCTACCAACTGAAGAACAATCCAATTCTGTGATCGCTCTATTTTAGTAGTTATGGCAGAACTTAGAAAATAATACTTCATCGACTCTAGCGCCAAAACGGGGATAGTTAGAACTCTGTAACTGACTGTAGAATATTCACCATAAAAATGTCTACCAACTGAAGGACAATCCTATTCTGTGATGGCTCTATTTTAGGAGTTATGGCAGAACTTAGAAAATAATATTGTATGGAGTCTAGCGCCAAAATGGGGATAGGTAGGAGTCTATGACTGACGGTAGAATATTCGCCATAAAAATGTCTTCCAACTGAAGAACAATCCAATTCTGTGATCGCTCTATTTTAGGAGTTATGGCAGAACTTAGAAAATAATACTGCATCGACTCTAGCGCCAAAACGGAGATAGTTAGAACTCTATGACTGACGGTAGAATATTCGCCATAAAAATGTCTACCAACTGAAGAACAATCCAATTCTGTGATCGCTCTATTTTAGGAGTTATGGCAGAACTTAGAAAATAATACTGCATCGACTCTAGCGCCAAAACGGGGATAGTTAGAACTCTATGACTGACGGTAGAATATTCGCCATAAAAATGTCTACCAACTGAAGAACAATCCAATTCTGTGATCGCCCTATTTTAGGAGTTATGGCAGAACTTAGAAAATAATATTGTATCGAGTCTAGAGCCAAAAGGGTGACAGCTAGAAGTCCGTAACTGACGGTAGAATATTCGCCATAAAAATGTGTACCAACTGAAGAACAATCCAATTCTGTGATCGCTCTATTTTAGGACTTATGGCAGAACTTAGAAAATAATATTGTATCGACTCTAGCGCCAAAATGGGGATAGTTAGAACTCTATGACTGACGGTAGAATATTCGCCATAAAAATGTCTACTAACTGAAGGACAATTCTATTCTGTGATCGCTCTATTTTAGGAGTTATGGCAGAACTTAGAAAATAATATTGTATCGAGTCTAGCGCCAAAATCGTGATAGTTAGGAGACCACCACTGACGTTATAATATCCGCCATAAAAATGTCTATCAAGTGAAGAACAATCCGATTCTGTGATCGCTCTATTTTAGTAGTTATGGCAGAAGTTAGATAATATTATTGTATCTACTCTAGCGCCAAAACGGGGATAGTTAGAACTCTATGACTGACGGTAGAAAATTCGCCATAAAAATGTCTACCAACTGAAGAACAATCCGATTCTGTGATCGCTCTATTTTAGAAGTTATGGCAGAACTTAGAAAATATTATTGTATCGACCCTAACGCCAAAACGGGGATAGTAAGAACTCTGCAATTGACGGTAGAATATTCGCCATAAAAATGTCTACGAACTGAAGAACAATCCGAATCTGTGATCGCTCTATATAGGAGTTATGGCAGAACTTAGAAAAAAATATTGTATCGAGTCTAGCGCCAAAAGGGTGACAGTTAGAATTCCGTAACTGACCGTAGAATATTCGCCATAAAAATGTCTAACAACTACCGAAAAATCCGACTCTGTGATCGTTCTATTTTAGGAGTTATGGCAGAACTTAGAAAATAATATTATATCGACTCTAGCGCCAAAACAGGGATAGTTAGAAGTCTGCAATTGACGGTAGAATATTCGACATAAAAATGTCTACCAACTGAAGAACATTCCGATTCTGTGATCGCTCTATCTTAGGAGTTATAGCAGAACTTAGACAATAATACTGCATCGACTCTAGCGCCAAAACGGGGATAGTTAGAACTCTATGACTGACGGTAGAATATTCGCCATAAAAATGTCTACCAACTGAAGAACAATCCAATACTGTGATCGCTCTATTTTAGGAGTTCTGGCAGAACTTAGAAAATAATATTGTATCGAGTCTAGCGCCAAAACCCTGATAGTTAGAAGTCCACAACTGACGGTAGAATATCCGCCATAAAAATGTCTACCAACTGAAGAACAATCCGATTCTGTGATCGCTCCATTTTAGGACTTATGGCAGAACTTAGAAAATAATACTGCATCGACTCTAGCGCCAAAACGGGGATAGTTAGAAGTCTGCAATTGACGGCAGAATATTCGCCATAAAAATATCTACCAACTGAAGAACATTCCGATTCTGTGATCGCCCTATTTTAGGAGTTATGGCAGAACTTAGATAATATTATTGTATCTACTCTAGCGCCAAAACGGGGATAGTTAGAACTCTATGACTGACGGTAGAATATCCGCCATAAAAATATCAACGAACTGAAGAACAATCCGATTCTGTGATCGCTCCATTTTAGGAGTTATGGCAGAACTTAGATAATATTATTGTATCGACTCTAGCGCCAAAAATGTAATAGTTAGAATTCTGGCACTGACGGTAGAAAATTTGCCAAAAAAATATCTAGCAACTGCCGAAAAATCCGACTCTGTGATCGCTCTATTTTAGGAGTTATGGCAGAAGTTAGAAAATAATATTGTATCGACTCTAGCGCCAAAATTGGGATAGTTAGAATTCTGCAATTGACGGTGGAATATTCACCATAAAAATGTCTACCAACTGAAGAACAATCCAATTCTGTGATCGCTCTATTTTAGTAGTTATGGCAGAACTTAGAAAATAATACTGCATCGACTCTAGCGCCAAAACGGGGATAGTTAGAACTCTGTAACTGACTGTAGAATATTCACCATAAAAATGTCTACCAACTGAAGGACAATCCTATTCTGTGATGGCTCTATTTTAGGAGTTATGGCAGAACTTAGAAAATAATATTGTATGGAGTCTAGCGCCAAAATGGGGATAGGTAGGAGTCTATGACTGACGGTAGAATATTCGCCATAAAAATGTCTTCCAACTGAAGAACAATCCAATTCTGTGATCGCTCTATTTTAGGAGTTATGGCAGAACTTAGAAAATAATACTGCATCGACTCTAGCGCCAAAACGGAGATAGTTAGAACTCTATGACTGACGGTAGAATATTCGCCATAAAAATGTCTACCAACTGAAGAACAATCCAATTCTGTGATCGCTCTATTTTAGGAGTTATGGCAGAACTTAGAAAATAATACTGCATCGACTCTAGCGCCAAAACGGGGATAGTTAGAACTCTATGACTGACGGTAGAATATTCGCCATAAAAATGTCTACCAACTGAAGAACAATCCAATTCTGTGATCGCCCTATTTTAGGAGTTATGGCAGAACTTAGAAAATAATATTGTATCGAGTCTAGAGCCAAAAGGGTGACAGCTAGAAGTCCGTAACTGACGGTAGAATATTCGCCATAAAAATGTGTACCAACTGAAGAACAATCCAATTCTGTGATCGCTCTATTTTAGGACTTATGGCAGAACTTAGAAAATAATATTGTATCGACTCTAGCGCCAAAATGGGGATAGTTAGAACTCTATGACTGACGGTAGAATATTCGCCATAAAAATGTCTACTAACTGAAGGACAATTCTATTCTGTGATCGCTCTATTTTAGGAGTTATGGCAGAACTTAGAAAATAATATTGTATCGAGTCTAGCGCCAAAATCGTGATAGTTAGGAGACCACCACTGACGTTATAATATCCGCCATAAAAATGTCTATCAAGTGAAGAACAATCCGATTCTGTGATCGCTCTATTTTAGTAGTTATGGCAGAAGTTAGATAATATTATTGTATCTACTCTAGCGCCAAAACGGGGATAGTTAGAACTCTATGACTGACGGTAGAAAATTCGCCATAAAAATGTCTACCAACTGAAGAACAATCCGATTCTGTGATCGCTCTATTTTAGAAGTTATGGCAGAACTTAGAAAATATTATTGTATCGACCCTAACGCCAAAACGGGGATAGTAAGAACTCTGCAATTGACGGTAGAATATTCGCCATAAAAATGTCTACGAACTGAAGAACAATCCGAATCTGTGATCGCTCTATATAGGAGTTATGGCAGAACTTAGAAAATAATATTGTATCGAGTCTAGCGCCAAAAGGGTGACAGTTAGAATTCCGTAACTGACCGTAGAATATTCGCCATAAAAATGTCTAACAACTACCGAAAAATCCGACTCTGTGATCGTTCTATTTTAGGAGTTATGGCAGAACTTAGAAAATAATATTATATCGACTCTAGCGCCAAAACAGGGATAGTTAGAAGTCTGCAATTGACGGTAGAATATTCGACATAAAAATGTCTACCAACTGAAGAACATTCCGATTCTGTGATCGCTCTATCTTAGGAGTTATAGCAGAACTTAGACAATAATACTGCATCGACTCTAGCGCCAAAACGGGGATAGTTAGAACTCTATGACTGACGGTAGAATATTCGCCATAAAAATGTCTACCAACTGAAGAACAATCCAATACTGTGATCGCTCTATTTTAGGAGTTCTGGCAGAACTTAGAAAATAATATTGTATCGAGTCTAGCGCCAAAACCCTGATAGTTAGAAGTCCACAACTGACGGTAGAATATCCGCCATAAAAATGTCTACCAACTGAAGAACAATCCGATTCTGTGATCGCTCCATTTTAGGACTTATGGCAGAACTTAGAAAATAATACTGCATCGACTCTAGCGCCAAAACGGGGATAGTTAGAAGTCTGCAATTGACGGCAGAATATTCGCCATAAAAATATCTACCAACTGAAGAACATTCCGATTCTGTGATCGCCCTATTTTAGGAGTTATGGCAGAACTTAGATAATATTATTGTATCTACTCTAGCGCCAAAACGGGGATAGTTAGAACTCTATGACTGACGGTAGAATATCCGCCATAAAAATATCAACGAACTGAAGAACAATCCGATTCTGTGATCGCTCCATTTTAGGAGTTATGGCAGAACTTAGATAATATTATTGTATCGACTCTAGCGCCAAAAATGTAATAGTTAGAATTCTGGCACTGACGGTAGAAAATTTGCCAAAAAAATATCTAGCAACTGCCGAAAAATCCGACTCTGTGATCGCTCTATTTTAGGAGTTATGGCAGAAGTTAGAAAATAATATTGTATCGACTCTAGCGCCAAAATTGGGATAGTTAGAATTCTGCAATTGACGGTGGAATATTCACCATAAAAATGTCTACCAACTGAAGAACAATCCAATTCTGTGATCGCTCTATTTTAGTAGTTATGGCAGAACTTAGAAAATAATACTGCATCGACTCTAGCGCCAAAACGGGGATAGTTAGAACTCTGTAACTGACTGTAGAATATTCACCATAAAAATGTCTACCAACTGAAGGACAATCCTATTCTGTGATGGCTCTATTTTAGGAGTTATGGCAGAACTTAGAAAATAATATTGTATGGAGTCTAGCGCCAAAACCGTGATAGTTAGAAGACCACCACTGACGGTAGAATATCCGCCATAAAAATGTCTACAAAGTGAAAAACAATCGCATTCTGTGATCGCCCTATTTTAGGAGTTATGGCAGAACTTAGATAATATTATTGTATCTACACTAGCGCCAAAACGGGGATAGTTAGAACTCTATGACTGACGGTAGAATATTCGCCATAAAAATGTCTACCAACTGAGGAACAATCCAATTCTGTGATCGCTCTATTTTAGGAGTTATGGCAGAACTTAGATAATAATACTGTATCGACTCTAGCGCCAAAACGGGAATAGTTAGAACTCTGTAACTGACTGTAGAATATTCACCATAAAAATGTCTACCAACTGAAGGACAATCCTATTCTGTGATGGCTCTATTTTAGGAATTATGGCAGAACTTAGAAAATAATATTGTATGGAGTCTAGCGCCAAAACCGTGATAGTTAGAAGACCACCACTGACGGTAGAATATCCGCCATAAAAATGTCTACAAAGTGAAAAACAATCGGATTCTGTGATCGCCCTATTTTAGGAGTTATGGCAGAACTTAGATAATATTATTGTATCTACACTAGCGCCAAAACGGGGATAGTTAGAACTCTATGACTGTCGGTAGAATATTCGCCATAAAAATGTCTACCAACTGAAGAACAATCCGATTCTGTGATCGCTCTATTTTAGAAGTTATGGCAGAACTTAGAAAATATTATTGTATCGACTCTAACGCCAAGACGGGGATAGTAAGAACTCTGCAATTGACGGTAGAATATTCGCCATAAAAATGTCTACGAAAAGAAGAACAATCCGAATCTGCGATCGCTCTATTTAGGAGTTATGGCAGAACTTGGAAAATAATATTGTATCGAGTCTAGCGCCAAAAGGGTGACAGTTAGTAGTCCGTAACTGACGGTAGAATATTCGCCTTAAAAATGTCTAACAACTGCCGAAAAATCCGACTCTGTGATCGTTCTATTTTAGGAGTTATGGCAGAACTTAGAAAATAATATTGTATCGACTCTAGCGCCAAAACAGGGATAGTTAGAAGTCTGCAATTGACGGTAGAATATTCGCCATAAAAATGTCTACCAACTGAAGAACATTCCGATTCTGTGATCGCTCTATCTTAGGAGTTATAGCAGAACTTAGAAAATAATACTGCATCGACTCTAGCGCCAAAACGGGGATAGTTAGAACTCTATGACTGACTGTAGAATATTCGCCATAAAAATGTCTACCAACTGAAGAACAATCCAATACTGTGATCGCTCTATTTTAGGAGTTCTGGCAGAACTTAGAAAATAATATTGTATCGAGTCTAGCGCCAGAACCCTGATAGTTAGAAGTGCACAACTGACGGTAGAATATCCGCCATAAAAATGTCTACCAACTGCAGAACAATCCGATTCTGTGATCGCTCCATTTTAGGACTTATGTCAGAACTTAGAAAATCATACTGCATCGACTCTAGCGCCAAAACGGGGATAGTTAGAAGTCTGCAATTGACGGTAGAATATTCGCCATAAAAATATCTACCAACTGAAGAACATTCCGATTCTGTGATCGCTCTATCTTAGGAGTTATAGCAGAACTTAGAAAATATTACTGCATCGACTCTAGCGCCAAAACGGTGATAGTTAGAACTCTATGACCGACGGTAGAACATTCACCATAAAAATGTCTACCAACTGAAGAACAATCCAATTCTGTGATCGCTCTATTTTAGGAGTTATGGCAGAACTTAGAAAATAATATTGTATCGAGTCTGGCGCCAAAAGGGTGACAGTTAGAAGTCCGTAACTGACGGTAGAATATTCACCATAAAAATGTCTACCAACTGAAGAACAATCCGATTCTGTGATCGCTCTATTTTAGGAGTTATGGCAGAACTTAGAAAATAATACTGAATCGACTCTAGCGCCAAAACGGGGATAGTTAGAACTCTGCAATTGACGGTGGAATATTCGCCATAAAAATACCTACCAACTGAAGAACAATCCAATTCTGTGATCGCTCTATTTTAGGAGTTATGGCAGAACTTAGAAAATAATATTGTATCGAGTCTGGCGCCAAAAGGGTGACAGTTAGAAGTCCGTAACTGACGGTAGAATATTCACCATAAAAATGTCTACCAACTGAAGAACAATCCGATTCTGTGATCGCTCTATTTTAGGAGTTATGGCAGAACTTAGAAAATAATACTGTATCGACTCTAGCGCCAAAACGGGGATAGTTAGAACTCTGCAATTGACGGTGGAATATTTGCCATAAAAATGTCTAATAACTGAAGAACAATCCGATTCTGTGATCCCCCTATCTTAGGAGTTATGGCAGAACTTGGAAAATAATACTGCACCGACTCTAGCGCCAAAAGGTGATAGTTAGAATTCTGTTACTGACGGTAGAGTATTCGCCATTAAAAATATCTAGCAACTGCCGAAATTCCGACTCTGTGATCGCTCTATTTTAGTAGTTATGGCAGAACTTAGAAAATAATACTGCATCGACTCTAGCGCCAAAACGGGGATAGGTAGAACTCTGCAATTGACGGTGGAATATTCGCCATAAAAATACCTACCAACTGAAGAACAATCCGATTCTCTGATCGCTCTATCCTAGGAGTAATGGCAGAACTTAGAAAATAATACTGCATCGACTCTAGCGCCAAAAAGTGATAGTTAGAACTGTATGAATGACGGTAGAATATTCGCCATAAAAATACCTACCAACTGAAGAACATTCCGATTCTGTGATCGCTCTATCTTAGGAGTTACAGCAGAACTTAGAAAATATTACTGCATCGACTCTAGCGCCAAAACGGTGATAGTTGGAACTCTATAACTGACGGTAGAATATTCGCCATAAAAATGTCTACAAACTGAAGAACTATCCAATTCTGTGATCGCTCTATTTTAGGAGTTATGGCAGAACTTAGAAAATAATATTGTATCGACTCTAGCGCCAAAACGGGGATAGTTAGATCTCTGTAACTGACGGTAGACGATTCACCATAAAAATGTCTACCAACTGAAGAACAATCCGATTCTGTGATCGCTCTATTTTAGGAGTTATGGCGGAACTTAGAAAATAATATTGTATCGAGTCTACCGCCAAAACCGTGATAGTTGGAAGTCCACAACTGACGGTAGAATATCCGCCATTAAAATGTCTACCAACTGAAGAATAATCCGATTCTGTGATCGCTCCATTTTAGGAGTTATGGCAGAACTTAGAAAATAATACTGCATCGACTCTAGCGCCAAAACGGGGATAGTTAGAACTCTGCAATTGACGGTGGAATATTCGCCATAAAAATACCTACCAACTGAAGAACAATCCAATTCTGTGATCGCTCTATTTTAGGAGTTATGGCAGAACTTAGAAAATAATATTGTATCGAGTCTGGCGCCAAAAGGGTGACAGTTAGAAGTCCGTACCTGACGGTAGAATATTTACCATAAAAATGTCTACCAACTGAAGAACAATCCGATTCTGTGATCGCTCTATTTTAGGAGTTATGGCAGAACTTAGAAAATAATACTGTATCGACTCTAGCGCCAAAACGGGGATAGTTAGAACTCTGCAATTGACGGTGGAATATTTGCCATAAAAATGTCTAATAACTGAAGAACAATCCGATTCTGTGATCCCCCTATCTTAGGAGTTATGGCAGAACTTGGAAAATAATACTGCACCGACTCTAGCGCCAAAAGGTGATAGTTAGAATTCTGTTACTGACGGTAGAGTATTCGCCATTAAAAAGATCTAGCAACTGCCGAAATTCCGACTCTGTGATCGCTCTATTTTAGTAGTTATGGCAGAACTTAGAAAATAATACTGCATCGACTCTAGCGCCAAAACGGTGATAGTTAGAACTCTATGACCGACGGTAGAACATTCACCATAAAAATGTCTACCAACTGAAGAACAATCCAATTCTGTGATCGCTCTATTTTAGGAGTTATGGCAGAACTTAGAAAATAATATTGTATCGAGTCTGGCGCCAAAAGGGTGACAGTAAGAAGTCCGTAACTGACGATAGAATATTCACCATAAAAATGTCTACCAACTGAAGAACAATCCGATTCTGTGATCGCTCTATTTTAGGAGTTATGGCAGAACTTAGAAAATAATACTGCATCGACTCTAGCGCCAAAACGGGGATAGGTAGAACTCTGCAATTGACGGTGGAATATTCGCCATAAAAATACCTACCAACTGAAGAACAATCCGATTCTCTGATCGCTCTATCCTAGGAGTAATGGCAGAACTTAGAAAATAATACTGCATCGACTCTAGCGCCAAAAAGTGATAGTTAGAACTGTATGAATGACGGTAGAATATTCGCCATAAAAATACCTACCAACTGAAGAACATTCCGATTCTGTGATCGCTCTATCTTAGGAGTTACAGCAGAACTTAGAAAATATTACTGCATCGACTCTAGCGCCAAAACGGTGATAGTTGGAACTCTATAACTGACGGTAGAATATTCGCCATAAAAATGTCTACAAACTGAAGAACTATCCAATTCTGTGATCGCTCTATTTTAGGAGTTATGGCAGAACTTAGAAAATAATATTGTATCGACTCTAGCGCCAAAACGGGGATAGTTAGATCTCTGTAACTGACGGTAGAACATTCACCATAAAAATGTCTACCAACTGAAGAACAATCCGATTCTGTGATCGCTCTATTTTAGGAGTTATGGCGGAACTTAGAAAATAATATTGTATCGAGTCTACCGCCAAAACCGTGATAGTTGGAAGTCCACAACTGACGGTAGAATATCCGCCATTAAAATGTCTACCAACTGAAGAATAATCCGATTCTGTGATCGCTCCATTTTAGGAGTTATGGCAGAACTTAGAAAATAATACTGCATCGACTCTAGCGCCAAAACGGGGATAGTTAGAACTCTGCAATTGACGGTGGAATATTCGCCATAAAAATACCTACCAACTGAAGAACAATCCAATTCTGTGATCGCTCTATTTTAGGAGTTATGGCAGAACTTAGAAAATAATATTGTATCGAGTCTGGCGCCAAAAGGGTGACAGTTAGAAGTCCGTAACTGACGGTAGAATATTCACCATAAAAATGTCTACCAACTGAAGAACAATCCGATTCTGTGATCGCTCTATTTTAGGAGTTATGGCAGAACTTAGAAAATAATACTGTATCGACTCTAGCGCCAAAATGGGGATAGTTAGAACTCTGCAATTGACGGTGGAATATTTGCCATAAAAATGTCTAATAACTGAAGAACAATCCGATTCTGTGATCCCCCTATCTTAGGAGTTATGGCAGAACTTGGAAAATAATACTGCACCGACTCTAGCGCCAAAAGGTGATAGTTAGAATTCTGTTACTGACGGTAGAGTATTCGCCATTAAAAATATCTAGCAACTGCCGAAATTCCGACTCTGTGATCGCTCTATTTTAGTAGTTATGGCAGAACTTAGAAAATAATACTGCATCGACTCTAGCGCCAAAACGGTGATAGTTAGAACTCTATGACCGACGGTAGAACATTCACCATAAAAATGTCTACCAACTGAAGAACAATCCAATTCTGTGATCGCTCTATTTTAGGAGTTATGGCAGAACTTAGAAAATAATATTGTATCGAGTCTGGCGCCAAAAGGGTGACAGTTAGAAGTCCGTAACTGACGATAGAATATTCACCATAAAAATGTCTACCAACTGAAGAACAGTCCGATTCTGTGATCGCTCTATTTTAGGAGTTATGGCAGAACTTAGAAAATAATACTGCATCGACTCTAGCGCCAAAACGGGGATAGGTAGAACTCTGCAATTGACGGTGGAATATTCGCCATAAAAATACCTACCAACTGAAGAACAATCCGATTCTCTGATCGCTCTATCCTAGGAGTAATGGCAGAACTTAGAAAATAATACTGCATCGACTCTAGCGCCAAAAAGTGATAGTTAGAACTGTATGAATGACGGTAGAATATTCGCCATAAAAATACCTACCAACTGAAGAACATTCCGATTCTGTGATCGCTCTATCTTAGGAGTTACAGCAGAACTTAGAAAATATTACTGCATCGACTCTAGCGCCAAAACGGTGATAGTTGGAACTCTATAACTGACGGTAGAATATTCGCCATAAAAATGTCTAATAACTGAAGAACAATCCGATTCTGTGATCCCCCTATCTTAGGAGTTATGGCAGAACTTGGAAAATAATACTGCACCGACTCTAGCGCCAAAAGGTGATAGTTAGAATTCTGTTACTGACGGTAGAGTATTCGCCATTAAAAAGATCTAGCAACTGCCGAAATTCCGACTCTGTGATCGCTCTATTTTAGTAGTTATGGCAGAACTTAGAAAATAATACTGCATCGACTCTAGCGCCAAAACGGTGATAGTTAGAACTCTATGACCGACGGTAGAACATTCACCATAAAAATGTCTACCAACTGAAGAACAATCCAATTCTGTGATCGCTCTATTTTAGGAGTTATGGCAGAACTTAGAAAATAATATTGTATCGAGTCTGGCGCCAAAAGGGTGACAGTAAGAAGTCCGTAACTGACGATAGAATATTCACCATAAAAATGTCTACCAACTGAAGAACAATCCGATTCTGTGATCGCTCTATTTTAGGAGTTATGGCAGAACTTAGAAAATAATACTGCATCGACTCTAGCGCCAAAACGGGGATAGGTAGAACTCTGCAATTGACGGTGGAATATTCGCCATAAAAATACCTACCAACTGAAGAACAATCCGATTCTCTGATCGCTCTATCCTAGGAGTAATGGCAGAACTTAGAAAATAATACTGCATCGACTCTAGCGCCAAAAAGTGATAGTTAGAACTGTATGAATGACGGTAGAATATTCGCCATAAAAATACCTACCAACTGAAGAACATTCCGATTCTGTGATCGCTCTATCTTAGGAGTTACAGCAGAACTTAGAAAATATTACTGCATCGACTCTAGCGCCAAAACGGTGATAGTTGGAACTCTATAACTGACGGTAGAATATTCGCCATAAAAATGTCTACAAACTGAAGAACTATCCAATTCTGTGATCGCTCTATTTTAGGAGTTATGGCAGAACTTAGAAAATAATATTGTATCGACTCTAGCGCCAAAACGGGGATAGTTAGATCTCTGTAACTGACGGTAGAACATTCACCATAAAAATGTCTACCAACTGAAGAACAATCCGATTCTGTGATCGCTCTATTTTAGGAGTTATGGCGGAACTTAGAAAATAATATTGTATCGAGTCTACCGCCAAAACCGTGATAGTTGGAAGTCCACAACTGACGGTAGAATATCCGCCATTAAAATGTCTACCAACTGAAGAATAATCCGATTCTGTGATCGCTCCATTTTAGGAGTTATGGCAGAACTTAGAAAATAATACTGCATCGACTCTAGCGCCAAAACGGGGATAGTTAGAACTCTGCAATTGACGGTGGAATATTCGCCATAAAAATACCTACCAACTGAAGAACAATCCAATTCTGTGATCGCTCTATTTTAGGAGTTATGGCAGAACTTAGAAAATAATATTGTATCGAGTCTGGCGCCAAAAGGGTGACAGTTAGAAGTCCGTAACTGACGGTAGAATATTCACCATAAAAATGTCTACCAACTGAAGAACAATCCGATTCTGTGATCGCTCTATTTTAGGAGTTATGGCAGAACTTAGAAAATAATACTGTATCGACTCTAGCGCCAAAACGGGGATAGTTAGAACTCTGCAATTGACGGTGGAATATTTGCCATAAAAATGTCTAATAACTGAAGAACAATCCGATTCTGTGATCCCCCTATCTTAGGAGTTATGGCAGAACTTGGAAAATAATACTGCACCGACTCTAGCGCCAAAAGGTGATAGTTAGAATTCTGTTACTGACGGTAGAGTATTCGCCATTAAAAATATCTAGCAACTGCCGAAATTCCGACTCTGTGATCGCTCTATTTTAGTAGTTATGGCAGAACTTAGAAAATAATACGGCATCGACTCTAGCGCCAAAACGGTGATAGTTAGAACTCTATGACCGACGGTAGAACATTCACCATAAAAATGTCTACCAACTGAAGAACAATCCAATTCTGTGATCGCTCTATTTTAGGAGTTATGGCAGAACTTAGAAAATAATATTGTATCGAGTCTGGCGCCAAAAGGGTGACAGTTAGAAGTCCGTAACTGACGGTAGAATATTCACCATAAAAATGTCTACCAACTGAAGAACAATCCGATTCTGTGATCGCTCTATTTTAGGAGTTATGGCAGAACTTAGAAAATAATACTGCATCGACTCTAGCGCCAAAACGGGGATAGGTAGAACTCTGCAATTGACGGTGGAATATTCGCCATAAAAATACCTACCAACTGAAGAACAATCCGATTCTCTGATCGCTCTATCCTAGGAGTAATGGCAGAACTTAGAAAATAATACTGCATCGACTCTAGCGCCAAAAAGTGATAGTTAGAACTGTATGAATGACGGTAGAATATTCGCCATAAAAATACCTACCAACTGAAGAACATTCCGATTCTGTGATCGCTCTATCTTAGGAGTTACAGCAGAACTTAGAAAATATTACTGCATCGACTCTAGCGCCAAAACGGTGATAGTTGGAACTCTATAACTGACGGTAGAATATTCGCCATAAAAATGTCTACAAACTGAAGAACTATCCAATTCTGTGATCGCTCTATTTTAGGAGTTATGGCAGAACTTAGAAAATAATATTGTATCGACTCTAGCGCCAAAACGGGGATAGTTAGATCTCTGTAACTGACGGTAGAACATTCACCATAAAAATGTCTACCAACTGAAGAACAATCCGATTCTGTGATCGCTCTATTTTAGGAGTTATGGCGGAACTTAGAAAATAATATTGTATCGAGTCTACCGCCAAAACCGTGATAGTTGGAAGTCCACAACTGACGGTAGAATATCCGCCATTAAAATGTCTACCAACTGAAGAATAATCCGATTCTGTGATCGCTCCATTTTAGGAGTTACGGCAGAACTTAGAAAATAATATTGTATCGATTCTAGCGCCAAAAAGGGAATAGTTAGAACTCTGCAATTGACGGTGGAATATTCGCCATAAAAATATCTACCAACTGAAGAACAATCCGATTCTCTGATCGCTCTATCTTAGGAGTAATGGCAGAACTTAGAAAATAATACTGCATCGACTCTAGCGCCAAAAGGTGATAGTTAGAACTGTATGAATGACGGTAGAATATTCGCCATAAAAATGTCTAACAACTGAAGAACAATCCAATTCTGTGATCGCTCTATTTTAGGGGTTATGGCAGAACTTAGAAAATAATATTGTATCGAATCTAGCACCAAAACGGGGATAGTTAGAACTCTGTAATTGACGGTAGGGTATTCGCCATTAAAAATATCTAGCAACTGCCGAAAAATCCGACTCTGTGATCTCTCTATTTTAGGAGTTATGGCAGAACTTAGAAAATAATACTGCATCGACTCTAGCGCCAAAATGGGGATAGTTAGAACTCTGCAATTGGCGGTGGAATATTCGCCATAAAAATGTCTACCAACTGAAGAACATTCCGATCCTGTGATCGCTCTATTTAGGAGTTATGGCAGAACTTAGAAAATAATATTGTATCGAGTCTAGCGCCAAAAGGATGACAGTTAGAAGTCCGTAACTGACGGTAGAATATTCGCCATAAAAATGTGTACCAACTGAAGAACAATCCAATTCTGTGATCGCTCTATTTTAGGAGTTATGGCAGAACTTAGAAAATAATATTGTACCAACTCTAACGCCAAAACGGGGATATTTAGAACTCTGTAACTGACGGTAGAACATTCACCATAAAAATGTCTACCAACTGAAGAACAATCCGATTCTGTGATCGCTCTATTTTAGGAGTTATGGCGGAACTTAGAAAATAATATTGTACCGAGTCTAGCGCCTAAACCCTGACAGTTAGAAGTCCACAACTGACTTTAGCATATCCGCCATAAAAATGTCTAACAACTGCCGAAAAATTCGACTCTGTCATCGTTCTATTTTAGGAGTTATGGCAGAACTTAGAAAATAATATTGTATCGCCTCTAGCGCCAAAATGGGGTTAGTTAGAACTCTGCAATTGACGGTGGAATATTCGCCATAAAAATGTCTACCAACTGAAGAACATTCCGATCCTGTGATCGCTCTATTTAGGAGTTATGGCAGAACTTAGAAAATAATATTGTATCGAGTCTAGCGCCAAAAGGATGACAGTTAGAAGTCCGTAACTGACGGTAGAAAATTCGCCATAAAAATATCTAACCACTGCCGAAAAATCCGACTCTCTGATCGCTCTATTTTAGGAGTTATGGCAGAACTTAGAAAATAATATTGTATCGACTCTAGCGCCAAAACGGGGATAGTTAGAACTCTGTATTTGACGGTAGAATATTCGCCATCAAAATATCTACCAACTGAAGAACACTCCGATTCTGTGATCGCTCTATCTTAGGAGTTATAGCAGAACTTAGAAAATAATACTGCCTCGACTCTAGCGCCAAAACGGCGATAGTTAGAACTCTATGACTGACGGTAGAATATTCGCCATAAAAATGTCTAACAACTGAAGAACAATCCAATTCTGTGATCGCTCTATTTTAGGAGTTATGGCGGAACTTAGAAAATAATATTGTATCGAGTCTACCGCCAAAACCGTGATAGTTGGAAGTCCACAACTGACGGTAGAATATCCGCCATTAAAATGTCTACCAACTGAAGAATAATCCGATTCTGTGATCGCTCCATTTTAGGAGTTATGGCAGAACTTAGAAAATAATACTGCATCGACTCTAGCGCCAAAACGGGGATAGTTAGAACTCTGCAATTGACGGTGGAATATTCGCCATAAAAATACCTACCAACTGAAGAACAATCCAATTCTGTGATCGCTCTATTTTAGGAGTTATGGCAGAACTTAGAAAATAATATTGTATCGAGTCTGGCGCCAAAAGGGTGACAGTTAGAAGTCCGTAACTGACGGTAGAATATTCACCATAAAAATGTCTACCAACTGAAGAACAATCCGATTCTGTGATCGCTCTATTTTAGGAGTTATGGCAGAACTTAGAAAATAATACTGTATCGACTCTAGCGCCAAAACGGGGATAGTTAGAACTCTGCAATTGACGGTGGAATATTTGCCATAAAAATGTCTAATAACTGAAGAACAATCCGATTCTGTGATCCCCCTATCTTAGGAGTTATGGCAGAACTTGGAAAATAATACTGCACCGACTCTAGCGCCAAAAGGTGATAGTTAGAATTCTGTTACTGACGGTAGAGTATTCGCCATTAAAAATATCTAGCAACTGCCGAAATTCCGACTCTGTGATCGCTCTATTTTAGTAGTTATGGCAGAAC
The DNA here is from genome assembly GCA_963422695.1 of Xylophagus ater. Taxonomy (NCBI): domain Eukaryota; kingdom Metazoa; phylum Arthropoda; class Insecta; order Diptera; family Xylophagidae; genus Xylophagus; species Xylophagus ater. Next base: position 21,989,748 of record OY730481.1, read on the forward strand.
TTAGAAAATAATACGGCATCGACTCTAGCGCCAAAACGGTGATAGTTAGAACTCTATGACCGACTGTAGAACATTCACCATAAAAATGTCTACCAACTGAAGAACAATCCAATTCTGTGATCGCTCTATTTTAGGAGTTATGGCAGAACTTAGAAAATAATATTGTATCGAGTCTGGCGCCAAAAGGGTGACAGTTAGAAGTCCGTAACTGACGGTAGAATATTCACCATAAAAATGTCTACCAACTGAAGAACAATCCGATTCTGTGATCGCTCTATTTTAGGAGTTATGGCAGAACTTAGAAAATAATACTGCATCGACTCTAGCGCCAAAACGGGGATAGGTAGAACTCTGCAATTGACGGTGGAATATTCGCCATAAAAATACCTACCAACTGAAGAACAATCCGATTCTCTGATCGCTCTATCCTAGGAGTAATGGCAGAACTTAGAAAATAATACTGCATCGACTCTAGCGCCAAAAAGTGATAGTTAGAACTGTATGAATGACGGTAGAATATTCGCCATAAAAATACCTACCAACTGAAGAACATTCCGATTCTGTGATCGCTCTATCTTAGGAGTTACAGCAGAACTTAGAAAATATTACTGCATCGACTCTAGCGCCAAAACGGTGATAGTTGGAACTCTATAACTGACGGTAGAATATTCGCCATAAAAATGTCTACAAACTGAAGAACTATCCAATTCTGTGATCGCTCTATTTTAGGAGTTATGGCAGAACTTAGAAAATAATATTGTATCGACTCTAGCGCCAAAACGGGGATAGTTAGATCTCTGTAACTGACGGTAGAACATTCACCATAAAAATGTCTACCAACTGAAGAACAATCCGATTCTGTGATCGCTCTATTTTAGGAGTTATGGCGGAACTTAGAAAATAATATTGTATCGAGTCTACCGCCAAAACCGTGATAGTTGGAAGTCCACAACTGACGGTAGAATATCCGCCATTAAAATGTCTACCAACTGAAGAATAATCCGATTCTGTGATCGCTCCATTTTAGGAGTTACGGCAGAACTTAGAAAATAATATTGTATCGATTCTAGCGCCAAAAAGGGAATAGTTAGAACTCTGCAATTGACGGTGGAATATTCGCCATAAAAATATCTACCAACTGAAGAACAATCCGATTCTCTGATCGCTCTATCTTAGGAGTAATGGCAGAACTTAGAAAATAATACTGCATCGACTCTAGCGCCAAAAGGTGATAGTTAGAACTGTATGAATGACGGTAGAATATTCGCCATAAAAATGTCTAACAACTGAAGAACAATCCAATTCTGTGATCGCTCTATTTTAGGGGTTATGGCAGAACTTAGAAAATAATATTGTATCGAATCTAGCACCAAAACGGGGATAGTTAGAACTCTGTAATTGACGGTAGGGTATTCGCCATTAAAAATATCTAGCAACTGCCGAAAAATCCGACTCTGTGATCTCTCTATTTTAGGAGTTATGGCAGAACTTAGAAAATAATACTGCATCGACTCTAGCGCCAAAATGGGGATAGTTAGAACTCTGCAATTGGCGGTGGAATATTCGCCATAAAAATGTCTACCAACTGAAGAACATTCCGATCCTGTGATCGCTCTATTTAGGAGTTATGGCAGAACTTAGAAAATAATATTGTATCGAGTCTAGCGCCAAAAGGATGACAGTTAGAAGTCCGTAACTGACGGTAGAATATTCGCCATAAAAATGTGTACCAACTGAAGAACAATCCAATTCTGTGATCGCTCTATTTTAGGAGTTATGGCAGAACTTAGAAAATAATATTGTACCAACTCTAACGCCAAAACGGGGATATTTAGAACTCTGTAACTGACGGTAGAACATTCACCATAAAAATGTCTACCAACTGAAGAACAATCCGATTCTGTGATCGCTCTATTTTAGGAGTTATGGCGGAACTTAGAAAATAATATTGTATCGAGTCTAGCGCCTAAACCCTGACAGTTAGAAGTCCACAACTGACTTTAGCATATCCGCCATAAAAATGTCTAACAACTGCCGAAAAATTCGACTCTGTCATCGTTCTATTTTAGGAGTTATGGCAGAACTTAGAAAATAATATTGTATCGCCTCTAGCGCCAAAATGGGGTTAGTTAGAACTCTGCAATTGACGGTGGAATATTCGCCATAAAAATGTCTACCAACTGAAGAACATTCCGATCCTGTGATCGCTCTATTTAGGAGTTATGGCAGAACTTAGAAAATAATACTGCCTCGACTCTAGCGCCAAAACGGCGATAGTTAGAACTCTATGACTGACGGTAGAATATTCGCCATAAAAATGTCTACCAACTGAAGAACAATCCGATTCTGTGATCGCTCTATTTTAGGAGTTATGGCAGAACTTAGAAAATATTATTGTATCGAATCTAGCACCAAAACGGTGACAGTGAGAACTATATGAATGACGGTAGAATATTCGCCATAAAAATGTCTACCAACTGAAGAACAATCCTATTCTGTGATCGCTCTATTTTAGGAGTTATGGCAGAACTTAGAAAATAATATTGTATCGAGTCTAGCGCCAAAACGGGGATAGTTAGAACTCTATGACTGACGGTAGAATATTCGCCATAAAAATGTCTACCAACTGAAGGACAATCCAATTCTGTGATGGCTCTATTTTAGGAGTTATGGCAGAACTTAGAAAATAATACTGCGTCGACTCTAGCGCCAGAACGGGGATAGTTAGAACTCTATGACTGACGGTAGAATATTCGCCATAAAAATGTCTACCAACTGAAGAACAATCCAGTTCTGTGATCGCTCTCTTTTAGGAGTTATGGCAGAATTGAGAAAATAATATTGTATCGAGTCTAGCGCCAAAAGGGTGACAGTTAGAAGTCCGTAACTGACGGTAGAATATTCGCCATAAAAATGTGTACCAACTGAAGAACAATCCAATTCTGTGATCGCTCTATTTTAGGACTTATGGCAGAACTTAGAAAATAATATTGTATCGACTCTAGCGCCAAAACGGGGATAGTTAGAACTCTATGACTGACGGTAGAATATTCGCCATAATAATGTCTACCAACTGAAGGACAATCCTATCCTGTGATCGCTCTATTTTAGGAGTTATGGTAGAACTTAGAAAATAATATTGTATCGAGTCTAGCGCCAAAACCGTGATAGTTAGAAGACCACCACTGACGTTAGAATATCCGCCATAAAAATGTCTACCAAGTGAAGAACAATCCGATTCTGTGATCGCCCTATTTTAGGAGTTATGGCAGAACTTAGATAATATTATTGTATCTACTCTAGCGCCAAAACGGGGATAGTTAGAACTCTATGACTGACGCTAGAATATTCGCCATAAAAATGTCTACCAACTGAAGAACAATCCGATTCTGTGATCGCTCTATTTTAGAAGTTATGGCAGAACTTAGAAAATATTATTGTATCGACTCTAACGCCAAAACGGGGATAGTAAGAACTCTGCAATTGACGGTAGAATATTCGCCATAAAAATGTCTACGAACTGAAGAACAATCCGAATCTGTGATCGCTCTATTTAGGAGTTATGGCAGATCTCAGAAAATAATATTGTATCGAGTTTAGCGCCAAAAGAGTGACAGTTAGAAGTCCGTAACTGACGGTAGAATATTCGCCATAAAAATGTCTAACAACTACCGAAAAATAAGACTCTGTGATCGTTCTATTTTAGGAGTTATGGCAGAACTTAGAAAATAATATTGTATCGACTCTAGCGCCAAAACAGGGATAGTTAGAAGTCTGCTATTGAAGGTAGAATATTCGCCATAAAAATGTCTACCAACTGAAGAACATTCCGATTCTGTGATCGCTCTATCTTAGGAGTTATAGCAGAACTTAGAAAATAATACTGCATCGACTCTAGCGCCAAAACGGGGATAGTTAGAACTCTGTGACTAACGGTAGAATAGTCGCCATAAAAATGTCTACCAACTGAAGAACAATCCAATACTGTGATCGCTCTATTTTAGGAGTTCTGGCAGAACTTAGAAAATAATATTGTATCGAGTCTAGCGCCAAAACCCTGATAGTTAGAAGTTCACAACTGACGGTAGAATATCCGCCATAAAAATGTCTACCAACTGAAGAACAATCCGATTCTGTGATCGCTCCATTTTAGGACTTATGGCAGAACTTAGAAAATAATATTGTATCGACTCTAGCGCCAAAACGGGGATAGTTAGAACTCTGTAACTGACTGTAGAATATTCACCATAAAAATGTCTACCAACTGAAGAACAATCCAGTTCTGTGATCGCTCTATTTTTGGACTTATGGCAGAACTTAGAAAATAATATTGTATCGACTCTAGCGCCAAAACGGGGATAGTTAGAACTCTGTAACTGACGGTAGAGTATTCGCCATTAAAAATATCTAGCAACTGCCGAAAAATCCGACTCTGTGATCGCTCTATTTTAGGAGTTATGGCAGAACTTAGAAAATAATATTGTATCGACTCTAGCGGCAAAACGGGGATAGTTAGAACTCTGTAACTGACTGTAGAATATTCACCATAAAAATGTCTACCAACTGAAGAACAATCCAATACTGTGATCGCTCTATTTTAGGAGTTCTGGCAGAACTTAGAAAATAATACTGCATCGACCCTAGCGCCAAAACGGGGATAGTTAGAAGTCTGCAATTGACGGTAGAATATTCGCCATAAAAATATCTACCAACTGAAGATCATTCCGATTCTGTGATCGCTCTATTTTAGGAGTTATGGCAGAACTTAGAAATTAATATTGTGTCGACTCTAGCGCCAAAACGGGGATAGTTAGAACTCTGTAACTGACGGTAGAACATTCACCATCAAAATGTCTACCAACTGAAGAACATTCCGATTCTGTGATCGCTCTATCTTAGGAGTTATAGCAGAACTTAGAAAATAATACTGCATCGACTCTAGCGCCAAAACGGGGATAGTTAGAACTCTGTGACTAACGGTAGAATAGTCGCCATAAAAATGTCTACCAACTGAAGAACAATCCAATACTGTGATCGCTCTATTTTAGGAGTTCTGGCAGAACTTAGAAAATAATACTGCATCGACCCTAGCGCCAAAACGGGGATAGTTAGAAGTCTGCAATTGACGGTAGAATATTCGCCATAAAAATATCTACCAACTGAAGATCATTCCGATTCTGTGATCGCTCTATTTTAGGAGTTATGGCAGAACTTAGAAATTAATATTGTGTCGACTCTAGCGCCAAAACGGGGATAGTTAGAACTCTGTAACTGACGGTAGAACATTCACCATCAAAATGTCTACCAACTGAAGAACAATCCGATTCTGTGATCGCTCTATTTTAGGAGTAATGGCGGAACTTAGAAAATAATATTGTATCGAGTCTAGCGCCAAAACCCTGATAGTTAGAAGTTCACAACTGACGGTAGAATATTCGCCATAAAAATATCTACCAACTGAAGATCATTCCGATTCTGTGATCGCTCTATTTTAGGAGTTATGGCAGAACTTAGAAATTAATATTGTGTCGACTCTAGCGCCAAAACGGGGATAGTTAGAACTCTGTAACTGACGGTAGAACATTTACCATCAAAATGTCTACCAACTGAAGAACAATCCGATTCTCTGAGCGCTCTATCTTAGGAGTAATGGCAGAACTTAGAAAATAATACTGCATCGACTCCAGCGCCAAAATGTGATAGTTAGAACTGTATGAATGACGGTAGAATATTCGCCATTAAAATGTCTAACAACTGAAGAACAATCCAATTCTGTGATCGCTCTATTTGAGGGGTTATGGCAGAACTTAGAAAATAATATTGTATCGAATCTAGCACCAAAACGGTGACAGTGAGAACTCTATGAATGACGGTATAATATTCGCCATAAAAATGTCTATCAACTGAAGAACAATCCAATTCTGTGATCGCTCTATTTTAGGAGTTATGGCAGAACTTAGAAAATAATATTGTATCGAGTGTAGCGCCAAACCGGGGATAGTTAGAACTCTGTAACTGACGGTAGAGTATTCGCCATTAAAAATATCTAGTAACTGCCCAAAAATCCGACTCTGTGATCCCTCTATTTTAGGAGTTATGGCAGAACTTAGAAAATAATACTGCATCGACTCCAGCGCCAAAACGGGGATAATTAGAACTCTATGACTGACGGTAGAATATTCGCCATAAAAATGTCTACCAACTGAAGAACAATCCAATTCTGTGATCGCTGTATTTTAGGAGTTATGGCAGAACTTAGATAATAATACTGCATCGACTCTAGCGCCAAAAGGGTGACAGTTAGAAGTAAGTAACTGACATTAGAATATTCGCCATAAAAATGTGTACCAACTGAAGAACAATCCAATTCTGTGATCGCTCTATTTTAGGACTTATGGCAGAACTTAGAAAATAATATTGTATCGACTCTAGCGCCAAAACGGGGATAGTTAGAACTCTGTAACTGACTGTAGAATATTCACCATAAAAATGTCTACCAACTGAAGAACAATCCAGTTCTGTGATCGCTCTATTTTTGGACTTATGGCAGAACTTAGAAAATAATATTGTATCGACTCTAGCGCCAAAACGGGGATAGTTAGAACTCTGTAACTGACGGTAGAGTATTCGCCATTAAAAATATCTAGCAACTGCCGAAAAATCCGACTCTGTGATCGCTCTATTTTAGGAGTTATGGCAGAACTTAGAAAATAATATTGTATCGACTCTAGCGGCAAAACGGGGATAGTTAGAACTCTGTAACTGACTGTAGAATATTCACCATAAAAATGTCTACCAACTGAAGAACAATCCTATTCTGTGATCGCTCTATTTTAGGAGTTATGGCAGAACTTAGAAAATAATATTGTATCGAGTCTAGCGCCAAAACCGTGATAGCTAGAAGACCACAACTGACGGTAGAATATCCGCCATAAAAATGTCTAGCAAGTGAAGAACAATCCGATTCTGTGATCGCCCTATTTTAGCAGTTATGGCAGAACTTAGATAATATTATTGTATCGACTCCAGCGAAAAAAGGGAACAGTTAGAATTCTGTCACTGACGGTAGAATATGCGCCATAAAAATGTCTACCAACTGAAGAACAATCCAATTCTGTGATCGCTCTATTTTAGGAGTTATGGCAGAACTTAGAAAATAATATTGTACCAACTCTAGCGCCAAAACGGGGATAGTTAGAACTCTGTAACTGACGGTAGAACATTCACTTTAAAAATGTCTACCAACTGAAGAACAATCCGATTCTGTGATCGCTCTATTTTAGGAGTTATGGTGGAACTTAGAAAATAATATTGTATCGAGTCTAGCGCCAAAACCCTGACAGTTAGAAGTCCACAACTGACTTTAGAATATCCGCCATAAAAATGTCTAACAACTGCCGAAAAATCCGACGCTGTGATTGTTGTGATTGGAAGAACTGCAATTCCGAAGGAGAAGATTTAGATGAAAGAAAATACTTCTACTTATTCCAGTTCTATTATATCATCTGACATATATTTTATTTTTTTATTATATGCATTTACAATTTACATAGTTTACTTGATTAAATATTAAGGGTATTCATGAAATCTGGGAATTTTACCGATCGCGTAAATGTATACTTTTCCGAGGAGTGTTTCATGAACGCACCTCGTGTATAAACTGTGTAAATCTTGTCTTATAAATATAATTTTGTCAATTTAATTGTTAAATTTGATTAGTTTCGACTTTCCTCCGATATTTTTAACAAAAAATAAGTAGTATTTCTTTAGTTCTCAAAAAAAAATTTTTTTTTTCTCCTACTACAATCGTCAGTTAGATTTGTATAAGTTTACGAGGTTATTTACGCACCAAAATCGTCGCGGAAATTTCCCAGGTTTGTGTATTGGACTTTCCATAGGAATTTTGACAGTTCATTTACGAGGTGGGAAAATTACGCAGTTTACACGATTTACGAGGGTTTTACGCGTTTTCATGAATACCCATATTATACTTTTGTTAGTGTTTACAACATCTCCCTTTTTATGGATGGTAATAATCCGGAGAATGACGATTTCTAATTGGGTATCTTCTTTCTTGTATGGGTTGAGATAGTACAGGTGGTATTTGTGTGCTTGCTTGACTTATATCCGAAGGTATAGGTTGCACTGACTCAAGTGTATTTTGACTCAACTGTTCAGGTGGATCTTGGTTCTCTAACGACTTGAATTCGTCTAATAATATGCTGGACGGTAATTGTATATTGTCTTCAGTGTCAACATATCGCTTACGCAATTGGTCAGCATGAGATCTGATAAGACGATCTTTGATAAGAACGTTGTACATTACGTTCCCAATTCTTTCGATGATTTCACCATCTTTCCAATATGTTTTGCCATTGCGATAAATCTTTGCATAGACTTTGTCATCAACTTGGAAATTTTTCTGTTTAGCACCATGCTTTTTATTGTATTGTTTCTCTTGTTGAATATTTCGATCATCATCATGTTCTTGATTTGGAATTTCTTTCATCATACTAAGTGCAGTACGCATTGGACGTCCCAACATTAGCTCTGCTGGTGATTTTTGATTTGGCGCTGCAAGGTTTGGTGTAGATCTGTAAGTTTTCAAAAATACTTGAATATTTTCCTTTACCGATCCCTCTCCTTGTAGTTTTTTTAACGCTCTTTTGAATGTATCGACAAACCTTTCTGCCTGCCCATTTGATTTTGGTTGATATGGAGCAGTTTGCTTGTGTTGAATACCATTGAGTTCACAAAAATTTTGAAAGTGATTTGATGTAAACTGGGTACCATTGTCTGATACAAGTAGGTTTGGCGATCCGAAACGTGAAAATATGTCCTCTAAAATGTTGACTGTTGATTGTGTTGTAATTGATTTTGTTTGAATTACTTCAATCCATTTTGAATAAGAATCAACTAGTATTAGATAGTAATATTCATTTAATGGACCGGCATTATCCAAATGAACTCTTTCCCAAGGTTTTGATGATGTTGGCCATGAGCAAAGTGCAGTTCTAATTGGATCTTTTGCTGCCAATGCACATTTTGAACATTCTTTTACATAAATTTGAATTTGGTTATCAATGTTCCGCCAATAGACGTGGCTTCTAGCTAATTGTTTCATTTTTTCTATACCTGGATGACCTTTATGGAGTTGCTTCATTATGCGCTTGCGTAGTATCTTTGGGATAACTAATCGATTTCCATACATTAAACAATCATTAAGTATATTTAATGCTTCACGTCGGCGATAGAATTGTAAAATTTCTGAAATGTCCTTTGGGTTGAAATTTGACCATTCGCTTTTGATGCTATTGATAACTTGATTCAGTATTACGTCTTTTTGAGTTTCGTATGTTAACATTTTATGCGTAACTGGTAATGCATCAATTGTTTCGTGAATGACTTGATTAACTTCCGTTTCCAACAATATTGATGAGATTACAAAGTCTTGATCCTCTGGAATATTTTGGCCAATGAGTCTGGATAAAACATCCGCGTATCCAAATGAATTTGTGTTGATGTATTCAATATCGAAGTCATAAGCAAGTAATGTAATTGCCCATCTTTGTAATCTATTTGCTGAATGTACAGGAATACCGCTTTTCTTTCCGAAGATTGCTAAAAGAGGTTTATGATCTGTGTGGATTTTTATTTTGCGTCCAAAAATCATTTTATGAAATTTTGTGACGGCAAAAATAAGTGCTAGTGCCTCTTTTTCAATTTGACTATACGACTTTTCTGCTGGTCGTAGAGATCTTGATGCATGGTATACAGCCTTGATACTGTTATCTCGCATTTTATGTAAAATGCATGCACCTAATCCATAATTTGAAGCATCACCTGCTACGATGATTTCGAGATTTGGATTGTAATGTGTCAAAAGAAGGTCTGATGACAGTAAATTCTTGAGTTTGATAAATGATGTTTGACATTGTTGACTCCAATTCCATTTCACGTCTGATCTCAATAATACATCTAGAGGACCTCGCATTGAACGCATTTCCGTGATGAATTTCCCATAGAAATTAACAGCTCCAAGAAATGACCGAAGCTCTGTAATATTTGTTGGTACCGGCATATTGATAATAGCTTCAACGCGTTTTGGGTCGGGTTGAAGTCCATCTTTATTGATAACATAGCCGAGATAATTTATTTGTGTTGGTGCAAATTGACTTTTTTCGATTTTGATACGAAATCCAAAATCTTCAATTCGTTGGAATAACTTGAGTAAATTCTCATCATGCTCCCTTTTGTCTTTACCGGAAACAAAAATATCGTCGATAAATCCGGCTACGCCAGATAAACCTGCTATAAGTTGGTCAATAATTTGTTGAAATGTTCCTGGTGCCGTTTTCACTCCAAATGGTAATCGGTTGAATTTGAAAAGACCCAAATGTGTATTGATAACCAGCAAATATTTTGAATTTTCATCGACTTCAATTTGAAAAAATGCTTCTGAAAAATCAATATGACTATAAATTGTAGCGCCCGCTAATTTAGCAAAAATATCTTCGGGTAATGGTAATGGATATTGGTGTGATTCCAATGCCTCGTTCAATCCAGTTGAGAAATCAGCACAGGTACGAACGGTGCCATTAGGTTTCTTTACCACGACAATTGGTGCAGCCCAATCAGAATGAGTTATGTGTGTAATTACACCAACTGATTGTAAACGCAATAGTTCCTGTTCGACAATAGGTTGCATAGCATATGCAACAGGTCGTTTTGCTTTAAAAATGGGTTGACTATTCTGTTTTAATGTTAAGTGCGCTTTGGCTTTAGTGCAGAGTCCCAATTTGTCATTGAAAGTGTTTGGAAATCTCCCCTTGAGCAATTGAACATAATCATTCCGATGATTGTTTGATTCAACTGTGACATTCTTGCAAATTTGGTTAATCGGAATGTCCCAAAACTTAAACTTTTCAATGAAATCATTACCAAAAATATTTAAATTACTGATTTTTGCCACAAAACATCTCCCATAAATGATATTTCCTCTAAATGAAATGCTGCAACTAAATTGTCCAATTAAATCCAACTTGTTACCTGATGCATTTTTCGCCTCCACATTAGTTGGTGCTAAATTTGAAATTCCGAGTTTGTTGAAATTGTCCTCAGAGATTATGGTAATATCAGCTGCTGAATCGAATTGTAATTTGATTGGTGTTTCATTTATATCGACAATGATGTATTTTCGACGATTTTCCGTATTAATTTGTTTTACTGTTATACTGGTTACTGTTTTATCGTGTTGATCTTTTGGCTTTGATTTTGCTGAAGCATTTTGTTTTGCTTTTGGTGTGTTGCAGTAACCCTCTTTATGTCCAATGGCATTGCATTTACTACATTTGTGATTTGCGAAAGTACAGTAACGAAAGAAATGCATTTGTCCACAATTCGAGCAAGGAGTTTTTGGTTCTGCGTCCTTGTTTTGTTTGCTTTTTTTCACGAATTTCTTGTTCTGAAATTGTTTTGATTTGTGTTGATTGAAAACTTTTTGAACTGATGCCGATGAAGTGAAAGATTTTGAATTTTCTATCATGGCTGTATCCTTTTTTAAGTTAATCAATCGTTGACATTCTGTTGATATTGTTTCTAAATTAATTGTGTCTGCTTTTGATTCTATGTTTGCTAATAATCTAGTACGAATGTCTAAATCAGTCGATGATTTGAGACCAATGATGAAAATCAAACATTTAAATTGGTCAAGTGTCATGCTGCTTAATTTGAACTCTTCGCATTGTTTGTTCACTAGACCTGTATATGTTACAAAATCTGTTGATATATCTTTTGTATTTTGTAAGCATTTATAACGAATACTGAATAAGGATGATTGCACACCTAATAGCTTTTTCAGTTTTGTGATAGTTTCCATAAATTTAAATTCACTTGTTTTTTTCGGCAAAATAAAATTTACGTACTTACTATGAGCATCCGTATTAAGTTTTCTTAATAATAATCTCACTTTTGCATCATCTGTGAGTTGCACTGCGTCTTTCTCAAACAAATCTTCATACCGAGCATACCACTTGTCAAAAGTTGAATTATTTTCCGGGTCGTACACAAATTCAGTAACGTTTGTAGCCAATGTTTCAATCAATAATTCTGTTCCTTGTCGCCCTGAATTTCCAGTATGATTAGGAGTAATTTTTTCAATTAAATCACGCATTAATTTTTGATCCGATTCATGTTGAATTTGCATTTGTCGTATTAATGCGACTAATTCTGCTTGCTCCATTTTTTTTCCAATGATTTTGAATAATGAAAAAAAAAATATGAAATTAGTAATGAAAATTAGAAAAAATTATATTTAAAATGAAAATGTTATTTTTTCAATTTATTCTGTTTTCCTCATCGCCACTGTTGTGATTGGAAGAACTGCAATTCCGAAGGAGAAGATTTAGATGAAAGAAAATACTTCTACTTATTCCAGTTCTATTATATCATCTGACATATATTTTATTTTTTTATTATATGCATTTACAATTTACATGGTTTACTTGATTAAATATTATAATTTTGTTAGTGTTTACAACAGTGATCGCTCTATTTTAGGAGTTATGGCAGAACTTAGAAAATAATATTGTATCGAGTCTAGCGCCAAAATGGGGATAGTTAGAACTCTGCAATTGACGGTGGAATATTCGCCATAAAAATGTCTACCAACTGAAGAACATTCCGATCCTGTGATCGCTCTATTTAGGAGTTACGGCAGAACTTAGAAAATAATATTGTATCGAGTCTAGCGCCAAAAGGATGACAGTTAGAAGTCCGCAACTGACGGTAGAATATTCGGCATAAAAATATCTACCAACTGAAGAACACTCCGATTCTGTGATCGCTCTATCTTAGGAGTTAGAGCAGAACTTAGAAAATAATACTGCATCGACTCTAGCGCAAAAACGGCGATAGTTAGAACTCTATGACTGACGGTAGAATATTCGCCATAAAACTGTCTACCAACTGAAGAACAATCCGATTCTGTGATCGCTCTATTTTAGGAGTTATGGCAGAACTTAGAAAATATTATTGTATCGAATCTAGCACCAAAACGGTGACAGTGAGAACTATATGAATGACGGTAGAATATTCGCCATAAAAATGTCTACCAACTGAAGAACAATCCAATTCTGTGATCGCTCTATTTTAGGAGTTATGGCAGAACTTAGCAAATAATACTGCATCGACTCAAGCGCCAAAACGGGGATAGTTAGAACTCTATGACTGACGGTAGAATATTCGCCATAAAAATGTCTACCAACTGAAGAACAATCCAATTCTGTGATCGCTCTATTTTAGGAGTTATGGCAGAACTTAGAAAATAATATTGTATCCAGTCTAGCGCCAAAAGGGTGACAGTTAGAAGTCCGTAACTGACGGTAGAATATTCGCCATAAAAATGTGTACCAACTGAATAACAATCCAATTCTGTGATCGCTCTATTTTAGGACTTATGGCAGAACTTAGAAAATAATATTTTATCGACTCTAGCGCCAAAACGGGGATAGTTAGAACTCTGTAACTGACTGTAGAATATTCACCATAAAAATGTCTGCCAACTGAAGGACAATCCTATTCTGTGATCGCTATATTTTAGGAGTTATGGCAGAACTTAGAAAATAATATTGTATCGACTCTAGCGCCAAAATGGGGATAGTTAGAACTCTGCAATTGACGGTGGAATATTCGCCATAAAAATGTCTACCAACTGAAGAACAATCGAATTCTGTGATCGCTCTATTTTAGGAGTTATGGCAGAACTTAGAAAATAATATTGTACCAACTCTAGCGCCAAAACGGGGATAGTTAGAACTCTGTAACTGACGGTAGAACATTCACCATAAAAATGTGTACCAACTGAAGAACAATCCAATTCTGTGATCGCTCTATTTTAGGACTTATGGCAGAACTTAGAAAATAATATTGTATCGACTCTAGCGCCAAAACCGTGATAGCTAGAAGACCACAACTGACGGTAGAATATCCGCCATAAAAATGTCTACCAAGTGAAGAACAATCCGATTCTGTGATCGCCCTATTTTAGGGGTTATGGCAGAACTTAGATAATATTATTGTATCGACTCCAGCGAAAAAAGGGAATAGTTAGATTTCTGTCACTGACGGTAGAATATTCGCCAAAATAATGTCTACCAACTGAAGAACAATCGAATTCTGTGATCGCTCTATTTTAGGAGTTATGGCAGAACTTAGAAAATAATATTGTACCAACTCTAGCGCCAAAACGGGGATAGTTAGAACTCTGTAACTGACGGTAGAACATTCACCATAAAAATGTCTACCAACTGAAGTACAATCCGATTCTGTGATCGCCCTATTTTAGGAGTTATGGCGGAACTTAGAAAATAATATTGTATCGAGTCTAGCGCCAAAACCCTGACAGTTAGAAGTCCACAACTGACTTTAGAATATCCGCCATAAAAATGTCTAACAACTGCCGAAAAATCCGACTCTATGATCGCTATATTTTAGGAGTTATGGCAGAACTTAGAAAATAATATTGTATCGACTCTAGCGCCAAAATGGGGATAGTTAGAACTCTGCAATTGACGGTGGAATATTCGCCATAAAAATGTCTACCAACTGAAGAACATTCCGATCCTGTGATCGCTCTATTTAGGAGTTATGGCAGAACTTAGAAAAAAATATTGTATCGAGTCTAGCGCCAAAAGGATGACAGTTAGAAGTCCGTAACTGACGGTAGAAAATTCGCCATAAAAATATCTAACAACTGCCGAAAAATCCGACTCTGTGATCGCTCTATTTTGGGAGTTATGGCAGAACTTAGAAAATAATATTGTATCGACTCTAGCGCCAAAACGGGGATAGTTAGAACTCCGCATTTGACGGTAGAATATTCGCCATAAAAATATCTACCAACTGAAGAACACTCCGATTCTGTGATCGCTCTATCTTAGGAGTTATAGCAGAACTTAGAAAATAATACTGCATCGACTCTAGCGCCAAAACGGCGATAGTTAGAACTCTGTAACTGACTGTAGAATATTCACCATTAAAATGTCTACCAATTGCAGGACAATCCGATTCTGTGATCGCTCTATTTTAGGAGTTATGGCAGAACTTAGAAAATATTATTGTATCGAATCTAGCACAAAAACGGTGACAGTGAGAACTATATGAATGACGGTAGAATATTCGCCATGAAAATGTCTACCAACTGAAGAACAATCCAATTCTGTGATCGCTCTATTTTAGGAGTTATGGCAGAACTTAGAAAATAATATTGTATCGAGTCTAGGGCCAAAACGGGGATAGTTAGAACTCTGTAACTGACTGTAGAATATTCACCATAAAAATGTCTACCAACTGGAGGACAATCCGATTCTGTGATCGCTCTATTTTAGGAGTTATGGTGGAACTTAGAAAATAATATTGTATCGAGTCTAGCGCCAAAATGGGGATAGTTAGAACTCTGCAATTGACGGTGGAATATTCGCCTTAAAAATGTCTACCAACTGAAGAACATTCCGATCCTGTGATCGCTCTATTTAGGAGTTATGGCAGAACTTAGAAAATAATATTGTATCGAGTCTAGCGCCAAAAGGATGACAGTTAGAAGTCCGTAACTGACGTAGAATATTCGCCATAAAAATATCTACCAACTGAAGAACACTCCGATTCTGTGATCGCTCTATCTTAGGAGTTATAGCAGAACTTAGAAAATAATACTGCATCGACTCTAGCGCCAAAACGGCGATAGTTAGAACTCTGTAACTGACTGTACAATATTCACCATAAAAATGTCTACCAACTGAAAGACAATCCGATTCTGTGATCGCTCTATTTTAGGAGTTATGGTGGAACTTAGAAAATAATATTGTATCGAGTCTAGCGCCAAAACCCTGACAGTTAGAAGTCCACAACTGACTTTAGAATATCCGCCATAAAAATGTCTAACAACTGCCGAAAAATCCGACTCTGTGATCGCTCTATTTTAGGAGTTATGGCAGAACTTAGAACATAATATTGTATCGACTCTAGCGCCAAAATGGGAATAGTTAGAACTCTGCAATTGACGGTGGAATATTCGCCATAAAAATGTCTACCAACTGAAGAACATTCCGATCCTGTGATCGCTCTATTTAGGAGTTATGGCAGAACTTAGAAAATAATATTGTATCGAGTCTAGCGCCAAAAGGATGACAGTTAGAAGTCCGTAACTGACTGTAGAATATTCGCCATAAAAATATCTAACAACTGAAGAACAATCCAATTCTGTGATCGCTCTATTTTAGGAGTTATGGCAGAACTTAGAAAATAATATTGTATCGAGTCTAGCGCCAAAACGGGGATAGTTAGAACTCTGTAACTGACTGTACAATATTGACCATAAAAATGTCTACCAACTGAAAGACAATCCGATTCTGTGATCGCTCTATTTTAGGAGTTATGGTGGAACTTAGAAAATAATATTGTATCGAGTCTAGCGCCAAAACCCTGACAGTTAGAAGTCCACAACTGACTTTAGAATATCCGCCATAAAAATGTCTAACAACTGCCGAAAAATCCGACTCTGTAATCGCTCTATTTTAGGAGTTATGGCAGAACTTAGAACATAATATTGTATCGACTCTAGCGCCAAAATGGGGATAGTTAGAACTCTGCAATTGACGGTGGAATATTCGCCATAAAAATGTCTACCAACTGAAGAACATTCCGATCCTGTGATCGCTCTATTTAGGAGTTATGGCAGAACTTAGAAAATAATATTGTATCGACTCTAGCGCCAAAACCGTGATAGCTAGAAGACCACAACTGACGGTAGAATATCCGCCATAAAAATGTCTACCAAGTGAAGAACAATCCGATTCTGTGATCGCCCTATTTTAGGGGTTATGGCAGAACTTAGATAATATTATTGTATCGACTCCAGCGAAAAAAGGGAATAGTTAGATTTCTGTCACTGACGGTAGAATATTCGCCAAAATAATGTCTACCAACTGAAGAACAATCGAATTCTGTGATCGCTCTATTTTAGGAGTTATGGCAGAACTTAGAAAATAATATTGTACCAACTCTAGCGCCAAAACGGGGATAGTTAGAACTCTGTAACTGACGGTAGAACATTCACCATAAAAATGTCTACCAACTGAAGTACAATCCGATTCTGTGATCGCCCTATTTTAGGAGTTATGGCGGAACTTAGAAAATAATATTGTATCGAGTCTAGCGCCAAAACCCTGATAGTTAGAAGTCCACAACTGACTTTAGAATATCCGCCATAAAAATGTCTAACAACTGCCGAAAAATCCGACTCTATGATCGCTATATTTTAGGAGTTATGGCAGAACTTAGAAAATAATATTGTATCGACTCTAGCGCCAAAATGGGGATAGTTAGAACTCTGCAATTGACGGTGGAATATTCGCCATAAAAATGTCTACCAACTGAAGAACACTCCGATCCTGTGATCGCTCTATTTAGGAGTTATGGCAGAACTTAGAAAATAATATTGTATCGAGTCTAGCGCCAAAAGGATGACAGTTAGAAGTCCGTAACTGACGGTAGAAAATTCGCCATAAAAATATCTAACAACTGCCGAAAAATCCGACTCTGTGATCGCTCTATTTTGGGAGTTATGGCAGAACTTAGAAAATAATATTGTATCGACTCTAGCGCCAAAACGGGGATAGTTAGAACTCCGCATTTGACGGTAGAATATTCGCCATAAAAATATCTACCAACTGAAGAACACTCCGATTCTGTGATCGCTCTATCTTAGGAGTTATAGCAGAACTTAGAAAATAATACTGCATCGACTCTAGCGCCAAAACGGCGATAGTTAGAACTCTGTAACTGACTGTAGAATATTCACCATTAAAATGTCTACCAATTGCAGGACAATCCGATTCTGTGATCGCTCTATTTTAGGAGTTATGGCAGAACTTAGAAAATATTATTGTATCGAATCTAGCACAAAAACGGTGACAGTGAGAACTATATGAATGACGGTAGAATATTCGCCATGAAAATGTCTACCAACTGAAGAACAATCCAATTCTGTGATCGCTCTATTTTAGGAGTTATGGCAGAACTTAGAAAATAATATTGTATCGAGTCTAGGGCCAAAACGGGGATAGTTAGAACTCTGTAACTGACTGTAGAATATTCACCATAAAAATGTCTACCAACTGGAGGACAATCCGATTCTGTGATCGCTCTATTTTAGGAGTTATGGTGGAACTTAGAAAATAATATTGTATCGAGTCTAGCGCCAAAATGGGGATAGTTAGAACTCTGCAATTGACGGTGGAATATTCGCCTTAAAAATGTCTACCAACTGAAGAACATTCCGATCCTGTGATCGCTCTATTTAGGAGTTATGGCAGAACTTAGAAAATAATATTGTATCGAGTCTAGCGCCAAAAGGATGACAGTTAGAAGTCCGTAACTGACGTAGAATATTCGCCATAAAAATATCTACCAACTGAAGAACACTCCGATTCTGTGATCGCTCTATCTTAGGAGTTATAGCAGAACTTAGAAAATAATACTGCATCGACTCTAGCGCCAAAACGGCGATAGTTAGAACTCTGTAACTGACTGTACAATATTCACCATAAAAATGTCTACCAACTGAAAGACAATCCGATTCTGTGATCGCTCTATTTTAGGAGTTATGGTGGAACTTAGAAAATAATATTGTATCGAGTCTAGCGCCAAAACCCTGACAGTTAGAAGTCCACAACTGACTTTAGAATATCCGCCATAAAAATGTCTAACAACTGCCGAAAAATCCGACTCTGTGATCGCTCTATTTTAGGAGTTATGGCAGAACTTAGAACATAATATTGTATCGACTCTAGCGCCAAAATGGGAATAGTTAGAACTCTGCAATTGACGGTGGAATATTCGCCATAAAAATGTCTACCAACTGAAGAACATTCCGATCCTGTGATCGCTCTATTTAGGAGTTATGGCAGAACTTAGAAAATAATATTGTATCGAGTCTAGCGCCAAAAGGATGACAGTTAGAAGTCCGTAACTGACTGTAGAATATTCGCCATAAAAATATCTAACAACTGAAGAACAATCCAATTCTGTGATCGCTCTATTTTAGGAGTTATGGCAGAACTTAGAAAATAATATTGTATCGAGTCTAGCGCCAAAACGGGGATAGTTAGAACTCTGTAACTGACTGTACAATATTCACCATAAAAATGTCTACCAACTGAAAGACAATCCGATTCTGTGATCGCTCTATTTTAGGAGTTATGGTGGAACTTAGAAAATAATATTGTATCGAGTCTAGCGCCAAAACCCTGACAGTTAGAAGTCCACAACTGACTTTAGAATATCCGCCATAAAAATGTCTAACAACTGCCGAAAAATCCGACTCTGTGATCGCTCTATTTTAGGAGTTATGGCAGAACTTAGAACATAATATTTTATCGACTCTAGCGCCAAAATGGGGATAGTTAGAACTCTGCAATTGACGGTGGAATATTCGCCATAAAAATGTCTACCAACTGAAGAACATTCCGATTCTGTGATCGCCCTATTTAGGAGTTATGGCAGAACTTAGAAAATAATATTGTATCGACTCTAGCGCCAAAATGGGGATAGTTAGAACTCTGCAATTGACGGTGGAATATTCGCCATAAAAATGTCTACCAACTGACGAACATTCTGATCCTGTGATCACTCTATTTAGGAGTTATAGCAGAACTTAGAAAATAATACTGCATCGACTCTAACGCCAAAACGGCGATAGTTAGAACTCTGTAACTGACTGTAGAATATTCACCATTAAAATATCTACCAACTGCAGGACAATCCGATTCTGTGATCGCTCTATTTTAGGAGTTATGGTGGAACTTAGAAAATAATATTGTATCGAGTCTAGCGCCAAAACCCTGACAGTTAGAAGTCCACAACTGACTTTAGAATATCCGCCATAAAAATGTCTAACAACTGCCGAAAAATCCGACTCTGTGATCGCTCTATTTTGGGAGTTATGGCAGAACTTAGAAAATAATATTGTATCGACTCTAGCGCCAAAACGGGGATAGTTAGAACTCCGCATTTGACGGTAGAATATTCGCCATAAAAATATCTACCAACTGAAGAACACTCCGATTCTGTGATCGCTCTATCTTAGGAGTTATAGCAGAACTTAGAAAATAATACTGCATCGACTCTAGCGCCAAAACGGCGATAGTTAGAACTCTGTAACTGACTGTAGAATATTCACCATTAAAATGTCTACCAACTGCAGGACAATCCGATCTGTGATCGCTCTATTTTAGGAGTTATGGCAGAACTTAGAAAATATTATTGTATCGAATCTAGCATAAAAACGGTGACAGTGAGAACTATATGAATGACGGTAGAATATTCGCCATGAAAATGTCTACCAACTGAAGAACAATCCAATTCTGTGATCGCTCTATTTTAGGAGTTATGGCAGAACTTAGAAAATAATATTGTATCGAGTCTAGGGCCAAAACGGGGATAGTTAGAACTCTGTAACTGACTGTAGAATATTCACCATAAAAATGTCTACCAACTGGAGGACAATCCGATTCTGTGATCGCTCTATTTTAGGAGTTATGGTGGAACTTAGAAAATAATATTGTATCGAGTCTAGCGCCAAAATGGGGATAGTTAGAACTCTGCAATTTACGGTGGAATATTCGCCTTAAAAATGTCTACCAACTGAAGAACATTCCGATCCTGTGATCGCTCTATTTAGGAGTTATGGCAGAACTTATAAAATAATATTGTATCGAGTCTAGCGCCAAAAGGATGACAGTTAGAAGTCCGTAACTGACGTAGAATATTCGCCATAAAAATATCTACCAACTGAAGAACACTCCGATTCTGTGATCGCTCTATCTTAGGAGTTATAGCAGAACTTAGAAAATAATACTGCATCGACTCTAGCGCCAAAACGGCGATAGTTAGAACTCTGTAACTGACTGTACAATATTCACCATAAAAATGTCTACCAACTGAAAGACAATCCGATTCTGTGATCGCTCTATTTTAGGAGTTATGGTGGAACTTAGAAAATAATATTGTATCGAGTCTAGCGCCAAAACCCTGACAGTTAGAAGTCCACAACTGACTTTAGAATATCCGCCATAAAAATGTCTAACAACTGCCGAAAAATCCGACTCTGTGATCGCTCTATTTTAGGAGTTATGGCAGAACTTAGAACATAATATTGTATCGACTCTAGCGCCAAAATGGGAATAGTTAGAACTCTGCAATTGACGGTGGAATATTCGCCATAAAAATGTCTACCAACTGAAGAACATTTCGATCCTGTGATCGCTCTATTTAGGAGTTATGGCAGAACTTAGAAAATAATATTGTATCGAGTCTAGCGCCAAAAGGATGACAGTTAGAAGTCCGTAACTGACTGTAGAATATTCGCCATAAAAATATCTAACAACTGAAGAACAATCCAATTCTGTGATCGCTCTATTTTAGGAGTTATGGCAGAACTTAGAAAATAATATTGTATCGAGTCTAGCGCCAAAACGGGGATAGTTAGAACTCTGTAACTGACTGTACAATATTCACCATAAAAATGTCTACCAACTGAAAGACAATCCGATTCTGTGATCGCTCTATTTTAGGAGTTATGGTGGAACTTAGAAAATAATATTGTATCGAGTCTAGCGCCAAAACCCTGACAGTTAGAAGTCCACAACTGACTTTAGAATATCCGCCATAAAAATGTCTAACAACTGCCGAAAAATCCGACTCTGTAATCGCTCTATTTTAGGAGTTATGGCAGAACTTAGAACATAATATTGTATCGACTCTAGCGCCAAAATGGGGATAGTTAGAACTCTGCAATTGACGGTGGAATATTCGCCATAAAAATGTCTACCAACTGAAGAACATTCCGATCCTGTGATCGCTCTATTTAGGAGTTATGGCAGAACTTAGAAAATAATATTGTATCGACTCTAGCGCCAAAATGGGGATAGTTAGAACTCTGGAATTGACGGTGGAATATTCGCCATAAAAATGTCTACCAACTGACGAACATTCTGATCCTGTGATCACTCTATTTAGGAGTTATAGCAGAACTTAGAAAATAATACTGCAGCGACTCTAACGCCAAAACGGGGATAGTTAGAACTCTGTAACTGACTGTAGAATATTCACCATTAAAATGTCTACCAACTGCAGGACAATCCGATTCTGTGATCGCTCTATTTTAGGAGTTATGGCAGAACTTAGAAAATATTATTGTATCGAATCTAGCACAAAAACGGTGACAGTGAGAACTATATGAATGACGGTAGAATATTCGCCATGAAAATGTCAACCAACTGAAGAACAATCCAATTCTGTGATCGCTCTATTTTAGGAGTTATGGTGGAACTTAGAAAATAATATTGTATCGAGTCTAGGGCCAAAACGGGGATAGTTAGAACTCTGTAACTGACTGTAGAATATTCACCATAAAAATGTCTACCAACTGGAGGACAATCCGATTCTGTGATCGCTCTATTTTAGGAGTTATGGTGGAACTTAGAAAATAATATTGTATCGAGTCTAGCGCCAAAATGGGGATAGTTAGAACTCTGCAATTTACGGTGGAATATTCGCCTTAAAAATGTCTACCAACTGAAGAACATTCCGATCCTGTGATCGCTCTATTTAGGAGTTATGGCAGAACTTATAAAATAATATTGTATCGAGTCTAGCGCCAAAAGGATGACAGTTAGAAGTCCGTAACTGACGTAGAATATTCGCCATAAAAATATCTACCAACTGAAGAACACTCCGATTCTGTGATCGCTCTATCTTAGGAGTTATAGCAGAACTTAGAAAATAATACTGCATCGACTCTAGCGCCAAAACGGCGATAGTTAGAACTCTGTAACTGACTGTACAATATTCACCATAAAAATGTCTACCAACTGAAAGACAATCCGATTCTGTGATCGCTCTATTTTAGGAGTTATGGTGGAACTTAGAAAATAATATTGTATCGAGTCTAGCGCCAAAACCCTGACAGTTAGAAGTCCACAACTGACTTTAGAATATCCGCCATAAAAATGTCTAACAACTGCCGAAAAATCCGACTCTGTGATCGCTCTATTTTAGGAGTTATGGCAGAACTTAGAACATAATATTGTATCGACTCTAGCGCCAAAATGGGAATAGTTAGAACTCTGCAATTGACGGTGGAATATTCGCCATAAAAATGTCTACCAACTGAAGAACATTTCGATCCTGTGATCGCTCTATTTAGGAGTTATGGCAGAACTTAGAAAATAATATTGTATCGAGTCTAGCGCCAAAAGGATGACAGTTAGAAGTCCGTAACTGACTGTAGAATATTCGCCATAAAAATATCTAACAACTGAAGAACAATCCAATTCTGTGATCGCTCTATTTTAGGAGTTATGGCAGAACTTAGAAAATAATATTGTATCGAGTCTAGCGCCAAAACGGGGATAGTTAGAACTCTGTAACTGACTGTACAATATTCACCATAAAAATGTCTACCAACTGAAAGACAATCCGATTCTGTGATCGCTCTATTTTAGGAGTTATGGTGGAACTTAGAAAATAATATTGTATCGAGTCTAGCGCCAAAACCCTGACAGTTAGAAGTCCACAACTGACTTTAGAATATCCGCCATAAAAATGTCTAACAACTGCCGAAAAATCCGACTCTGTAATCGCTCTATTTTAGGAGTTATGGCAGAACTTAGAACATAATATTGTATCGACTCTAGCGCCAAAATGGGGATAGTTAGAACTCTGCAATTGACGGTGGAATATTCGCCATAAAAATGTCTACCAACTGAAGAACATTCCGATCCTGTGATCGCTCTATTTAGGAGTTATGGCAGAACTTAGAAAATAATATTGTATCGACTCTAGCGCCAAAATGGGGATAGTTAGAACTCTGGAATTGACGGTGGAATATTCGCCATAAAAATGTCTACCAACTGACGAACATTCTGATCCTGTGATCACTCTATTTAGGAGTTATAGCAGAACTTAGAAAATAATACTGCAGCGACTCTAACGCCAAAACGGGGATAGTTAGAACTCTGTAACTGACTGTAGAATATTCACCATTAAAATGTCTACCAACTGCAGGACAATCCGATTCTGTGATCGCTCTATTTTAGGAGTTATGGCAGAACTTAGAAAATATTATTGTATCGAATCTAGCACAAAAACGGTGACAGTGAGAACTATATGAATGACGGTAGAATATTCGCCATGAAAATGTCAACCAACTGAAGAACAATCCAATTCTGTGATCGCTCTATTTTAGGAGTTATGGTGGAACTTAGAAAATAATATTGTATCGAGTCTAGCGCCAAAATGGGGATAGTTAGAACTCTGCAATTGACGGTGGAATATTCCGATCCTGTGATCGCTCTATTTAGGAGTTATGGCTGAACTTAGAAAATAATATTGTATCGAGTCTAGCGCCAAAAGGATGACAGTTAGAAGTCCGTAACTGACGGTAGAATATTCGCCATAAAAATATCTACCAACTGAAGAACACTCCGATTCTGTGATCGCTCTATCTTAGGAGTTATAGCAGAACTTAGAAAATAGTACTGCATCGACTCTAGCGCCAACACGGCGATAGTTAGAACTCTGTAACTGACTGTACAATATTCACAATAAAAATGTCTACCAACTGAAAGACAATCCGATTCTGTGATCGCTCTATTTTAGGAGTTATGGTGGAACTTAGAAAATAATATTGTATCGAGTCTAGCGCCAAAACCCTGACAGTTAGAAGTCCACAACTGACTTTAGAATATCCGCCATAAAAATGTCTAACAACTGCCGAAAAATCCGACTCTGTGATCGCTCTATTTTAGGAGTTATGGCAGAACTTAGAACATAATATTGTATCGACTCTAGCGCCAAAATGGGGATAGTTAGAACTCTGCAATTGGCGGTGGAATATTCGCCATAAAAATGTCTACCAACTGAAGAACATTCTGATCCTGTGATCACTCTATTTAGGAGTTATGGCAGAACTTAGAAAATAATATTGTATCGAGTCTAGCGCCAAAAGGATGACAGTTAGAAGTCCGTAACTGACGGTAGAAAATTCGCCATAAAAATATCTCACAACTGCCGAAAAATCCGACTCTGTGATCGCACTATTTTAGGAGTTATGGCGGAACTTAGAAAATAATATTGTATCGAGTCTAGCGCCAAAACCCTGACAGTTAGAAGTCCACAACTGACTTTAGAATATCCGCCATAAAAATGTCTAACAACTGCCGAAAAATCCGACTCTGTGATCGCTCTATTTTAGGAGTTATGGCAGAACTTAGAACATAATATTGTATCGACTCTAGCGCCAAAATGGGAATAGTTAGAACTCTGCAATTGACGGTGGAATATTCGCCATAAAAATGTCTACCAACTGAAGAACATTCCGATCCTGTGATCGCTCTATTTAGGAGTTATGGCAGAACTTAGAAAATAATATTGTATCGAGTCTAGCGCCAAAAGGATGACAGTTAGAAGTCCGTAACTGACTGTAGAATATTCGCCATAAAAATATCTAACAACTGAAGAACAATCCAATTCTGTGATCGCTCTATTTTAGGAGTTATGGCAGAACTTAGAAAATAATATTGTATCGAGTCTAGCGCCAAAACGGGGATAGTTAGAACTCTGTAACTGACTGTACAATATTCACCATAAAAATGTCTACCAACTGAAAGACAATCCGATTCTGTGATCGCTCTATTTTAGGAGTTATGGTGGAACTTAGAAAATAATATTGTATCGAGTCTAGCGCCAAAACCCTGACAGTTAGAAGTCCACAACTGACTTTAGAATATCCGCCATAAAAATGTCTAACAACTGCCGAAAAATCCGACTCTGTGATCGCTCTATTTTAGGAGTTATGGCAGAACTTAGAACATAATATTGTATCGACTCTAGCGCCAAAATGGGGATAGTTAGAACTCTGAAATTGACGGTGCAATATTCGCCATAAAAATGTCTACCAACTGAAGAACATTCCGATCCTGTGATCGCTCTATTTAGGAGTTATGGCAGAACTTAGAAAATAATATTGTATCGACTCTAGCGCCAAAATGGGGATAGTCAGAACTCTGCAATTGACGGTGGAATATTCGCCATAAAAATGTCTACCAACTGACGAACATTCTGATCCTGTGATCACTCTATTTAGGAGTTATAGCAGAACTTAGAAAATAATACTGCATCGACTCTAACGCCAAAAGGGGGATAGTTAGAACTCTGTAACTGACTGTAGAATATTCACCATTAAAATGTCTACCAACTGCAGGACAATCCGATTCTGTGATCGCTCTATTTTAGGAGTTATGGCAGAACTTAGAAAATATTATTGTATCGAATCTAGCACAAAAACGGTGACAGTGAGAACTATATGAATGACGGTAGAATATTCGCCATGAAAATGTCAACCAACTGAAGAACAATCCAATTCTGTGATCGCTCTATTTTAGGAGTTATGGTGGAACTTAGAAAATAATATTGTATCGAGTCTAGCGCCAAAATGGGGATAGTTAGAACTCTGCAATTGACGGTGGAATATTCGCCATAAAAATGTCTACCAACTGAAGAACATTCCGATCCTGTGATCGCTCTATTTAGGAGTTATGGCAGAACTTAGAAAATAATATTGTATCGAGTCTAGCGCCAAAAGGATGACAGTTAGAAGTCCGTAACTGACGGTAGAATATTCGCCATAAAAATATCTACCAACTGAAGAACACTCCGATTCTGTGATCGCTCTATCTTAGGAGTTATAGCAGATCTTAGAAAATAGTACTGCATCGACTCTAGCGCCAACACGGCGATAGTTAGAACTCTGTAACTGACTGTACAATATTCACAATAAAAATGTCTACCAACTGAAAGACAATCCGATTCTGTGATCGCTCTATTTTAGGAGTTATGGCAGAACTTAGAACATAATATTGTATCGACTCTAGCGCCAAAATGGGAATAGTTAGAACTCTGCAATTGACGGTGGAATATTCGCCATAAAAATGTCTACCAACTGAAGAACATTCCGATCCTGTGATCGCTCTATTTAGGAGTTATGGCAGAACTTAGAAAATAATATTGTATCGAGTCTAGCGCCAAAAGGATGACAGTTAGAAGTCCGTAACTGACTGTAGAATATTCGCCATAAAAATATCTAACAACTGAAGAACAATCCAATTCTGTGATCGCTCTATTTTAGGAGTTATGGCAGAACTTAGAAAATAATATTGTATCGACTCTAGCGCCAAAATGGGAATAGTTAGAACTCTGCAATTGACGGTGGAATATTCGCCATAAAAATGTCTACCAACTGAAGAACATTCCGATCCTGTGATCGCTCTATTTAGGAGTTATGGCAGAACTTAGAAAATAATATTGTATCGAATCTAGCACAAAAACGGTGACAGTGAGAACTATATGAATGACGGTAGAATATTCGCCATGAAAATGTCAACCAACTGAAGAACAATCCAATTCTGTGATCGCTCTATTTTAGGAGTTATGGTGGAACTTAGAAAATAATATTGTATCGAGTCTAGCGCCAAAATGGGGATAGTTAGAACTCTGCAATTGACGGTGGAATATTCGCCATAAAAATGTCTACCAACTGAAGAACATTCCGATCCTGTGATCGCTCTATTTAGGAGTTATGGCAGAACTTAGAAAATAATATTGTATCGAGTCTAGCGCCAAAAGGATGACAGTTAGAAGTCCGTAACTGACGGTAGAATATTCGCCATAAAAATATCTACCAACTGAAGAACACTCCGATTCTGTGATCGCTCTATCTTAGGAGTTATAGCAGAACTTAGAAAATAGTACTGCATCGACTCTAGCGCCAACACGGCGATAGTTAGAACTCTGTAACTGACTGTACAATATTCACAATAAAAATGTCTACCAACTGAAAGACAATCCGATTCTGTGATCGCTCTATTTTAGGAGTTATGGTGGAACTTAGAAAATAATATTGTATCGAGTCTAGCGCCAAAACCCTGACAGTTAGAAGTCCACAACTGACTTTAGAATATCCGCCATAAAAATGTCTAACAACTGCCGAAAAATCCGACTCTGTGATCGCTCTATTTTAGGAGTTATGGCAGAATTTAGAAAATAATATTGTATCGAGTCTAGCGCCAAAACCCTGACAGTTAGATGTCCACAACTGACTTTAGAATATCCGCCATAAAAATGTCTAACAACTGCCGAAAAATCCGACTCTGTGATCGCTCTATTTTAGGAGTTATGGCAGAACTTAGAACATAATATTGTATCGACTCTAGCGCCAAAATGGGAATAGTTAGAACTCTGCAATTGACGGTGGAATATTCGCCATAAAAATGTCTACCAACTGAAGAACATTCCGATCCTGTGATCGCTCTATTTAGGAGTTATGGCAGAACTTAGAAAATAATATTGTATCGAGTCTAGCGCCAAAAGGATGACAGTTAGAAGTCCGTAACTGACGGTAGAAAATTCGCCATAAAAATATCTAACAACTGCCGAAAAATCCGACTCTGTGATCGCACTATTTTAGGAGTTATGGCGGAACTTAGAAAATAATATTGTATCGAGTCTAGCGCCAAAACCCTGACAGTTAGAAGTCCACAACTGACTTTAGAATATCCGCCATAAAAATGTCTAACAACTGCCGAAAAATCCGACTCTGTGATCGCTCTATTTTAGGAGTTATGGCAGAACTTAGAACATAATATTGTATCGACTCTAGCGCCAAAATGGGAATAGTTAGAACTCTGCAATTGACGGTGGAATATTCGCCATAAAAATGTCTACCAACTGAAGAACATTCCGATCCTGTGATCGCTCTATTTAGGAGTTATGGCAGAACTTAGAAAATAATATTGTATCGAGTCTAGCGCCAAAAGGATGACAGTTAGAAGTCCGTAACTGACTGTAGAATATTCGCCATAAAAATATCTAACAACTGAAGAACAATCCAATTCTGTGATCGCTCTATTTTAGGAGTTATGGCAGAACTTAGAAAATAATATTGTATCGAGTCTAGCGCCAAAACGGGGATAGTTAGAACTCTGTAACTGACTGTACAATATTCACCATAAAAATGTCTACCAACTGAAAGACAATCCGATTCTGTGATCGCTCTATTTTAGGAGTTATGGTGGAACTTAGAAAATAATATTGTATCGAGTCTAGCGCCAAAACCCTGACAGTTAGAAGTCCACAACTGACTTTTGAATATCCGCCATAAAAATGTCTAACAACTGCCGAAAAATCCGACTCTGTGATCGCTCTATTTTAGGAGTTATGGCAGAACTTAGAACATAATATTGTATCGACTCTAGCGCCAAAATGGGGATAGTTAGAACTCTGCAATTGACGGTGGAATATTCGCCATAAAAATGTCTACCAACTGAAGAACATTCCGATCCTGTGATCGCTCTATTTAGGAGTTATAGCAGAACTTAGAAAATAATACTGCATCGACTCTAACGCCAAAACGGGGATAGTTAGAACTCTGTAACTGACTGTAGAATATTCACCATTAAAATGTCTACCAACTGCAGGACAATCCGATTCTGTGATCGCTCTATTTTAGGAGTTATGGCAGAACTTAGAAAATATTATTGTATCGAATCTAGCACAAAAACGGTGACAGTGAGAACTATATGAGTGACGGTAGAATATTCGCCATGAAAATGTCTACCAACTGAAGAACAATCCAATTCTGTGATCGCTCTATTTTAGGAGTTATGGTGGAACTTAGAAAATAATATTGTATCGACTCTAGCGCCAAAATGGGGATAGTTAGAACTCTGCAATTGACGGTGGAATATTCGCCATAAAAATGTCTACCAACTGACGAACATTCTGATCCTGTGATCGCTCTATTTAGGAGTTATAGCAGAACTTAGAAAATAATACTGCATCGACTCTAACGCCAAAACGGGGATAGTTAGAACTCTGTAACTGACTGTAGAATATTCACCATTAAAATGTCTACCCACTGCAGGACAATCCGATTCTGTGATCGCTCTATTTTAGGAGTTATGGCAGAACTTAGAAAATATTATTGTATCGAATCTAGCACAAAAATGGTGACAGTGAGAACTATATGAGTGACGGTAGAATATTCGCCATGAAAATGTCTACCAACTGAAGAACAATCCAATTCTGTGATCGCTCTATTTTAGGAGTTATGGTGGAACTGAGAAAATAATATTGTATCGAGTCTAGCGCCAAAATGGGGATAGTTAGAACTCTGCAATTGACGGTGGAATATTCGCCATAAAAATGTCTACCAACTGAAGAACATTCCGATCCTGTGATCGCTCTATTTAGGAGTTATGGCAGAACTTAGAAAATAATATTGTATCGAGTCTAGCGCCAAAAGGATGACAGTTAGAAGTCCGTAACTGACGGTAGAAAATTCGCCATAAAAATATCTAACAACTGCCGGAAAATCCGACTCTGTGATCGCAATATTTTAGGAGTTATGGCGGAACTTAGAAAATAATATTGTATCGAGTCTAGCGCCAAAACCCTGACAGTTAGAAGTCCACAACTGACTTTTGAATATCCGCCATAAAAATGTCTAACAACTGCCGAAAAATCCGACTCTGTGATCGCTCTATTTTAGGAGTTATGGCAGAACTTAGAACATAATATTGTATCGACTCTAGCGCCAAAATGGGAATAGTTAGAACTCTGCAATTGACGGTGGAATATTCGCCATAAAAATGTCTACCAACTGAAGAACATTCCGATCCTGTGATCGCTCTATTTAGGAGTTATGGCAGAACTTAGAAAATAATATTGTATCGAGTCTAGCGCCAAAAGGATGACAGTTAGAAGTCCGTAACTGACGGTAGAAAATTCGCCATAAAAATATCTAACAACTGCCGAAAAATCCGACTCTGTGATCGCACTATTTTAGGAGTTATGGCGGAACTTAGAAAATAATATTGTATCGACTCTAGCGCCAAAACCCTGACAGTTAGAAGTCCACAACTGACTTTAGAATATCCGCCATAAAAATGTCTAACAACTGCCGAAAAATCCGACTCTGTGATCGCTCTATTTTAGGAGTTATGGCAGAACTTAGAACATAATATTGTATCGACTCTAGCGCCAAAATGGGAATAGTTAGAACTCTGCAATTGACGGTGGAATATTCGCCATAAAAATGTCTACCAACTGAAGAACATTCCGATCCTGTGATCGCTCTATTTAGGAGTTATGGCAGAACTTAGAAAATAATATTGTATCGAGTCTAGCGCCAAAAGGATGACAGTTAGAAGTCCGTAACTGACTGTAGAATATTCGCCATAAAAATATCTAACAACTGAAGAACAATCCAATTCTGTGATCGCTCTATTTTAGGAGTTATGGCAGAACTTAGAAAATAATATTGTATCGAGTCTAGCGCCAAAACGGGGATAGTTAGAACTCTGTAACTGACTGTACAATATTCACCATAAAAATGTCTACCAACTGAAAGACAATCCGATTCTGTGATCGCTCTATTTTAGGAGTTATGGTGGAACTTAGAAAATAATATTGTATCGAGTCTAGCGCCAAAACCCTGACAGTTAGAAGTCCACAACTGACTTTTGAATATCCGCCATAAAAATGTCTAACAACTGCCGAAAAATCCGACTCTGTGATCGCTCTATTTTAGGAGTTATGGCAGAACTTAGAACATAATATTGTATCGACTCTAGCGCCAAAATGGGGATAGTTAGAACTCTGCAATTGACGGTGGAATATTCGCCATAAAAATGTCTACCAACTGAAGAACATTCCGATCCTGTGATCGCTCTATTTAGGAGTTATAGCAGAACTTAGAAAATAATACTGCATCGACTCTAACGCCAAAACGGGGATAGTTAGAACTCTGTAACTGACTGTAGAATATTCACCATTAAAATGTCTACCAACTGCAGGACAATCCGATTCTGTGATCGCTCTATTTTAGGAGTTATGGCAGAACTTAGAAAATATTATTGTATCGAATCTAGCACAAAAACGGTGACAGTGAGAACTATATGAGTGACGGTAGAATATTCGCCATGAAAATGTCTACCAACTGAAGAACAATCCAATTCTGTGATCGCTCTATTTTAGGAGTTATGGTGGAACTTAGAAAATAATATTGTATCGACTCTAGCGCCAAAATGGGGATAGTTAGAACTCTGCAATTGACGGTGGAATATTCGCCATAAAAATGTCTACCAACTGACGAACATTCTGATCCTGTGATCGCTCTATTTAGGAGTTATAGCAGAACTTAGAAAATAATACTGCATCGACTCTAACGCCAAAACGGGGATAGTTAGAACTCTGTAACTGACTGTAGAATATTCACCATTAAAATGTCTACCCACTGCAGGACAATCCGATTCTGTGATCGCTCTATTTTAGGAGTTATGGCAGAACTTAGAAAATATTATTGTATCGAATCTAGCACAAAAACGGTGACAGTGAGAACTATATGAGTGACGGTAGAATATTCGCCATGAAAATGTCTACCAACTGAAGAACAATCCAATTCTGTGATCGCTCTATTTTAGGAGTTATGGTGGAACTGAGAAAATAATATTGTATCGAGTCTAGCGCCAAAATGGGGATAGTTAGAACTCTGCAATTGACGGTGGAATATTCGCCATAAAAATGTCTACCAACTGAAGAACATTCCGATCCTGTGATCGCTCTATTTAGGAGTTATGGCAGAACTTAGAAAATAATATTGTATCGAGTCTAGCGCCAAAAGGATGACAGTTAGAAGTCCGTAACTGACTGTAGAATATTCGCCATAAAAATATCTAACAACTGAAGAACAATCCAATTCTGTGATCGCTCTATTTTAGGAGTTATGGCAGAACTTAGAAAATAATATTGTATCGAGTCTAGCGCCAAAACGGGGATAGTTAGAACTCTGTAACTGACTGTACAATATTCACCATAAAAATGTCTACCAACTGAAAGACAATCCGATTCTGTGATCGCTCTACTTTAGGAGTTATGGTGGAACTTAGAAAATAATATTGTATCGAGTCTAGCGCCAAAACCCTGACAGTTAGAAGTCCACAACTGACTTTTGAATATCCGCCATAAAAATGTCTAACAACTGCCGAAAAATCCGACTCTGTGATCGCTCTATTTTAGGAGTTATGGCAGAACTTAGAACATAATATTGTATCGACTCTAGCGCCAAAATGGGGATAGTTAGAACTCTGCAATTGACGGTGGAATATTCGCCATAAAAATGTCTACCAACTGAAGAACATTCCGATCCTGTGATCGCTCTATTTAGGAGTTATAGCAGAACTTAGAAAATAATACTGCATCGACTCTAACGCCAAAACGGGGATAGTTAGAACTCTGTAACTGACTGTAGAATATTCACCATTAAAATGTCTACCAACTGCAGGACAATCCGATTCTGTGATCGCTCTATTTTAGGAGTTATGGCAGAACTTAGAAAATATTATTGTATCGAATCTAGCACAAAAACGGTGACAGTGAGAACTATATGAGTGACGGTAGAATATTCGCCATGAAAATGTCTACCAACTGAAGAACAATCCAATTCTGTGATCGCTCTATTTTAGGAGTTATGGTGGAACTTAGAAAATAATATTGTATCGACTCTAGCGCCAAAATGGGGATAGTTAGAACTCTGCAATTGACGGTGGAATATTCGCCATAAAAATGTCTACCAACTGACAAACATTCTGATCCTGTGATCGCTCTATTTAGGAGTTATAGCAGAACTTAGAAAATAATACTGCATCGACTCTAACGCCAAAACGGGGATAGTTAGAACTCTGTAACTGACTGTAGAATATTCACCATTAAAATGTCTACCAACTGCAGGACAATCCGATTCTGTGATCGCTCTATTTTAGGAGTTATGGCAGAACTTAGAAAATATTATTGTATCGAATCTAGCCCCAAAACGGTGACAGTGAGAACTATATGAGTGACGGTAGAATATTCGCCATGAAAATGTCTACCAACTGAAGAACAATCCAATTCTGTGATCGCTCTATTTTAGGAGTTATGGTGGAACTTATAAAATAATATTGTATCGAGTCTAGCGCCAAAATGGGGATAGTTAGAACTCTGCAATTGACGGTGGAATATTCGCCATAAAAATGTCTACCAACTGAAGAACATTCCGATCCTGTGATCGCTCTATTTAGGAGTTATGGCAGAACTTAGAAAATAATATTGTGTCGAGTCTAGCGCCAAAAGGATGACAGTTAGAAGTCCGTAACTGACTGTAGAATATTCGCCATAAAAATATCTAACAACTGAAGAACAATCCAATTCTGTGATCGCTCTATTTTAGGAGTTATGGCAGAACTTAGAGAATAATATTGTATCGAGTCTAGCGCCAAAACGGGGATAGTTAGAACTCTGTAACTGACTGTACAATATTCACCATAAAAATGTCTACCAACTGAAAGACAATCCGATTCTGTGATCGCTCTATTTTAGGAGTTATGGTGGAACTTAGAAAATAATATTGTATCGAGTCTAGCGCCAAAACCCTGACAGTTGGAAGTCCACAACTGACTTTTGAATATCCGCCATAAAAATGTCTAACAACTGCCGAAAAATCCGACTCTGTGATCGCTCTATTTTAGGAGTTATGGCAGAACTTAGAACATAATATTGTATCGACTCTAGCGCCAAAATGGGGATAGTTAGAACTCTGCAATTGACGGTGGAATATTCGCCATAAAAATGTCTACCAACTGAAGAACATTCCGATCCTGTGATCGCTCTATTTAGGAGTTATGGCAGAACTTAGAAAATAATATTGTATCGACTCTAGCGCCAAAATGGGGATAGTTAGAACTCTGCAATTGACGGTGGAATATTCGCCATAAAAATGTCTACCAACTGACGAACATTCTGATCCTGTGATCGCTCTATTTAGGAGTTATAGCAGAACTTAGAAAATAATACTGCATCGACTCTAACGCCAAAACGGGGATAGTTAGAACTCAGTAACTAACTGTAGAATATTCACCATTAAAATGTCTACCAACTGCAGGACAATCCGATTCTGTGATCGCTCTATTTTAGGAGTTATGGCAGAACTTAGAAAATATTATTGTATCGAATCTAGCACAAAAACGGTGACAGTGAGAACTATATGAGTGACGGTAGAATATTCGCCATGAAAATGTCTACCAACTGAAGAACAATCCAATTCTGTGATCGCTCTATTTTAGGAGTTATGGTGGAACTTAGAAAATAATATTGTATCGAGTCTAGCGCCAAAATGGGGATAGTTAGAACTCTGCAATTGACGGTGGAATATTCGCCATAAAAATGTCTACCAACTGAAGAACATTCCGATCCTGTGATCGCTCTATTTAGGAGTTATGGCAGAAATTAGAAAATAATATTGTATCGAGTCTAGCGCCAAAAGGATTACAGTTAGAAGTCCGTAACTGACGGTAGAATATTCGCCATAAAAATATCTACCAACTGAAGAACATTCCGATCCTGTGATCGCTCTATTTAGGAGTTATGGCAGAACTTAGAAAATAATTTTGTATCGAGTCTAGCGCCAAAACCGTGATAGCTAGAAGACCACAACTGACGGTAGAATATCCGCCATAAAAATGTCTACCAGGTGAAGAACAATCCGATTCTGTGATCGCCCTATTTTAGGAGTTATGGCAGAACTTAGATAACATTATTGTATCGACTCCAGCGAAAAAAGGGAATAGTTAGAATTCTGTCACTGACGGTAGAATATTCGCCATAAAAATGTCTACCAACTGAAGAAAAATCCAATTCTGTGATCGCTCTATTTTAGGAGTTATGGCAGAACTTAGAAAATAATATTGTACCAACTCTAGCGCCAAAACGGGGATAGTTAGAACTCTGTAACTGACTGTACAATATTCACCATAAAAATGTCTACCAACTGAAAGACAATCCGATTCTGTGATCGCTCTATTTTAGGAGTTATGGTGGAACTTAGAAAATACTATTGTATCGAGTCTAGCGCCAAAACCCTGACAGTTAGAAGTCCACAACTGACTTTAGAATATCCGCCATAAAAATGTCTAACAACTGCCGAAAAATCCGACTCTGTGATCGCTCTATTTTAGGAGTTATGGCAGAACTTAGAACATAATATTGTATCGACTCTAGCGCCAAAATGGGGATAGTTAGAACTCTGCAATTGACGGTGGAATATTCGCCATAAAAATGTCTACCAACTGAAGAACATTCCGATCCTGTGATCGCTCTATTTAGGAGTTATGGTAGAACTTAGAAAATAATATTGTATCGAGTCTAGCGCCAAAAGGATGACAGTTAGAAGTCCGTAACTGACGGTAGAATATTCGCCATAAAAATATCTACCAACTGAAGAACAATCCAATTCTGTGATCGCTCTATTTTAGGAGTTATGGCAGAACTTAGAAAATAATATTGTATCGAGTCTAGCGCCAAAACGGGGATAGTTAGAACTCTGTAACTGACTGTACAATATTCACAATAAAAATGTCTACCAACTGAAAGACAATCCGATTCTGTGATCGCTCTATTTTAGGAGTTATGGTGGAACTTAGAAAATAATATTGTATCGAGTCTAGCGCCAAAACCCTGACAGTTAGAAGTCCACAACTGACTTTAGAATATCCGCCATAAAAATGTCTAACAACTGCCGAAAAATCCGACTCTGTGATCGCTCTATTTTAGGAGTTATGGCAGAACTTAGAACATAATATTGTATCGACTCTAGCGCCAAAATGGGGATAGTTAGAACTCTGCAATTGACGGTGGAATATTCGCCAAAAAAATGTCTACCAACTGAAGAACATTCCGATCCTGTGATCGCTCTATTTAGGAGTTATGGCAGAACTTAGAAAATAATATTGTACCAACTCTAGCGCCAAAACGGGGATAGTTAGAACTCTGTAACTGACGGTAGAACATTCACCATAAAAATGTCTACCAACTGAATAACAATCCGATTCTTTGATCGCTCTATTTTAGGTGTTATGGCGGAACTTAGAAAATAATATTGTATCGAGTCTAGCGCCAAAACCATGACAGTTAGAAGTCCACAACTGACTTTAGAATATCCGCCATAAAAATGTCTAACAACTGCCGAAAAATCCGACTCTATGATCGCTCTATTTTAGGAGTTATGGCAGAACTTAGAAAATAATATTGTATCGACTCTAGCGCCAAAATGGGGATAGTTAGAACCCTGCAATTGGCGGTGGAATATTCGCCATAAAAATGTCTACCAACTGAAGAACATTCTGATCCTGTGATCACTCTATTTAGGAGTTATGGCAGAACTTAGAAAATAATATTGTATCGAGTCTAGCGCCAAAAGGATGACAGTTAGAAGTCCGTAACTGACGGTAGAAAATTCGCCATAAAAATATCTAACAACTGCCGAAAAATCCGACTCTGTGATCGCACTATTTTAGGAGTTATGGCGGAACTTAGAAAATAATATTGTATCGAGTCTAGCGCCAAAACCCTGACAGTTAGAAGTCCACAACTGACTTTAGAATATCCGCCATAAAAATGTCTAACAACTGCCGAAAAATCCGACTCTGTGATTGCTCTATTTTAGGAGTTATGGCAGAACTTAGAACATAATATTGTATCGACTCTAGCGCCAAAATGGGAATAGTTAGAACTCTGCAATTGACGGTGGAATATTCGCCATAAAAATGTCTACCAACTGAAGAACATTCCGATCCTGTGATCGCTCTATTTAGGAGTTATAGCAGAACTTAGAAAATAATATTGTATCGAGTCTAGCGCCAAAAGGATGACAGTTAGAAGTCCGTAACTGACTGTAGAATATTCGCCATAAAAATATCTAACAACTGAAGAACAATCCAATTCTGTGATCGCTCTATTTTAGGAGTTATGGCAGAACTTAGAAAATAATATTGTATCGAGTCTAGCGCCAAAACGGGGATAGTTAGAACTCTGTAACTGACTGTACAATATTCACCATAAAAATGTCTACCAACTGAAAGACAATCCGATTCTGTGATCGCTCTATTTTAGGAGTTATGGCAGAACTTAGAAAATATTATTGTATCGAATCTAGCACAAAAACGGTGACAGTGAGAACTATATGAGTGGCGGTAGAATATTCGCCATGAAAATGTCTACCTACTGAAGAACAATCCAATTCTGTGATCGCTCTATTTTAGGAGTTATGGTGGAACTTAGAAAATAATATTGTATCGAGTCTAGCGCCAAAATGGGGATAGTTAGAACTCTGCAATTGACGGTGGAATATTCGCCATAAAAATGTCTACCAACTGACGAACATTCTGATCCTGTGATCACTCTATTTAGGAGTTATAGCAGAACTTAGAAAATAATACTGCATCGACTCTAACGCCAAAACGGGGATAGTTAGAACTCTGTAACTGACTGTAGAATATTCACCATTAAAATGTCTACCAACTGCAGGACAATCCGATTCTGTGATCGCTCTATTTTAGGAGTTATGGCAAAACGTAGAACATAATATTGTATCGACTCTAGCGCCAAAATGGGGATAGTTAGAACTCTGCAATTGACGGTGGAATATTCGCCATAAAAATGTCTACCAACTGAAGAACATTCCGATCCTGTGATCGCTCTATTTAGGAGTTATGGCAGAACTTAGAAAATAATATTGTATCGACTCTAGCGCCAAAATGGGGATAGTTAGAACTCTGCAATTGACGGTGGAATATTCGCCATAAAAATGTCTACCAACTGACGAACATTCTGATCCTGTGATCACTCTATTTAGGAGTTATAGCAGAACTTAGAAAATAATACTGCATCGACTCTAACGCCAAAACGGGGATAGTTAGAACTCTGTAACTGACTGTAGAATATTCACCATTAAAATGTCTACCAACTGCAGGACAATCCGATTCTGTGATCGCTCTATTTTAGGAGTTATGGCAGAACTTAGAAAATATTATTGTATCGAATCTAGCACAAAAACGGTGACAGTGAGAACTATATGAGTGACGGTAGAATATTCGCCATGAAAATGTCTACCAACTGAAGAACAATCCAATTCTGTGATCGCTCTATTTTAGGAGTTATGGTGGAACTTAGAAAATAATATTGTATCGAGTCTAGCGCCAAAATGGGGATAGTTAGAACTCTGCAATTGACGGTGGAATATTCGCCATAAAAATGTCTACCAACTGAAGAACATTCCGATCCTGTGATCGCTCTATTTTAGGAGTTATGGCAGAACTTAGAAAATATTATTGTATCGAATCTAGCACAAAAACGGTGACAGTGAGAACTATATGAGTGACGGTAGAATATTCGCCATGAAAATGTCTACCAACTGAAGAACAATCCAATTCTGTGATCGCTCTATTTTAGGAGTTATGGTGGAACTTAGAAAATAATATTGTATCGAGTCTAGCGCCAAAATGGGGATAGTTAGAACTCTGCAATTGACGGTGGAATATTCGCCATAAAAATGTCTACCAACTGAAGAACATTCCGATCCTGTGATCGCTCTATTTAGGAGTTATGGTGGAACTTAGAAAATAATATTGTATCGAGTCTAGCGCCAAAATGGGGATAGTTAGAACTCTGCAATTGACGGTGGAATATTCGCCATAAAAATGTCTACCAACTGAAGAACATTCCGATTCTGTGATCGCTCTATTTTAGGAGTTATGGCAGAACTTAGAAAATATTATTGTATCGAATCTAGCACAAAAACGGTGACAGTGAGAACTATATGAGTGACGGTAGAATATTCGCCATGAAAATGTCTACCAACTGAAGAACAATCCAATTCTGTGATCGCTCTATTTTAGGAGTTATGGTGGAACTTAGAAAATAATACTGCATCGACTCTGGCGCCAAAAAGGCGATAGTTAGAACTCTGTAACTGACTGTACAATATTCACCATAAAAATGTCTACCAACTGAAAGACAATCCGATTCTGTGATCGCTCTATTTTAGGAGTTATAGTGGAACTTAGAAAATAATATTTTATCGAGTCTAGCGCCAAAACCCTGACAGTTAGAAGTCCACAACTGACTTTAGAATATCCGCCATAAAAATGTCTAACAACTGCCGAAAAATCCGACTCTGTGATCGCTCTATTTTAGGAGTTATGGCAGAACTTAGAACATAATATTGTATCGACTCTAGCGCCAAAATGGGGATAGTTAGAACTCTGAAATTGACGGTGGAATATTCGCCATAAAAATGTCTACCAAGTGAAGAACATTCCGATCCTGTGATCGCTCTATTTAGGAGTTATGGCAGAACTTAGAAAATAATATTGTATCGACTCTAGCGCCAAAATGGGGATAGTTAGAACTCTGCAATTGACGGTGGAATATTCGCCATAAAAATGTCTACCAACTGACGAACATTCTGATCCTGTGATCACTCTATTTAGGAGTTATAGCAGAACTTAGAAAATAATACTGCATCGACTCTAACGCCAAAAGGGGGATAGTTAGAACTCTGTAACTGACTGTAGAATTTTCACCATTAAAATGTCTACCAACTGCAGGACAATCCGATTCTGTGATCGCTCTATTTTAGGAGTTATGGCAGAACTTAGAAAATATTATTGTATCGAATCTAGCACAAAAACGGTGACAGTGAGAACTATATGAATGACGGTAAAATATTCGCCATGAAAATGTCTACCAACTGAAGAACAATCCAATTCTGTGATCGCTCTATTTTAGGAGTTATGGTGGAACTTAGAAAATAATATTGTATCGAGTCTAGCGCCAAAATGGGGATAGTTAGAACTCTGCAATTGACGGTGGAATATTCGCCATAAAAATGTCTACCAACTGAAGAGCATTCCGATCCTGTGATCGCTCTATTTAGGAGTTATGGCAGAACTTAGAAAATAATATTGTATCGAGTCTAGCGCCAAAAGGATGACAGTTAGAAGTCCGTAACTGACGGTAGAATATTCGCCATAAAAATATCTACCAACTGAAGAACACTCCGATTCTGTGATCGCTCTATCTTGGGAGTTATAGCAGAACTTAGAAAATAGTACTGCATCGACTCTAGCGCCAACACGGCGATAGTTAGAACTCTGTAACTGACTGTACAATATTCACCATAAAAATGTCTACCAACTGAAAGACAATCCGATTCTGTGATCGCTCTATTTTAGGAGTTATGGTGGAACTTAGAAAATAATATTGTATCGAGTCTAGCGCCAAAATGGGGATAGTTAGAACTCTGCAATTGACGGTGGAATATTCGCCATAAAAATGTCTACCAACTGACGAACATTCTGATCCTGTGATCACTCTATTTAGGAGTTATAGCAGAACTTAGAAAATAATACTGCATCGACTCTAGCGCCAAAATGGGGATAGTTAGAACTCTGCAATTGACGGTGGAATATTCGCCATAAAAATGTCTACCAACTGACGAACATTCTGATCCTGTGATCACTCTATTTAGGAGTTATAGCAGAACTTAGAAAATAATACTGCATCGACTCTAGCGCCAAAATGGGGATAGTTAGAACTCTGCAATTGACGGTGGAATATTCGCCATAAAAATGTCTACCAACTGAAGAACATTCCGATCCTGTGATCGCTCTATTTAGGAGTTATGGCAGAACTTAGAAAATAATATTGTATCGAGTCTAGCGCCAAAAGGATGACAGTTAGAAGTCCGTAACTGACGGTAGAATATTCGCCATAAAAATATCTACCAACTGAAGAACACTCCGATTCTGTGATCGCTCTATCTTGGGAGTTATAGCAGAACTTAGAAAATAGTACTGCATCGACTCTAGCGCCAACACGGCGATAGTTAGAACTCTGTAACTGACTGTACAATATTCACCATAAAAATGTCTACCAACTGAAAGACAATCCGATTCTGTGATCGCTCTATTTTAGGAGTTATGGTGGAACTTAGAAAATAATATTGTATCGACTCTAACGCCAAAACGGGGATAGTTAGAAGTCTGTAACTGACTGTAGAATATTCACCATTAAAATGTCTACCAACTGCAGGACAATCCGATTCTGTGATCGCTCTATTTTAGGAGTTATGGCAGAACTTAGAAAATATTATTGTATCGAATCTAGCACAAAAACGGTGACAGTGAGAACTATATGAGTGACGGTAGAATATTCGCCATGAAAATGTCTACCAACTGAAGAACAATCCAATTCTGTGATCGCTCTATTTTAGGAGTTATGGTGGAACTTAGAAAATAATATTGTATCGAGTCTAGCGCCAAAATGGGGATAGTTAGAACTCTGCAATTGACGGTGGAATATTCGCCATAAAAATGTCTACCAACTGAAGAACATTCCGATCCTGTGATCGCTCTATTTAGGAGTTATGGCAGAAATTAGAAAATAATATTGTATCGAGTCTAGCGCCAAAAGGATGACAGTTAGAAGTCCGTAACTGACGGTAGAATATTCGCCATAAAAATATCTACCAACTGAAGAACATTCCGATCCTGTGATCGCTCTATTTAGGAGTTATGGCAGAACTTAGAAAATAATATTGTATAGAGTCTAGCGCCAAACCCGTGATAGCTAGAAGACCACAACTGACGGTAGAATATCCGCCATAAAAATGTCTACCAGGTGAAGAACAATCCGATTCTGTGATCGCCCTATTTTAGGAGTTATGGCAGAACTTAGATAACATTATTGTAT
The DNA here is from genome assembly GCA_963422695.1 of Xylophagus ater. Lineage (NCBI taxonomy): Eukaryota > Metazoa > Arthropoda > Insecta > Diptera > Xylophagidae > Xylophagus > Xylophagus ater. The sequence continues at coordinate 22,032,486 of OY730481.1, forward strand.
CGACTCCAGCGAAAAAAGGGAATAGTTAGAATTCTGTCACTGACGGTAGAATATTCGCCATAAAAATGTCTACCAACTGAAGAAAAATCCAATTCTGTGATCGCTCTATTTTAGGAGTTATAGCAGAACTTAGAAAATAATATTGTACCAACTCTAGCGCCAAAACGGGGATAGTTAGAACTCTGTAACTGACTGTACAATATTCACCATAAAAATGTCTACCAACTGAAAGACAATCCGATTCTGTGATCGCTCTATTTTAGGAGTTATGGTGGAACTTAGAAAATACTATTGTATCGAGTCTAGCGCCAAAACCCTGACAGTTAGAAGTCCACAACTGACTTTAGAATATCCGCCATAAAAATGTCTAACAACTGCCAAAAATCCGACTCTGTGATCGCTCTATTTTAGGAGTTATGGCAGAACTTAGAACATAATATTGTATCGACTCTAGCGCCAAAATGGGGATAGTTAGAACTCTGCAATTGACGGTGGAATATTCGCCATAAAAATGTCTACCAACTGAAGAACATTCCGATCCTGTGATCGCTCTATTTAGGAGTTATGGCAGAACTTAGAAAATAATATTGTATCGAGTCTAGCGCCAAAAGGATGACAGTTAGAAGTCCGTAACTGACGGTAGAATATTCGCCATAAAAATATCTACCAACTGAAGAACAATCCAATTCTGTGATCGCTCTATTTTAGGAGTTATGGCAGAACTTAGAAAATAATATTGTATCGAGTCTAGCGCCAAAACGGGGATAGTTAGAACTCTGTAACTGACTGTACAATATTCACAATAAAAATGTCTACCAACTGAAAGACAATCCGATTCTGTGATCGCTCTATTTTAGGAGTTATGGTGGAACTTAGAAAATAATATTGTATCGAGTCTAGCGCCAAAACCCTGACAGTTAGAAGTCCACAACTGACTTTAGAATATCCGCCATAAAAATGTCTAACAACTGCCGAAAAATCCGACTCTGTGATCGCTCTATTTTAGGAGTTATGGCAGAACTTAGAACATAATATTGTATCGACTCTAGCGCCAAAATGGGGATAGTTAGAACTCTGCAATTGACGGTGGAATATTCGCCAAAAAAATGTCTACCAACTGAAGAACATTCCGATCCTGTGATCGCTCTATTTAGGAGTTATGGCAGAACTTAGAAAATAATATTGTATCGAGTCTAGCGCCAAAAGGATGACAGTTAGAAGTCCGTAACTGACTGTACAATATTCACAATAAAAATGTCTACCAACTGAAAGACAATCCGATTCTGTGATCGCTCTCTTTTAGGAGTTATGGCAGAACTTAGAAAATAATATTGTATCGAGTCTAGCGCCAAAACCGTGATAGCTAGAAGACCACAACTGACGGTAGAATATCCGCCATAAAAATGTCTACCAGGTGAAGAACAATCCGATTCTGTGATCGCCCTATTTTAGGAGTTATGGCAGAACTTAGATAACATTATTGTATCGACTCCAGCGAAAAAAGGGAATAGTTAGAATTCTGTCACTGACGGTAGAATATTCGTCATAAAAATGTCTACCAACTGAAGAAAAATCCAATTCTGTGATCGCTCTATTTTAGGAGTTATGGCAGAACTTAGAAAATAATATTGTACCAACTCTAGCGCCAAAACGGGGATAGTTAGAACTCTGTAACTGACGGTAGAACATTCACCATAAAAATGTCTACCAACTGAATAACAATCCGATTCTTTGATCGCTCTATTTTAGGTGTTATGGCGGAACTTAGAAAATAATATTGTATCGAGTCTAGCGCCAAAACCATGACAGTTAGAAGTCCACAACTGACTTTAGAATATCCGCCATAAAAATGTCTAACAACTGCCGAAAAATCCGACTCTATGATCGCTCTATTTTAGGAGTTATGGCAGAACTTAGAAAATAATATTGTATCGACTCTAGCGCCAAAATGGGGATAGTTAGAACTCTGTAATTGGCGGTGGAATATTCGCCATAAAAATGTCTACCAACTGAAGAACATTCTGATCCTGTGATCACTCTATTTAGGAGTTATGGCAGAACTTAGAAAATAATATTGTATCGAGTCTAGCGCCAAAAGGATGACAGTTAGAAGTCCGTAACTGACGGTAGAAAATTCGCCATAAAAATATCTAACAACTGCCGAAAAATCCGACTCTGTGATCGCACTATTTTAGGAGTTATGGCGGAACTTAGAAAATAATATTGTATCGAGTCTAGCGCCAAAACCCTGACAGTTAGAAGTCCACAACTGACTTTAGAATATCCGCCATAAAAATGTCTAACAACTGCCGAAAAATCCGACTCTGTGATTGCTCTATTTTAGGAGTTATGGCAGAACTTAGAACATAATATTGTATCGGCTCTAGCGCCAAAATGGGAATAGTTAGAACTCTGCAATTGACGGTGGAATATTCGCCATAAAAATGTCTACCAACTGAAGAACATTCCGATCCTGTGATCGCTCTATTTAGGAGTTATGGCAGAACTTAGAAAATAATATTGTATCGAGTCTAGCGCCAAAAGGATGACAGTTAGAAGTCCGTAACTGACTGTAGAATATTCGCCATAAAAATATCTAACAACTGAAGAACAATCCAATTCTGTGATCGCTCTATTTTAGGAGTTATGGCAGAACTTAGAAAATAATATTGTATCGAGTCTAGCGCCAAAACGGGGATAGTTAGAACTCTGTAACTGACTGTACAATATTCACCATAAAAATGTCTACCAACTGAAAGACAATCCGATTCTGTGATCGCTCTATTTTAGGAGTTATGGTGGAACTTAGAAAATAATATTGTATCGAGTCTAGCGCCAAAACCCTGACAGTTAGAAGTCCACAACTGACTTTAGAATATCCGCCATAAAAATGTCTAACAACTGCCGAAAAATCCGACTCTGTGATCGCTCTATTTTAGGAGTTATGGCAGAACGTAGAACATAATATTGTATCGACTCTAGCGCCAAAATGGGGATAGTTAGAACTCTGCAATTGACGGTGGAATATTCGCCATAAAAATGTCTACCAACTGAAGAACATTCCGATCCTGTGATCGCTCTATTTAGGAGTTATGGCAGAACTTAGAAAATAATATTGTATCGACTCTAGCGCCAAAATGGGGATAGTTAGAACTCTGCAATTGACGGTGGAATATTCGCCATAAAAATGTCTACCAACTGACGAACATTCTGATCCTGTGATCACTCTATTTAGGAGTTATAGCAGAACTTAGAAAATAATACTGCATCGACTCTAACGCCAAAACGGGGATAGTTAGAACTCTGTAACTGACTGTAGAATATTCACCATTAAAATGTCTACCAACTGCAGGACAATCCGATTCTGTGATCGCTCTATTTTAGGAGTTATGGCAGAACTTAGAAAATATTATTGTATCGAATCTAGCACAAAAACGGTGACAGTGAGAACTATATGAGTGACGGTAGAATATTCGCCATGAAAATGTCTACCAACTGAAGAACAATCCAATTCTGTGATCGCTCTATTTTAGGAGTTATGGTGGAACTTAGAAAATAATATTGTATCGAGTCTAGCGCCAAAATGGGGATAGTTAGAACTCTGCAATTGACGGTGGAATATTCGCCATAAAAATGTCTACCAACTGAAGAACATTCCGATCCTGTGATCGCTCTATTTAGGAGTTATGGCAGAAAATAGAAAATAATATTGTATCGAGTCTAGCGCCAAAAGGATGACAGTTAGAAGTCCGTAACTGACGGTAGAATATTCGCCATAAAAATATCTACCAACTGAAGAACACTCTGATTCTGTGATCGCTCTATCTCACGAGTTATAGCAGAACTTAGAAAATAATACTGCATCGACTCTGGCGCCAAAATGGGGATAGTTAGAACTCTGAAATTGACGGTGGAATATTCGCCATAAAAATGTCTACCAAGTGAAGAACATTCCGATCCTGTGATCGCTCTATTTAGGAGTTATGGCAGAACTTAGAAAATAATATTGTATCGACTCTAGCGCCAAAATGGGGATAGTTAGAACTCTGCAATTGACGGTGGAATATTCGCCATAAAAATGTCTACCAACTGACGAACATTCTGATCCTGTGATCACTCTATTTAGGAGTTATAGCAGAACTTAGAAAATAATACTGCATCGACTCTAACGCCAAAAGGGGGATAGTTAGAACTCTGTAACTGACTGTAGAATTTTCACCATTAAAATGTCTACCAACTGCAGGACAATCCGATTCTGTGATCGCTCTATTTTAGGAGTTATGGCAGAACTTAGAAAATATTATTGTATCGAATCTAGCACAAAAACGGTGACAGTGAGAACTATATGAATGACGGTAGAATATTCGCCATGAAAATGTCTACCAACTGAAGAACAATCCAATTCTGTGATCGCTCTATTTTAGGAGTTATGGTGGAACTTAGAAAATAATATTGTATCGAGTCTAGCGCCAAAATGGGGATAGTTAGAACTCTGCAATTGACGGTGGAATATTCGCCATAAAAATGTCTACCAACTGAAGAACATTCCGATCCTGTGATCGCTCTATTTAGGAGTTATGGCAGAACTTAGAAAATAATATTGTATCGAGTCTAGCGCCAAAAGGATGACAGTTAGAAGTCCGTAACTGACGGTAGAATATTCGCCATAAAAATATCTACCAACTGAAGAACACTCCGATTCTGTGATCGCTCTATCTTGGGAGTTATAGCAGAACTTAGAAAATAGTACTGCATCGACTCTAGCGCCAACACGGCGATAGTTAGAACTCTGTAACTGACTGTACAATATTCACCATAAAAATGTCTACCAACTGAAAGACAATCCGATTCTGTGATCGCTCTATTTTAGGAGTTATGGTGGAACTTAGAAAATAATATTGTATCGAGTCTAGCGCCAAAATGGGGATAGTTAGAACTCTGCAATTGACGGTGGAATATTCGCCATAAAAATGTCTACCAACTGACGAACATTCTGATCCTGTGATCACCCTATTTAGGAGTTATAGCAGAACTTAGAAAATAATACTGCATCGACTCTAGCGCCAAAATGGGGATAGTTAGAACTCTGCAATTGACGGTGGAATATTCGCCATAAAAATGTCTACCAACTGACGAACATTCTGATCCTGTGATCACTCTATTTAGGAGTTATAGCAGAACTTAGAAAATAATACTGCATCGACTCTAACGCCAAAACGGGGATAGTTAGAACTCTGTAACTGACTGTAGAATATTCACCATTAAAATGTCTACCAACTGCAGGACAATCCGATTCTGTGATCGCTCTATTTTAGGAGTTATGGCAGAACTTAGAAAATATTATTGTATCGAATCTAGCACAAAAACGGTGACAGTGAGAACTATATGAGTGACGGTAGAATATTCGCCATGAAAATGTCTACCAACTGAAGAACAATCCAATTCTGTGATCGCTCTATTTTAGGAGTTATGGTGGAACTTAGAAAATAATATTCTATCGAGTCTAGCGCCAAAATGGGGATAGTTAGAACTCTGCAATTGACGGTGGAATATTCGCCATAAAAATGTCTACCAACTGAAGAACATTCCGATCCTGTGATCGCTCTATTTAGGAGTTATGGCAGAAATTAGAAAATAATATTGTATCGAGTCTAGCGCCAAAAGGATGACAGTTAGAAGTCCGTAATTGACGGTAGAATATTCGCCATAAAAATATCTACCAACTGAAGAACATTCCGATCCTGTGATCGCTCTATTTAGGAGTTATGGCAGAACTTAGAAAATAATATTGTATCGAGTCTAGCGCCAAAACCGTGATAGCTAGAAGACCACAACTGACGGTAGAATATCCGCCATAAAAATGTCTACCAGATGAAGAACAATCCGATTCTGTGATCGCCCTATTTTAGGAGTTATGGCAGAACTTAGATAACATTATTGTATCGACTCCAGCGAAAAAAGGGAATAGTTAGAATTCTGTCACTGACGGTAGAATATTCGCCATAAAAATGTCTACCAACTGAAGAAAAATCCAATTCTGTGATCGCTCTATTTTAGGAGTTATAGCAGAACTTAGAAAATAATATTGTACCAACTCTAGCGCCAAAACGGGGATAGTTAGAACTCTGTAACTGACTGTACAATATTCACCATAAAAATGTCTACCAACTGCAGGACAATCCGATTCTGTGATCGCTCTATTTTAGGAGTTATGGCAGAACTTAGAAAATATTATTGTATCGAATCTAGCACAAAAACGGTGACAGTGAGAACTATATGAGTGACGGTAGAATATTCGCCATGAAAATGTCTACCAACTGACGAACATTCTGATCCTGTGATCACTCTATTTAGGAGTTATAGCAGAACTTAGAAAATAATACTGCATCGACTCTAACGCCAAAACGGGGATAGTTAGAACTCTGTAACTGACTGTAGAATATTCACCATTAAAATGTCTACCAACTGCAGGACAATCCGATTCTGTGATCGCTCTATTTTAGGAGTTATGGCAGAACTTAGAAAATATTATTGTATCGAATCTAGCACAAAAACGGTGACAGTGAGAACTATATGAGTGACGGTAGAATATTCGCCATGAAAATGTCTACCAACTGAAGAACAATCCAATTCTGTGATCGCTCTATTTTAGGAGTTATGGTGGAACTTAGAAAATAATATTGTATCGAGTCTAGCGCCAAAATGGGGATAGTTAGAACTCTGCAATTGACGGTGGAATATTCGCCATAAAAATGTCTACCAACTGAAGAACATTCCGATCCTGTGATCGCTCTATTTAGGAGTTATGGCAGAAATTAGAAAATAATATTGTATCGAGTCTAGCGCCAAAAGGATGACAGTTAGAAGTCCGTAACTGACGGTAGAATATTCGCCATGAAAATGTCTACCAACTGAAGAACATTCCGATCCTGTGATCGCTCTATTTAGGAGTTATGGCAGAACTTAGAAAATAATATTGTATCGACTCTAGCGCCAAAATGGGGATAGTTAGAACTCTGCAATTGACGGTGGAATATTCGCCATAAAAATGTCTACCAACTGAAGAACATTCCGATCCTGTGATCGCTCTATTTAGGAGTTATGGCAGAACTTAGAAAATAATATTGTATCGAGTCTAGCGCCAAAAGGATGACAGTTAGAAGTCCGTAACTGACGGTAGAATATTCGCCATAAAAATATCTACCAACTGAAGAACAATCCAATTCTGTGATCGCTCTATTTTAGGAGTTATGGCAGAACTTAGAAAATAATATTGTATCGAGTCTAGCGCCAAAACGGGGATAGTTAGAACTCTGTAACTGACTGTACAATATTCACAATAAAAATGTCTACCAACTGAAAGACAATCCGATTCTGTGATCGCTCTATTTTAGGAGTTATGGTGGAACTTAGAAAATAATATTGTATCGAGTCTAGCGCCAAAACCCTGACAGTTAGAAGTCCACAACTGACTTTAGAATATCCGCCATAAAAATGTCTAACAACTGCCGAGAAATCCGACTCTGTGATCGCTCTATTTTAGGAGTTATGGCAGAACTTAGAACATAATATTGTATCGACTCTAGCGCCAAAATGGGGATAGTTAGAACTCTGCAATTGACGGTGGAATATTCGCCAAAAAAATGTCTACCAACTGAAGAACATTCCGATCCTGTGATCGCTCTATTTAGGAGTTATGGCAGAACTTAGAAAATAATATTGTATCGAGTCCAGCGCCAAAAGGATGACAGTTAGAAGTCCGTAACTGACTGTACAATATTCACAATAAAAATGTCTACCAACTGAAAGACAATCCGATTCTGTGATCGCTCTATTTTAGGAGTTATGGCAGAACTTAGAAAATAATATTGTATCGAGTCTAGCGCCAAAACCGTGATAGCTAGAAGACCACAACTGACGGTAGAATATCCGCCATAAAAATGTCTACCAGGTGAAGAACAATCCGATTCTGTGATCGCCCTATTTTAGGAGTTATGGCAGAACTTAGATAACATTATTGTATCGACTCCAGCGAAAAAAGGGAATAGTTAGAATTCTGTCACTGACGGTAGAATATTCGTCATAAAAATGTCTACCAACTGAAGAAAAATCCAATTCTGTGATCGCTCTATTTTAGGAGTTATGGCAGAACTTAGAAAATAATATTGTACCAACTCTAGCGCCAAAACGGGGATAGTTAGAACTCTGTAACTGACGGTAGAACATTCACCATAAAAATGTCTACCAACTGAATAACAATCCGATTCTTTGATCGCTCTATTTTAGGTGTTATGGCGGAACTTAGAAAATAATATTGTATCGAGTCTAGCGCCAAAACCATGACAGTTAGAAGTCCACAACTGACTTTAGAATATCCGCCATAAAAATGTCTAACAACTGCCGAAAAATCCGACTCTATGATCGCTCTATTTTAGGAGTTATGGCAGAACTTAGAAAATAATATTGTATCGACTCTAGCGCCAAAATGGGGATAGTTAGAACTCTGTAATTGGCGGTGGAATATTCGCCATAAAAATGTCTACCAACTGAAGAACATTCTGATCCTGTGATCACTCTATTTAGGAGTTATGGCAGAACTTAGAAAATAATATTGTATCGAGTCTAGCGCCAAAAGGATGACAGTTAGAAGTCCGTAACTGACGGTAGAAAATTCGCCATAAAAATATCTAACAACTGCCGAAAAATCCGACTCTGTGATCGCACTATTTTAGGAGTTATGGCGGAACTTAGAAAATAATATTGTATCGAGTCTAGCGCCAAAACCCTGACAGTTAGAAGTCCACAACTGACTTTAGAATATCCGCCATAAAAACGTCTAACAACTGCCGAAAAATCCGACTCTGTGATTGCTCTATTTTAGGAGTTATGGCAGAACTTAGAACATAATATTGTATCGGCTCTAGCGCCAAAATGGGAATAGTTAGAACTCTGCAATTGACGGTGGAATATTCGCCATAAAAATGTCTACCAACTGAAGGACATTCCGATCCTGTGATCGCTCTATTTAGGAGTTATGGCAGAACTTAGAAAATAATATTGTATCGAGTCTAGCGCCAAAAGGATGACAGTTAGAAGTCCGTAACTGACTGTAGAATATTCGCCATAAAAATATCTAACAACTGAAGAACAATCCAATTCTGTGATCGCTCTATTTTAGGAGTTATGGCAGAACTTAGAAAATAATATTGTATCGAGTCTAGCGCCAAAACGGGGATAGTTCGAACTCTGTAACTGACTGTACAATATTCACCATAAAAATGTCTACCAACTGAAAGACAATCCGATTCTGTGATCGCTCTATTTTAGGAGTTATGGTGGAACTTAGAAAATAATATTGTATCGAGTCTAGCGCCAAAACCCTGACAGTTAGAAGTCCACAACTGACTTTAGAATATCCGCCATAAAAATGTCTAACAACTGCCGAAAAATCCGACTCTGTGATCGCTCTATTTTAGGAGTTATGGCAGAACGTAGAACATAATATTGTATCGACTCTAGCGCCAAAATGGGGATAGTTAGAACTCTGCAATTGACGGTGGAATATTCGCCATAAAAATGTCTACCAACTGAAGAACATTCCGATCCTGTGATCGCTCTATTTAGGAGTTATGGCAGAACTTAGAAAATAATATTGTATCGACTCTAGCGCCAAAATGGGGATAGTTAGAACTCTGCAATTGACGGTGGAATATTCGCCATAAAAATGTCTACCAACTGACGAACATTCTGATCCTGTGACCACTCTATTTAGGAGTTATAGCAGAACTTAGAAAATAATACTGCATCGACTCTAACGCCAAAACGGGGATAGTTAGAACTCTGTAACTGACTGTAGAATATTCACCATTAAAATGTCTACCAACTGCAGGACAATCCGATTCTGTGATCGCTCTATTTTAGGAGTTATGGCAGAACTTAGAAAATATTATTGTATCGAATCTAGCACAAAAACGGTGACAGTGAGAACTATATGAGTGACGGTAGAATATTCGCCATGAAAATGTCTACCAACTGAAGAACAATCCAATTCTGTGATCGCTCTATTTTAGGAGTTATGGTGGAACTTAGAAAATAATATTGTATCGAGTCTAGCGCCAAAATGGGGATAGTTAGAACTCTGCAATTGACGGTGGAATATTCGCCATAAAAATGTCTACCAACTGAAGAACATTCCGATCCTGTGATCGCTCTATTTAGGAGTTATGGCAGAAATTAGAAAATAATATTGTATCGAGTCTAGCGCCAAAAGGATGACAGTTAGAAGTCCGTAACTGACGGTAGAATATTCGCCATAAAAATATCTACCAACTGAAGAACACTCTGATTCTGTGATCGCTCTATCTCACGAGTTATAGCAGAACTTAGAAAATAATACTGCATCGACTCTGGCGCCAAAAAGGCGATAGTTAGAACTCTGTAACTGACTGTACAATATTCACCATAAAAATGTCTACCAACTGAAAGACAATCCGATTCTGTGATCGCTCTATTTTAGGAGTTATAGTGGAACTTAGAAAATAATATTGTATCGAGTCTAGCGCCAAAACCCTGACAGTTAGAAGTCCACAACTGACTTTAGAATATCCGCCATAAAAATGTCTAACAACTGCCAAAAAATCCGACTCTGTGGTCGCTCTATTTTAGGAGTTATGGCAGAACTTAGAACATAATATTGTATCGACTCTAGCGCCAAAATGGGGATAGTTAGAACTCTGAAATTGACGGTGGAATATTCGCCATAAAAATGTCTACCAACTGAAGAACATTCCGATCCTGTGATCGCTCTATTTAGGAGTTATGGCAGAACTTAGAAAATAATATTGTATCGACTCTAGCGCCAAAATGGGGATAGTTAGAACTCTGCAATTGACGGTGGAATATTCGCCATAAAAATGTCTACCAACTGACGAACATTCTGATCCTGTGATCACTCTATTTAGGAGTTATAGCAGAACTTAGAAAATAATACTGCATCGACTCTAACGCCAAAAGGGGGATAGTTAGAACTCTGTAACTGACTGTAGAATTTTCACCATTAAAATGTCTACCAACTGCAGGACAACCCGATTCTGTGATCGCTCTATTTTAGGAGTTATGGCAGAACTTAGAAAATATTATTGTATCGAATCTAGCACAAAAACGGTGACAGTGAGAACTATATGAATGACGGTAAAATATTCGCCATGAAAATGTCTACCAACTGAAGAACAATCCAATTCTGTGATCGCTCTATTTTAGGAGTTATGGTGGAACTTAGAAAATAATATTGTATCGAGTCTAGCGCCAAAATGGGGATAGTTAGAACTCTGCAATTGACGGTGGAATATTCGCCATAAAAATGTCTACCAACTGAAGAACATTCCGATCCTGTGATCGCTCTATTTAGGAGTTATGGCAGAACTTAGAAAATAATATTGTATCGAGTCTAGCGCCAAAAGGATGACAGTTAGAAGTCCGTAACTGACGGTAGAATATTCGCCATAAAAATATCTACCAACTGAAGAACACTCCGATTCTGTGATCGCTCTATCTTGGGAGTTATAGCAGAACTTAGAAAATAGTACTGCATCGACTCTAGCGCCAACACGGCGATAGTTAGAACTCTGTAACTGACTGTACAATATTCACCATAAAAATGTCTACCAACTGAAAGACAATCCGATTCTGTGATCGCTCTATTTTAGGAGTTATGGTGGAACTTAGAAAATACTATTGTATCGAGTCTAGCGCCAAAACCCTGACAGTTAGAAGTCCACAACTGACTTTAGAATATCCGCCATAAAAATGTCTAACAACTGCCGAAAAATCCGACTCTGTGATCGCTCTATTTTAGGAGTTATGGCAGAACGTAGAACATAATATTGTATCGACTCTAGCGCCAAAATGGGGATAGTTAGAACTCTGCAATTGACGGTGGAATATTCGCCATAAAAATGTCTACCAACTGAAGAACATTCCGATCCTGTGATCGCTCTATTTAGGAGTTATGGCAGAACTTAGAAAATAATATTGTATCGACTCTAGCGCCAAAATGGGGATAGTTAGAACTCTGCAATTGACGGTGGAATATTCGCCATAAAAATGTCTACCAACTGAAGAACATTCCGATCCTGTGATCGCTCTATTTAGGAGTTATGGCAGAACTTAGAAAATAATATTGTATCGACTCTAGCGCCAAAATGGGGATAGTTAGAACTCTGCAATTGACGGTGGAATATTCGCTATAAAAATGGCTACCAACTGACGAACATTCTGATCCTGTGATCACTCTATTTAGGAGTTATAGCAGAACTTAGAAAATAATACTGCATCGACTCTAACGCCAAAACGGGAATAGTTAGAACTCTGTAACTGACTGTAGAATATTCACCATTAAAATGTCTACCAACTGCAGGACAATCCGATTCTGTGATCGCTCTATTTTAGGAGTTATGGCAGAACTTAGAAAATATTATTGTATCGAATCTAGCACAAAAACGGTGACAGTGAGAACTATATGAGTGACGGTAGAATATTCGCCATGAAAATGTCTACCAACTGAAGAACAATCCAATTCTGTGATCGCTCTATTTTAGGAGTTATGGTGGAACTTAGAAAATAATATTGTATCGAGTCTAGCGCCAAAATGGGGATAGTTAGAACTCTGCAATTGACGGTGGAATATTCGCCATAAAAATGTCTACCAACTGAAGAACATTCCGATCCTGTGATCGCTCCATTTAGGAGTTATGGCAGAAATTAGAAAATAATATTGTATCGAGTCTAGCGCCAAAAGGATGACAGTTAGAAGTCCGTAACTGACGGTAGAATATTCGCCATAAAAATATCTACCAACTGAAGAACACTCTGATTCTGTGATCGCTCTATCTTACGAGTTATAGCAGAACTTAGAAAATAATACTGCATCGACTCTGGCGCCAAAAAGGCGATAGTTAGAACTCTGTAACTGACTGTACAATATTCACCATAAAAATGTCTACCAACTGAAAGACAATCCGATTCTGTGATCGCTCTATTTTAGGAGTTATAGTGGAACTTAGAAAATAATATTGTATCGAGTCTAGCGCCAAAACCCTGACAGTTAGAAGTCCACAACTGACTTTAGAATATCCGCCATAAAAATGTCTAACAACTGCAGAAAAATCCGACTCTGTGATCGCTCTATTTTAGGAGTTATGGCAGAACTTAGAACATAATATTGTATCGACTCTAGCGCCAAAATGGGGATAGTTAGAACTCTGAAATTGACGGTGGAATATTCGCCATAAAAATGTCTACCAACTGAAGAACATTCCGATCCTGTGATCGCTCTATTTAGGAGTTATGGCAGAACTTAGAAAATAATATTGTATCGACTCTAGCGCCAAAATGGGGATAGTTAGAACTCTGCAATTGACGGTGGAATATTCGCCATAAAAATGTCTACCAACTGACGAACATTCTGATCCTGTGATCACTCTATTTAGGAGTTATAGCAGAACTTAGAAAATACTACTGCATCGACTCTAACGCCAAAAGGGGGATAGTTAGAACTCTGTAACTGACTGTAGAATTTTCACCATTAAAATGTCTACCAACTGCAGGACAATCCGATTCTGTGATCGCTCTATTTTAGGAGTTATGGCAGAACTTAGAAAATATTATTGTATCGAATCTAGCACAAAAACGGTGACAGTGAGAACTATATGAATGACGGTAAAATATTCGCCATGAAAATGTCTACCAACTGAAGAACAATCCAATTCTGTGATCGCTCTATTTTAGGAGTTATGGTGGAACTTAGAAAATAATATTGTATCGAGTCTAGCGCCAAAATGGGGATAGTTAGAACTCTGCAATTGACGGTGGAATATTCGCCATAAAAATGTCTACCAACTGAAGAACATTCCGATCCTGTGATCGCTCTATTTAGGAGTTATGGCAGAACTTAGAAAATAATATTGTATCGAGTCTAGCGCCAAAAGGATGACAGTTAGAAGTCCGTAACTGACGGTAGAATATTCGCCATAAAAATATCTACCAACTGAAGAACACTCCGATTCTGTGATCGCTCTATCTTAGGAGTTATAGCAGAACTTAGAAAATAGTACTGCATCGACTCTAGCGCCAACACGGCGATAGTTAGAACTCTGTAACTGACTGTACAATATTCACCATAAAAATGTCTACCAACTGAAAGACAATCCGATTCTGTGATCGCTCTATTTTAGGAGTTATGGTGGAACTTAGAAAATACTATTGTATCGAGTCTAGCGCCAAAACCCTGACAGTTAGAAGTCCACAACTGACTTTAGAATATCCGCCATAAAAATGTCTAACAACTGCCGAAAAATCCGACTCTGTGATCGCTCTATTTTAGGAGTTATGGCAGAACTTAGAACATAATATTGTATCGAATCTAGCGCCAAAATGGGGATAGTTAGAACTCTGCAATTGACGGTGGAATATTCGCCATAAAAATGTCTACCAACTGAAGAACATTCCGATCCTGTGATCGCTCTATTTAGGAGTTATGGCAGAACTTAGAAAATAATATTGTATCGAGTCTAGCGCCAAAAGGATGACAGTTAGAAGTCCGTAACTGACGGTAGAATATTCGCCATAAAAATATCTACCAACTGAAGAACAATCCAATTCTGTGATCGCTCTATTTTAGGAGTTATGGCAGAACTTAGAAAATAATATTGTATCGAGTCTAGCGCCAAAACGGGGATAGTTAGAACTCTGTAACTGACTGTACAATATCCGCCATAAAAATGTCTAACAACTGCCGAAAAATCCGACTCTATGATCGCTCTATTTTAGGAGTTATGGCAGAACTTAGAAAATAATATTGTATCGACTCTAGCGCCAAAATGGGGATAGTTAGAACTCTGCAATTGGCGGTGGAATATTCGCCATAAAAATGTCTACCAACTGAAGAACATTCTGATCCTGTGATCACTCTATTTAGGAGTTATGGCAGAACTTAGAAAATAATATTGTATCGAGTCTAGCGCCAAAAGGATGACAGTTAGAAGTCCGTAACTGACGGTAGAAAATTCGCCATAAAAATATCTAACAACTGCCGAAAAATCCGACTCTGTGATCGCACTATTTTAGGAGTTATGGCGGAACTTAGAAAATAATATTGTATCGAGTCTAGCGCCAAAACCCTGACAGTTAGAAGTCCACAACTGACTTTAGAATATCCGCCATAAAAATGTCTAACAACTGCCGAAAAATCCGACTCTGTGATTGCTCTATTTTAGGAGTTATGGCAGAACTTAGAACATAATATTGTATCGACTCTAGCGCCAAAATGGGAATAGTTAGAACTCTGCAATTGACGGTGGAATATTCGCCATAAAAATGTCTACCAACTGAAGAACATTCCGATCCTGTGATCGCTCTATTTAGGAGTTATGGCAGAACTTAGAAAATAATATTGTATCGAGTCTAGCGCCAAAAGGATGACAGTTAGAAGTCCGTAACTGACTGTAGAATATTCGCCATAAAAATATCTAACAACTGAAGAACAATCCAATTCTCTGATCGCTCTATTTTAGGAGTTATGGCAGAACTTAGAAAATAATATTGTATCGAGTCTAGCGCCAAAACGGGGATAGTTAGAACTCTGTAACTGACTGTACAATATTCACCATAAAAATGTCTACCAACTGAAAGACAATCCGATTCTGCGATCGCTCTATTTTAGGAGTTATGGTGGAACTTAGAAAATAATATTGTATCGAGTCTAGCGCCAAAACCCTGACAGTTAGAAGTCCACAACTGACTTTAGAATATCCGCCATAAAAATGTCTAACAACTGCCGAAAAATCCGACTCTGTGATCGCTCTATTTTAGGAGTTATGGCAGAACGTAGAACATAATATTGTATCGACTCTAGCGCCAAAATGGGGATAGTTAGAACTCTGCAATTGACGGTGGAATATTCGCCATAAAAATGTCTACCAACTGAAGAACATTCCGATCCTGTGATCGCTCTATTTAGGAGTTATGGCAGAACTTAGAAAATAATATTGTATCGACTCTAGCGCCAAAATGGGGATAGTTAGAACTCTGCAATTGACGGTGGAATATTCGCCATAAAAATGTCTACCAACTGACGAACATTCTGATCCTGTGATCACTCTATTTAGGAGTTATAGCAGAACTTAGAAAATAATACTGCATCGACTCTAACGCCAAAACGGGAATAGTTAGAACTCTGTAACTGACTGTAGAATATTCACCATTAAAATGTCTACCAACTGCAGGACAATCCGATTCTGTGATCGCTCTATTTTAGGAGTTATGGCAGAACTTAGAAAATATTATTGTATCGAATCTAGCACAAAAACGGTGACAGTGAGAACTATATGAGTGACGGTAGAATATTCGCCATGAAAATGTCTACCAACTGAAGAACAATCCAATTCTGTGATCGCTCTATTTTAGGAGTTATGGTGGAACTTAGAAAATAATATTGTATCGAGTCTAGCGCCAAAATGGGGATAGTTAGAACTCTGCAATTGACGGTGGAATATTCGCCATAAAAATGTCTACCAACTGAAGAACATTCCGATCCTGTGATCGCTCTATTTAGGAGTTATGGCAGAAATTAGAAAATAATATTGTATCGAGTCTAGCGCCAAAAGGATGACAGTTAGAAGTCCGTAACTGACGGTAGAATATTCGCCATAAAAATATCTACCAACTGAAGAACACTCTGATTCTGTGATCGCTCTATCTTACGAGTTATAGCAGAACTTAGAAAATAATACTGCATCGACTCTGGCGCCAAAAAGGCGATAGTTAGAACTCTGTAACTGACTGTACAATATTCACCATAAAAATGTCTACCAACTGAAAGACAATCCGATTCTGTGATCGCTCTATTTTAGGAGTTATAGTGGAACATAGAAAATAATATTGTATCGAGTCTAGCGCCAAAACCCTGACAGTTAGAAGTCCACAACTGACTTTAGAATATCCGCCATAAAAATGTCTAACAACTGCAGAAAAATCCGACTCTGTGATCGCTCTATTTTAGGAGTTATGGCAGAACTTAGAACATAATATTGTATCGACTCTAGCGCCAAAATGGGGATAGTTAGAACTCTGAAATTGACGGTGGAATATTCGCCATAAAAATGTCTACCAACTGAAGAACATTCCGATCCTGTGATCGCTCTATTTAGGAGTTATGGCAGAACTTAGAAAATAATATTGTATCGACTCTAGCGCCAAAATGGGGATAGTTAGAACTCTGCAATTGACGGTGGAATATTCGCCATAAAAATGTCTACCAACTGACGAACATTCTGATCCTGTGATCACTCTATTTAGGAGTTATAGCAGAACTTAGAAAATAATACTGCATCGACTCTAACGCCAAAAGGGGGATAGTTAGAACTCTGTAACTGACTGTAGAATTTTCACCATTAAAATGTCTACCAACTGCAGGACAATCCGATTCTGTGATCGCTCTATTTTAGGAGTTATGGCAGAACTTAGAAAATATTATTGTATCGAATCTAGCACAAAAACGGTGACAGTGAGAACTATATGAATGACGGTAAAATATTCGCCATGAAAATGTCTACCAACTGAAGAACAATCCAATTCTGTGATCGCTCTATTTTAGGAGTTATGGTGGAACTTAGAAAATAATATTGTATCGAGTCTAGCGCCAAAATGGGGATAGTTAGAACTCTGCAATTGACGATGGAATATTCGCCATAAAAATGTCTACCAACTGAAGAACATTCCGATCCTGTGATCGCTCTATTTAGGAGTTATGGCAGAACTTAGAAAATAATATTGTATCGAGTCTAGCGCCAAAAGGATGACAGTTAGAAGTCCGTAACTGACGGTAGAATATTCGCCATAAAAATATCTACCAACTGAAGAACACTCCGATTCTGTGATCGCTCTATCTTAGGAGTTATAGCAGAACTTAGAAAATAGTACTGCATCGACTCTAGCGCCAACACGGCGATAGTTAGAACTCTGTAACTGACTGTACAATATTCACCATAAAAATGTCTACCAACTGAAAGACAATCCGATTCTGTGATCGCTCTATTTTAGGAGTTATGGTGGAACTTAGAAAATACTATTGTATCGAGTCTAGCGCCAAAACCCTGACAGTTAGAAGTCCACAACTGACTTTAGAATATCCGCCATAAAAATGTCTAACAACTGCCGAAAAATCCGACTCTGTGATCGCTCTATTTTAGGAGTTATGGCAGAACTTAGAACATAATATTGTATCGAATCTAGCGCCAAAATGGGGATAGTTAGAACTCTGCAATTGACGGTGGAATATTCGCCATAAAAATGTCTACCAACTGAAGAACATTCCGATCCTGTGATCGCTCTATTTAGGAGTTATGGCAGAACTTAGAAAATAATATTGTATCGAGTCTAGCGCCAAAAGGATGACAGTTAGAAGTCCGTAACTGACGGTAGAATATTCGCCATAAAAATATCTACCAACTGAAGAACAATCCAATTCTGTGATCGCTCTATTTTAGGAGTTATGGCAGAACTTAGAAAATAATATTGTATCGAGTCTAGCGCCAAAACGGGGATAGTTAGAACTCTGTAACTGACTGTACAATATTCACCATAAAAATGTCTAACAACTGCCGAAAAATCCGACTCTATGATCGCTCTATTTTAGGAGTTATGGCAGAACTTAGAACATAATATTGTATCGAATCTAGCGCCAAAATGGGGATAGTTAGAACTCTGCAATTGACGGTGGAATATTCGCCATGAAAATGTCTACCAACTGAAGAACAATCCAATTCTGTGATCGCTCTATTTTAGGAGTTATGGTGGAACTTAGAAAATAATATTGTATCGAGTCTAGCGCCAAAATGGGGATAGTTAGAACTCTGCAATTGACGGTGGAATATTCGCCATAAAAATGTCTACCAACTGAAGAACATTCCGATCCTGTGATCGCTCTATTTAGGAGTTATGGCAGAAATTAGAAAATAATATTGTATCGAGTCTAGCGCCAAAAGGATGACAGTTAGAAGTCCGTAACTGACGGTAGAATATTCGCCATAAAAATATCTACCAACTGAAGAACACTCTGATTCTGTGATCGCTCTATCTTACGAGTTATAGCAGAACTTAGAAAATAATACTGCATCGACTCTGGCGCCAAAAAGGCGATAGTTAGAACTCTGTAACTGACTGTACAATATTCACCATAAAAATGTCTACCAACTGAAAGACAATCCGATTCTGTGATCGCTCTATTTTAGGAGTTATAGTGGAACATAGAAAATAATATTGTATCGAGTCTAGCGCCAAAACCCTGACAGTTAGAAGTCCACAACTGACTTTAGAATATCCGCCATAAAAATGTCTAACAACTGCAGAAAAATCCGACTCTGTGATCGCTCTATTTTAGGAGTTATGGCAGAACTTAGAACATAATATTGTATCGACTCTAGCGCCAAAATGGGGATAGTTAGAACTCTGAAATTGACGGTGGAATATTCGCCATAAAAATGTCTACCAACTGAAGAACATTCCGATCCTGTGATCGCTCTATTTAGGAGTTATGGCAGAACTTAGAAAATAATATTGTATCGACTCTAGCGCCAAAATGGGGATAGTTAGAACTCTGCAATTGACGGTGGAATATTCGCCATAAAAATGTCTACCAACTGACGAACATTCTGATCCTGTGATCACTCTATTTAGGAGTTATAGCAGAACTTAGAAAATAATACTGCATCGACTCTAACGCCAAAAGGGGGATAGTTAGAACTCTGTAACTGACTGTAGAATTTTCACCATTAAAATGTCTACCAACTGCAGGACAATCCGATTCTGTGATCGCTCTATTTTAGGAGTTATGGCAGAACTTAGAAAATATTATTGTATCGAATCTAGCACAAAAACGGTGACAGTGAGAACTATATGAATGACGGTAAAATATTCGCCATGAAAATGTCTACCAACTGAAGAACAATCCAATTCTGTGATCGCTCTATTTTAGGAGTTATGGTGGAACTTAGAAAATAATATTGTATCGAGTCTAGCGCCAAAATGGGGATAGTTAGAACTCTGCAATTGACGATGGAATATTCGCCATAAAAATGTCTACCAACTGAAGAACATTCCGATCCTGTGATCGCTCTATTTAGGAGTTATGGCAGAACTTAGAAAATAATATTGTATCGAGTCTAGCGCCAAAAGGATGACAGTTAGAAGTCCGTAACTGACGGTAGAATATTCGCCATAAAAATATCTACCAACTGAAGAACACTCCGATTCTGTGATCGCTCTATCTTAGGAGTTATAGCAGAACTTAGAAAATAGTACTGCATCGACTCTAGCGCCAACACGGCGATAGTTAGAACTCTGTAACTGACTGTACAATATTCACCATAAAAATGTCTACCAACTGAAAGACAATCCGATTCTGTGATCGCTCTATTTTAGGAGTTATGGTGGAACTTAGAAAATACTATTGTATCGAGTCTAGCGCCAAAACCCTGACAGTTAGAAGTCCACAACTGACTTTAGAATATCCGCCATAAAAATGTCTAACAACTGCCGAAAAATCCGACTCTGTGATCGCTCTATTTTAGGAGTTATGGCAGAACTTAGAACATAATATTGTATCGAATCTAGCGCCAAAATGGGGATAGTTAGAACTCTGCAATTGACGGTGGAATATTCGCCATAAAAATGTCTACCAACTGAAGAACATTCCGATCCTGTGATCGCTCTATTTAGGAGTTATGGCAGAACTTAGAAAATAATATTGTATCGAGTCTAGCGCCAAAAGGATGACAGTTAGAAGTCCGTAACTGACGGTAGAATATTCGCCATAAAAATATCTACCAACTGAAGAACAATCCAATTCTGTGATCGCTCTATTTTAGGAGTTATGGCAGAACTTAGAAAATAATATTGTATCGAGTCTAGCGCCAAAACGGGGATAGTTAGAACTCTGTAACTGACTGTACAATATTCACAATAAAAATGTCTAACAACTGCCGAAAAATCCGACTCTATGATCGCTCTATTTTAGGAGTTATGGCAGAACTTAGAAAATAATATTGTATCGACTCTAGCGCCAAAATGGGGATAGTTAGAACTCTGCAATTGGCGGTGGAATATTCGCCATAAAAATGTCTACCAACTGAAGACCATTCCGATTCTTTGATCGCTCTATCTTAGGAGTTATAGCAGAACTAAGAAAATAATACTGCATCGACTCTAGCGCCAAAATGGGGATAGTTAGAACTCTATGACTGACGGTAGAATATTCGCCATAAAAATGTCTACCAACTGAAGAACATTCTGATCCTGTGATCACTCTATTTAGGAGTTATGGCAGAACTTAGAAAATAATATTGTATCGAGTCTAGCGCCAAAAGGATGACAGTTAGAAGTCCGTAACTGACGGTAGAAAATTCGCCATAAAAATATCTAACAACTGCCGAAAAATCCGACTCTGTGATCGCACTATTTTAGGAGTTATGGCGGAACTTAGAAAATAATATTGTATCGAGTCTAGCGCCAATACCCTGACAGTTAGAAGTCCACAACTGACTTTAGAATATCCGCCATAAAAATGTCTAACAACTGCCGAAAAATCCGACTCTATGATCGCTCTATTTTAGGAGTTATGGCAGAACTTAGAAAATAATAATGTATAGACTCTAGCGCCAAAACGGGGATAGTTAGAACTCTGCATTTGACGGTAGAATATTCGCCATAAAAATGTCTACCAACTGAAGAACATTCCGATCCTGTGATCGCTCTATCTTAGGAGTTATAGCAGAACTTAGAAAATAATACTTCATCGACTCTAGCGCCAAAATGGGGATAGTTAGAACTCTATGACTGACGGTAGAATATTCGCCATAAAAATGTCTACCAACTGAAAAACAATCCAATTCTGTGATCGCTCTATTTAGGAGTTATGGCAGAAATTAGAAAATAATATTGTATCGAGTCTAGCGCCAAAAGGATGACAGTTAGAAATCCGTAACTGACGGTAGAATATTCGCCATAAAAATATCTACCAACTGAAGAACACTCCGATTCTGTGATCGCTCTATCTTAGGAGTTATAGCAGAACTTAGAAAATAATACTTCATCGACTCTAACGCCAAAACGGGGATAGTTAGAACTCTGCAATTGGCGGTGGAATATTCGCCATAAAAATGTCTACCAACTGAAGACCATTCCGATTCTTTGATCGCTCTATCTTAGGAGTTATAGCAGAACTAAGAAAATAATACTGCATCGACTCTAGCGCCAAAATGGGGATAGTTAGAACTCTATGACTGACGGTAGAATATTCGCCATAAAAATGTCTACCAACTGAAGAACATTCTGATCCTGTGATCACTCTATTTAGGAGTTATGGCAGAACTTAGAAAATAATATTGTATCGAGTCTAGCGCCAAAAGCATGACAGTTAGAAGTCCGTAACTGACGGTAGAAAATTCGCCATAAAAATATCTAACAACTGCCGAAAAATCCGACTCTGTGATCGCACTATTTTAGGAGTTATGGCGGAACTTAGAAAATAATATTGTATCGAGTCTAGCGCCAAAACCCTGACAGTTAGAAGTCCACAACTGACTTTAGAATATCCGCCATAAAAATGTCTAACAACTGCCGAAAAATCCGACTCTATGATCGCTCTATTTTGGGAGTTATGGCAGAACTTAGAAAATAATAATGTATAGACTCTAGCGCCAAAACGGGGATAGTTAGAACTCTGCATTTGACGGTAGAATATTCGCCATAAAAATGTCTACCAACTGCCGAAAAATCCGACTCTGTGATCGCTCTATCTTAGGAGTTATAGCAGAACTTAGAAAATAATACTGCATCGACCCTAGCGCCAAAACGGCGATAGTTAGAACTCTATGACTGACGGTAGAATATTCGCCATAAAAATGTCTACCAACTGAAGAACAATCCAATTCTGTGATCGCTCTAATTTAGGAGTTATGGCAGAACTTAGAAAATAATACTATATAGACTCTAGCGCCAAAATGGGGACAGTTAGAACTCTGTAACTGACTGTAGAATATTCGCCATAAAAATGTCTACCAACTGAAGAACAATCCAATTCTGTGATCGCTCTATTTTAGGAGTTATGGCAGAACTTAGAAAATAATACTGTATCGACACTAGCGCCAAACCCGTGATAGTTAGAAGACCACAACTGACGGTAGAATATCCGCCATAAAAATGTCTACCAACTGAAGTACAATCCGATTCTCTGATGGCCCTATTTTAGGAGTTAGGGCAGAATTTAGATAATATTATTTTATCGACTCTAGCGAAAAAAGGGAATAGTTAGAATTCTGTCACTGACGGTCGAAAATTCGCCATAAAAATATCTAAGAACTGCCGAAAAATCCGACTCTGTGATCGCTCTATCTTAGGAGTTATAGCAGAACTTAGAAAATAATACTGCATCGACTCTAGCGCCAAAACGGCGATAGTTAGAACTCTATGACTGACGGTAGAATATTCGCCATAAAAATGTCTACCAACTGAAGAACAATCCAATTCTGTGATCGCTCTATTTTGGGAGTTATGGCAGAACTTAGAAAATAATACTGTTTCGACTCTAGCGCCAAAATGGGGACAGTTAGAACTCTGTAACTGACTGTAGAATATTCACCATAAAAATGTCTACCAACTGAAGGACAATCCTATTCTGTGATCGCTTTATTTTAGGAGTTATGGCAGAACTTGGAAAATAATATTGCATCGAGTCTAGCCCCAAACCTGTGATAGTTAGAAGACCACAACTGACGGTAGAATATCCGCCATAAAAATGTCTACCAACTGAAGAACAATCCGATTCTCTGATGGCCCTATTTTAGGAGTTATGGCAGAATTTAGATAATATTATTTTATCGACTCTAGCGGAAAAAGGGAATAGTTAGAATTCTGTCACTGACAGTAGAAAATTCGCCATAAAAATATCTAACAACTGCCGAAAAATCCGACTCTGTGATCGCTCTATCTTAGGAGTTATAGCAGAACTTAGAAAATAATACTGCATCGACTCTAGCGCCAAAACGGCGATAGTTAGAACTCTATGACTGACGGTAGAGTATTCGCCATAAAAATGTCTACAAACAGAAGAACAATCCAATTCTGTGATCGCTCTATTTTAGGAGTTATGGCAGAACTTAGAAAATAATACTGCATCGACTCTAGCGCCAAAACGGAGATAGTTAGAACTCTATGACTGACGGTAGAATATTCGCCATAAAAATGTCTACCAACTGAAGAACAATCCAATTCTGTGATCGCTCTGTTTTAGGAGTTATGGCAGAACTTAGAAAATAATACTCTATCGACTCTAGCGCCAAAATGGGGACAGTTAGAACTCTGAAACTGACTGTAGAATATTCACCATAAAAATGTCTACCAACTGAAGGACAATCCTATTCTGTGATCGCTCTATTTTAGGGGTTATGGCAGAACTTAGATAATATTATTGTATCGACTCTAGCGCCAAAAATGTAATAGTTAGAATTCTGGCACTGACGGTAGAATATTCGCCATAAAAATGTCTACCAACTGAAGAACAATCCAATTCTGTGATCGCTCTTTTTTAGGAGTTATAGCAGAACTTAGAAAATAATACTGCATCGACCCTAGCGCCAAAACGGCGATAGTTAGAACTCTATGACTGACGGTAGAATATTCGCCATAAAACTGTCTACCAACTGAAGAACAATCCGATTCTGTGATCGCTCTATTTTAGGAGTTATGGCAGAACTTAGAAAATATTATTGTTTCGAATCTAGCACCAAAACGGTGACAGTGAGAACTATATAAATGACGGTAGAATATTCGCCATAAAAATGTCTTCCAACTGAAGAACAATCCAATTCTGTGATCGGTCTATTTTAGGAGTTATGGCAGAACTTAGAAAATAATATTGTATCGAGTCTAGCGCCAAAACGGGGATAGTTAGAACTCTATGACTGACGGTAGAATATTCGCCATCAAAATGTCTACCAACTGAAAAACAATCCAATTCTGTGATCGCTCTATTTTAGGAGTTATGGCAGAACGTAGAAAATAATACTGTATCGACTCTAGCGCCAAAATGGGGATAGTTAGAACTCTGTAACTGACTGTAGAATATTCACCATAAAAATGTCTACCAACTGAAGGACAATCCTATTCTGTGATCGCTTTATTTTAGGAGTTATGGCAGAACTTGGAAAATAATATTGCATCGAGTCTAGCCCCAAACCCGTGATAGTTAGAAGACCACAACTGACGGTAGAATATCCGCCATAAAAATGTCTACCAACTGAAGAACAATCCGATTCTCTGATGGCCCTATTTTAGGAGTTATGGCAGAATTTAGATAATATTATTTTATCGACTCTAGCGGAAAAAGGGAATAGTTAGAATTCTGTCACTGACAGTAGAAAATTCGCCATAAAAATATCTAAGAACTGCCGAAAAATCCGACTCTGTGATCGCTCTATCTTAGGAGTTATAGCAGAACTTAGAAAATAATACTGCATCGACTCTAGCGCCAAAACGGCGATAGTTAGAACTCTACGACTGACGGTAGAATATTCGCCATAAAAATGTCTACAAACTGAAGAACAATCCAATTCTGTGATCGCTCTATTTTAGGAGTTATGGCAGAACTTAGAAAATAATACTGCATCGACTCTAGCGCCAAAAGGGAGATAGTTAGAACTCTATGACTGACGGTAGAATATTCGCCATAAAAATGTCTACCAACTGAAGAACAATCCAATTCTGTGATCGCTCTGTTTTAGGAGTTATGGCAGAACTTAGAAAATAATACTCTATCGACTCTAGCGCCAAAATGGGGACAGTTAGAACTCTGAAACTGACTGTAGAATATTCACCATAAAAATGTCTACCAACTGAAGGACAATCCTATTCTGTGATCGCTCTATTTTAGGGGTTATGGCAGAACTTAGATAATATTATTTTATCGACTCTAGCGCCAAAAATGTAATAGTTAGAATTCTGGCACTGACGGTAGAATATTCGCCATAAAAATGTCTACCAACTGAAGAACAATCCAATTCTGTGATCGCTCTCTTTTAGGAGTTATAGCAGAACTTAGAAAATAATACTGCATCGACCCTAGCGCCAAAACGGCGATAGTTAGAACTCTATGACTGACGGTAGAATATTCGCCATAAAAATGTCTACCAACTGAAGAACAATCCAATTCTGTGATCGCTCTATTTTAGGAGTTACGGCAGAACTTAGATAATATTATTGTATCGACTCTAGCGCCAAAAAGGGAATAGTTAGAACTCTGCAATTGACGGTGGAATATTCGCCATAAAAATGTCTAACAACTGAAGAACAATCCAATTCTGTGATCGCTCTATTTTAGGAGTTATGGCAGAACTTAGAAAATAATATTGTATCGAATCTAGCACCAAAACGGTGACAGTGAGAACTCTATGAATGACGGTAGAATATTCGCCATAAAATTGTCTACCAACTGAAGAACAATCCAATTCTGTGATCGCTCTATTTTAGGAGTTATGGCAGAACTTAGAAAATAATATTGTATCGAGTCTAGCGCCAAAACGGGGATAGTAAGAACTCTGTAACTGACGGTAGAGTATTCACCATTAAAAATATCTCGCAACTGCCGAAAAATCCGACTCTGTGATCGCTCTATCTTAGGAGTTATAGCAGAACTTCGAAAATAATACTGCATCGACCCTAGCGCCAAAACGGCGATAGTTAGAACTCTATGACTGACCGTAGAATATTCGCCATAAAAATGTCTACCAACTGAAGAACAATCCAATTCTGTGATCGCTCTAATTTAGGAGTTATGGCAGAACTTAGAAAATAATACTATATCGACTCTAGCGCCAAAATGGGGACAGTTAGAACTCTGTAACTGACTGTAGAATATTCGCCATAAAAATGTCTACCAACTGAAGAACAATCCAATTCTGTGATCGCTCTATTTTAGGAGTTATGGCAGAACTTAGAAAATAATACTGTATCGACACTAGCGCCAAACCCGTGATAGTTAGAAGACCACAACTGACGGTAGAATATCCGCCATAAAAATGTCTACCAACTGAAGAACAATCCGATTCTCTGATGGCCCTATTTTAGGAGTTATGGCAGAATTTAGTTAATATTATTGTATCGACTCTAGCGAAAAAAGGGAATAGTTAGAATTCTGTCACTGACGGTACAAAATTCGCCATAAAAATATCTAAGAACTGCCGAAAAATCCGACTCTGTGATCGCTCTATCTTAGGAGTTATAGCAGAACTTAGAACATAATACTGCATCGACTCTAGCGCCAAAACGGCGATAGTTAGAACTCTATAACTGACTGTAGAATATTCGCCATAAAAATGTCTACCAACTGAAGAACAATCCAATTCTGTGATCGCTCTATTTTAGGAGTTATGGCAGAACTTAGAACATAATACTGCATCGACTCTAGCGCCAAAACGGCGATAGTTAGAAATCTATGACTGACGGTAGAATATTCGCCATTAAAATGTCTACCAACTGAAGAACAATCCAATTCTGTGATCGCTCTATTTTAGGAGTTATGGCAGAACTTAGAATATAATACTGTATCGACTCTAGCGCCAAAATCGGGACAGTTAGAACTCTGAAACTGACTGTAGAATATTCACCATAAAAATGTCTACCAACTGAAGGACAATCCTATTCTGTGATCGCTCTATTTTAGGAGTTATGGCAGAACTTAGAAAATAATACTGTATCGACTCTAGCACCAAAATGGGGACAGTTAGAACTCTGTAACGAACTGTAGAATATTCGCCATAAAAATGTCTACCAACTGAAGAACAATCCAATTCTGTGATTGCTCTATTTTAGGAGTTATGGCAGAACTTAGAAAATAATACTGTATCGACTCTAGCGCCAAAATGGGGACAGTTAGAACTCTGTAACTGACTGTAGAATATTCACCATAAAAATGTCAACCAACTGAAGGACAATCCTATTCTGTGATCGCTCTATTTTAGGAGTTATGGCAGAACTTAGATAATATTATTGTATCGACTCTAGCGCCAAAAATGTAATAGTTAGAATTCTGGCACTGACGGTAGAATATTCGCCATAAAAATGTCTACCAACTGAAGAACAATCCAATTCTGTGATCGCTCTATTTTAGGAGTTATAGCAGAACTTAGAAAATAATACTGTATCGACTCTAGCGCCAAAACGGGGATAGTTAGAACTCTGTAACTGACTGTAGAATATTCACCATAAAAATGTCTACCAACTGAAGAACATTCCGATTCTGTTATCGCTCTATTTTAGGAGTTACGGCGGAACTTAGATAATATTATTGTATCGACTCTAGCGAAAAAAGGGAGTAGTTAGAATTCTGTCACTGACGGTAGAAAATTCGCCATAAAAATATCTAAGAACTGCCGAAAAATCTGACTCTGTGATCACTCTATCTTAGGAGTTATAGCAGAACTTAGAACATAATACTGCATCGACTCTAGCGCCAAAACGGCGATAGTTAGAACTCTATGACTGACGGTAGAATATTCGCCATAAAAATGTCTACCAACTGAAGAACAATCCAATTCTGTGATCGCTCTATTTTAGGAGTTATGGCAGAACTTAGAACATAATACTGCATCGACTCTAGCGCCAAAACGGCGATAGTTAGAACTCTATAACTGACGGTAGAATATTCGTCATAAAAATGTCTACCAACTGAAGAACAATCCAATTCTGTGATCGCTCTATTTTAGGAGTTATGGCAGAACTTAGAAAATAATACTGTATCGACTCTAGCGCCAAAATCGGGACAGTTAGAACTCTGAAACTGACTGTAGAATATTCACCATAAAAATATCTACCAACTGAAGAACACTCCGATTCTGTGATCGCTCTATCTTAGGAGTTATAGCAGAACTTAGAAAATAATACTTCATCGACTCTAACGCCAAAACGGGGATAGTTAGAACTCTGCAATTGGCGGTGGAATATTCGCCATAAAAATGTCTACCAACTGAAGACCATTCCGATTCTTTGATCGCTCTATCTTAGGAGTTATAGCAGAACTAAGAAAATAATACTGCATCGACTCTAGCGCCAAAATGGGGATAGTTAGAACTCTATGACTGACGGTAGAATATTCGCCATAAAAATGTCTACCAACTGAAGAACATTCTGATCCTGTGATCACTCTATTTAGGAGTTATGGCAGAACTTAGAAAATAATATTGTATCGAGTCTAGCGCCAAAAGCATGACAGTTAGAAGTCCGTAACTGACGGTAGAAAATCCGCCATAAAAATATCTAACAACTGCCGAAAAATCCGACTCTGTGATCGCACTATTTTAGGAGTTATGGCGGAACTTAGAAAATAATATTGTATCGAGTCTAGCGCCAAAACCCTGACAGTTAGAAGTCCACAACTGACTTTAGAATATCCGCCATAAAAATGTCTAACAACTGCCGAAAAATCCGACTCTATGATCGCTCTATTTTGGGAGTTATGGCAGAACTTAGAAAATAATAATGTATAGACTCTAGCGCCAAAACGGGGATAGTTAGAACTCTGCATTTGACGGTAGAATATTCGCCATAAAAATGTCTACCAACTGCCGAAAAATCCGACTCTGTGATCGCTCTATCTTAGGAGTTATAGCAGAACTTAGAAAATAATACTGCATCGACCCTAGCGCCAAAACGGCGATAGTTAGAACTCTATGACTGACGGTAGAATATTCGCCATAAAAATGTCTACCAACTGAAGAACAATCCAATTCTGTGATCGCTCTAATTTAGGAGTTATGGCAGAACTTAGAAAATAATACTATATAGACTCTAGCGCCAAAATGGGGACAGTTAGAACTCTGTAACTGACTGTAGAATATTCGCCATAAAAATGTCTACCAACTGAAGAACAATCCAATTCTGTGATCGCTCTATTTTAGGAGTTATGGCAGAACTTAGAAAATAATACTGTATCGACACTAGCGCCAAACCCGTGATAGTTAGAAGACCACAACTGACGGTAGAATATCCGCCATAAAAATGTCTACCAACTGAAGTACAATCCGATTCTCTGATGGCCCTATTTTAGGAGTTAGGGCAGAATTTAGATAATATTATTTTATCGACTCTAGCGAAAAAAGGGAATAGTTAGAATTCTGTCACTGACGGTCGAAAATTCGCCATAAAAATATCTAAGAACTGCCGAAAAATCCGACTCTGTGATCGCTCTATCTTAGGAGTTATAGCAGAACTTAGAAAATAATACTGCATCGACTCTAGCGCCAAAACGGCGATAGTTAGAACTCTATGACTGACGGTAGAATATTCGCCATAAAAATGTCTACCAACTGAAGAACAATCCAATTCTGTGATCGCTCTATTTTGGGAGTTATGGCAGAACTTAGAAAATAATACTGTTTCGACTCTAGCGCCAAAATGGGGACAGTTAGAACTCTGTAACTGACTGTAGAATATTCACCATAAAAATGTCTACCAACTGAAGGACAATCCTATTCTGTGATCGCTTTATTTTAGGAGTTATGGCAGAACTTGGAAAATAATATTGCATCGAGTCTAGCCCCAAACCTGTGATAGTTAGAAGACCACAACTGACGGTAGAATATCCGCCATAAAAATGTCTACCAACTGAAGAACAATCCGATTCTCTGATGGCCCTATTTTAGGAGTTATGGCAGAATTTAGATAATATTATTTTATCGACTCTAGCGGAAAAAGGGAATAGTTAGAATTCTGTCACTGACAGTAGAAAATTCGCCATAAAAATATCTAACAACTGCCGAAAAATCCGACTCTGTGATCGCTCTATCTTAGGAGTTATAGCAGAACTTAGAAAATAATACTGCATCGACTCTAGCGCCAAAACGGCGATAGTTAGAACTCTATGACTGACGGTAGAGTATTCGCCATAAAAATGTCTACAAACTGAAGAACAATCCAATTCTGTGATCGCTCTATTTTAGGAGTTATGGCAGAACTTCGAAAATAATACTGCATCGACTCTAGCGCCAAAACGGAGATAGTTAGAACTCTATGACTGACGGTAGAATATTCGCCATAAAAATGTCTACCAACTGAAGAACAATCCAATTCTGTGATCGCTCTGTTTTAGGAGTTATGGCAGAACTTAGAAAATAATACTCTATCGACTCTAGCGCCAAAATGGGGACAGTTAGAACTCTGAAACTGACTGTAGAATATTCACCATAAAAATGTCTACCAACTGAAGGACAATCCTATTCTGTGATCGCTCTATTTTAGGGGTTATGGCAGAACTTAGATAATATTATTGTATCGACTCTAGCGCCAAAAATGTAATAGTTAGAATTCTGGCACTGACGGTAGAATATTCGCCATAAAAATGTCTACCAACTGAAGAACAATCCAATTCTGTGATCGCTCTTTTTTAGGAGTTATAGCAGAACTTAGAAAATAATACTGCATCGACCCTAGCGCCAAAACGGCGATAGTTAGAACTCTATGACTGACGGTAGAATATTCGCCATAAAACTGTCTACCAACTGAAGAACAATCCGATTCTGTGATCGCTCTATTTTAGGAGTTATGGCAGAACTTAGAAAATATTATTGTTTCGAATCTAGCACCAAAACGGTGACAGTGAGAACTATATAAATGACGGTAGAATATTCGCCATAAAAATGTCTTCCAACTGAAGAACAATCCAATTCTGTGATCGGTCTATTTTAGGAGTTATGGCAGAACTTAAAAAATAATATTGTATCGAGTCTAGCGCCAAAACGGGGATAGTTAGAACTCTATGACTGACGGTAGAATATTCGCCATCAAAATGTCTACCAACTGAAAAACAATCCAATTCTGTGATCGCTCTATTTTAGGAGTTATGGCAGAACGTAGAAAATAATACTGTATCGACTCTAGCGCCAAAATGGGGATAGTTAGAACTCTGTAACTGACTGTAGAATATTCACCATAAAAATGTCTACCAACTGAAGGACAATCCTATTCTGTGATCGCTTTATTTTAGGAGTTATGGCAGAACTTGGAAAATAATATTGCATCGAGTCTAGCCCCAAACCCGTGATAGTTAGAAGACCACAACTGACGGTAGAATATCCGCCATAAAAATGTCTACCAACGGAAGAACAATCCGATTCTCTGATGGCCCTATTTTAGGAGTTATGGCAGAATTTAGTTAATATTATTGTATCGACTCTAGCGAAAAAAGGGAATAGTTAGAATTCTGTCACTGACGGTACAAAATTCGCCATAAAAATATCTAAGAACTGCCGAAAAATCCGACTCTGTGATCGCTCTATCTTAGGAGTTATAGCAGAACTTAGAACATAATACTGCATCGACTCTAGCGCCAAAACGGCGATAGTTAGAACTCTGTAACTGACTGTAGAATATTCACCATAAAAATGTCTACCAACTGAAAAACAATCCAATTCTGTGATCGCTCTATTTTAGGAGTTATGGCAGAACGTAGAAAATAATACTGTATCGACTCTAGCGCCAAAATGGGGATAGTTAGAACTCTGTAACTGACTGTAGAATATTCACCATAAAAATGTCTACCAACTGAAGAACAATCCAATTCTGTGATCGCTCTTTTTTAGGAGTTATAGCAGAACTTAGAAAATAATACTGCATCGACCCTAGCGCCAAAACGGCGATAGTTAGAACTCTATGACTGACGGTAGAATATTCGCCATAAAACTGTCTACCAACTGAAGAACAATCCGATTCTCTGATGGCCCTATTTTAGGAGTTATGGCAGAATTTAGATAATATTATTTTATCGACTCTAGCGGAAAAAGGGAATAGTTAGAATTCTGTCACTGACAGTAGAAAATTCGCCATAAAAATATCTAAGAACTGCCGAAAAATCCGACTCTGTGATCGCTCTATCTTAGGAGTTATAGCAGAACTTAGAAAATAATACTGCATCGACTCTAGCGCCAAAACGGCGATAGTTAGAACTCTATGACTGACGGTAGAATATTCGCCATAAAAATGTCTACAAACTGAAGAACAATCCAATTCTGTGATCGCTCTATTTTAGGAGTTATGGCAGAACTTAGAAAATAATACTGCATCGACTCTAGCGCCAAAAGGGAGATAGTTAGAACTCTATGACTGACGGTAGAATATTCGCCATAAAAATGTCTACCAACTGAAGAACAATCCAATTCTGTGATCGCTCTGTTTTAGGAGTTATGGCAGAACTTAGAAAATAATACTCTATCGACTCTAGCGCCAAAATGGGGACAGTTAGAACTCTGAAACTGACTGTAGAATATTCACCATAAAATTGTCTACCAACTGAAGGACAATCCTATTCTGTGATCGCTCTATTTTAGGGGTTATGGCAGAACTTAGATAATATTATTTTATCGACTCTAGCGCCAAAAATGTAATAGTTAGAATTCTGGCACTGACGGTAGAATATTCGCCATAAAAATGTCTACCAACTGAAGAACAATCCAATTCTGTGATCGCTCTCTTTTAGGAGTTATAGCAGAACTTAGAAAATAATACTGCATCGACCCTAGTGCCAAAACGGCGATAGTTAGAACTCTATGACTGACGGTAGAATATTCGCCATAAAAATGTCTACCAACTGAAGAACAATCCAATTCTGTGATCGCTCTATTTTAGGAGTTACGGCAGAACTTAGATAATATTATTGTATCGACTCTAGCGCCAAAAAGGGAATAGTTAGAACTCTGCAATTGACGGTGGAATATTCGCCATAAAAATGTCTAACAACTGAAGAACAATCCAATTCTGTGATCGCTCTATCTTAGGAGTTATGGCAGAACTTAGAAAATAATATTGTATCGAATCTAGCACCAAAACGGTGACAGTGAGAACTCTATGAATGACGGTAGAATATTCGCCATAAAATTGTCTACCAACTGAAGAACAATCCAATTCTGTGATCGCTCTATTTTAGGAGTTATGGCAGAACTTAGAAAATAATATTGTATCGAGTCTAGCGCCAAAACGGGGATAGTAAGAACTCTGTAACTGACGGTAGAGTATTCACCATTAAAAATATCTCGCAACTGCCGAAAAATCCGACTCTGTGATCGCTCTATCTTAGGAGTTATAGCAGAACTTCGAAAATAATACTGCATCGACCCTAGCGCCAAAACGGCGATAGTTAGAACTCTATGACTGACGGTAGAATATTCGCCATAAAAATGTCTACCAACTGAAGAACAATCCAATTCTGTGATCGCTCTAATTTAGGAGTTATGGCAGAACTTAGAAAATAATACTATATCGACTCTAGCGCCAAAATGGGGACAGTTAGAACTCTGTAACTGACTGTAGAATATTCGCCATAAAAATGTCTACCAACTGAAGAACAATCCAATTCTGTGATCGCTCTATTTTAGGAGTTATGGCAGAACTTAGAAAATAATACTGTATCGACACTAGCGCCAAACCCGTGATAGTTAGAAGACCACAACTGACGGTAGAATATCCGCCATAAAAATGTCTACCAACTGAAGAACAATCCGATTCTCTGATGGCCCTATTTTAGGAGTTATGGCAGAATTTAGTTAATATTATTGTATCGACTCTAGCGAAAAAAGGGAATAGTTAGAATTCTGTCACTGACGGTACAAAATTCGCCATAAAAATATCTAAGAACTGCCGAAAAATCCGACTCTGTGATCGCTCTATCTTAGGAGTTATAGCAGAACTTAGAACATAATACTGCATCGACTCTAGCGCCAAAACGGCGATAGTTAGAACTCTATAACTGACTGTAGAATATTCGCCATAAAAATGTCTACCAACTGAAGAACAATCCAATTCTGTGATCGCTCTATTTTAGGAGTTATGGCAGAACTTAGAACATAATACTGCATCGACTCTAGCGCCAAAACGGCGATAGTTAGAAATCTATGACTGACGGTAGAATATTCGCCATTAAAATGTCTACCAACTGAAGAACAATCCAATTCTGTGATCGCTCTATTTTAGGAGTTATGGCAGAACTTAGAATATAATACTGTATCGACTCTAGCGCCAAAATCGGGACAGTTAGAACTCTGAAACTGACTGTAGAATATTCACCATAAAAATGTCTACCAACTGAAGGACAATCCTATTCTGTGATCGCTCTATTTTAGGAGTTATGGCAGAACTTAGAAAATAATACTGTATCGACTCTAGCACCAAAATGGGGACAGTTAGAACTCTGTAACGAACTGTAGAATATTCGCCATAAAAATGTCTACCAACTGAAGAACAATCCAATTCTGTGATCGCTCTATTTTAGGAGTTATGGCAGAACTTAGAAAATAATACTGTATCGACTCTAGCGCCAAAATGGGGACAGTTAGAACTCTGTAACTGACTGTAGAATATTCACCATAAAAATGTCAACCAACTGAAGGACAATCCTATTCTGTGATCGCTCTATTTTAGGAGTTATGGCAGAACTTAGATAATATTATTGTATCGACTCTAGCGCCAAAAATGTAATAGTTAGAATTCTGGCACTGACGGTAGAATATTCGCCATAAAAATGTCTACCAACTGAAGAACAATCCAATTCTGTGATCGCTCTATTTTAGGAGTTATAGCAGAACTTAGAAAATAATACTGTATCGACTCTAGCGCCAAAACGGGGATAGTTAGAACTCTGTAACTGACTGTAGAATATTCACCATAAAAATGTCTACCAACTGAAGAACATTCCGATTCTGTTATCGCTCTATTTTAGGAGTTACGGCGGAACTTAGATAATATTATTGTATCGACTCTAGCGAAAAAAGGGAGTAGTTAGAATTCTGTCACTGACGGTAGAAAATTCGCCATAAAAATATCTAAGAACTGCCGAAAAATCTGACTCTGTGATCACTCTATCTTAGGAGTTATAGCAGAACTTAGAACATAATACTGCATCGACTCTAGCGCCAAAACGGCGATAGTTAGAACTCTATGACTGACGGTAGAATATTCGCCATAAAAATGTCTACCAACTGAAGAACAATCCAATTCTGTGATCGCTCTATTTTAGGAGTTATGGCAGAACTTAGAACATAATACTGCATCGACTCTAGCGCCAAAACGGCGATAGTTAGAACTCTATAACTGACGGTAGAATATTCGTCATAAAAATGTCTACCAACTGAAGAACAATCCAATTCTGTGATCGCTCTATTTTAGGAGTTATGGCAGAACTTAGAAAATAATACTGTATCGACTCTAGCGCCAAAATCGGGACAGTTAGAACTCTGAAACTGACTGTAGAATATTCACCATAAAAATGTCTACCAACTGAAGGACAATCCTATTCTGTGATCGCTCTATTTTAGGAGTTAAGGCAGAACTTAGAAAATAATACTGTATCGACTCTAGCGCCAAAATGGGGACAGCTAGAACTCTGTAACTGACTGTAGAATATTGACCATAAAAATGTCTACCAACTGAAGAACAATCCAATTCTGTGATCGCTCTATTTTAGGAGTTATGGCAGAACTTAGAAAATAATATTGTATCGAATCTAGCACCAAAACGGTGACAGTGAGAACTCTATGAATGACGGTAGAATATTCGCCATAAAATTGTCTACCAACTGAAGAACAATCCAATTCTGTGATCGCTCTATTTTAGGAGTTAAGGCAGAACTTAGAAAATAATACTGTATCGACTCTAGCGCCAAAATGGGGACAGCTAGAACTCTGTAACTGACTGTAGAATATTGACCATAAAAATGTCTACCAACTGAAGAACAATCCAATTCTGTGATCGCTCTATTTTAGGAGTTATGGCAGAACTTAGAAAATAATACTGTATCGACTCTAGCGCCAAAATCGGGACAGTTAGAACTCTGAAACTGACTGTAGAATATTCACCATAAAAATGTCTACCAACTGAAGGACAATCCTATTCTGTGATCGGTCTATTTTAGGAGTTATGGCAGAACTTAAAAAATAATATTGTATCGAGTCTAGCGCCAAAACGGGGATAGTTAGAACTCTATGACTGACGGTAGAATATTCGCCATCAAAATGTCTACCAACTGAAAAACAATCCAATTCTGTGATCGCTCTATTTTAGGAGTTATGGCAGAACGTAGAAAATAATACTGTATCGACTCTAGCGCCAAAAATGTAATAGTTAGAATTCTGGCACTGACGGTAGAATATTCACCATAAAAATGTCTACCAACTGAAGGACAATCCTATTCTGTGATCGCTCTGTTTTAGGAGTTATGGCAGAACTTAGAAAATAATACTCTATCGACTCTAGCGCCAAAATGGGGACAGTTAGAACTCTGAAACTGACTGTAGAATATTCACCATAAAAATGTCTACCAACTGAAGGACAATCCTATTCTGTGATCGCTCTATTTTAGGGGTTATGGCAGAACTTAGATAATATTATTTTATCGACTCTAGCGCCAAAAATGTAATAGTTAGAATTCTGGCACTGACGGTAGAATATTCGCCATAAAAATGTCTACCAACTGAAGAACAATCCAATTCTGTGATCGCTCTATTTTGGGAGTTATGGCAGAACTTAGAAAATAATACTGTTTCGACTCTAGCGCCAAAATGGGGACAGTTAGAACTCTGTAACTGACTGTAGAATATTCACCATAAAAATGTCTACCAACTGAAGGACAATCCTATTCTGTGATCGCTTTATTTTAGGAGTTATGGCAGAACTTGGAAAATAATATTGCATCGAGTCTAGCCCCAAACCTGTGATAGTTAGAAGACCACAACTGACGGTAGAATATCCGCCTTAAAAATGTCTACCAACTGAAGAACAATCCGATTCTCTGATGGCCCTATTTTAGGAGTTATGGCAGAATTTAGATAATATTATTTTATCGACTCTAGCGGAAAAAGGGAATAGTTAGAATTCTGTCACTGACAGTAGAAAATTCGCCATAAAAATATCTAACAACTGCCGAAAAATCCGACTCTGTGATCGCTCTATCTTAGGAGTTATAGCAGAACTTAGAAAATAATACTGCATCGACTCTAGCGCCAAAACGGCGATAGTTAGAACTCTATGACTGACGGTAGAGTATTCGCCATAAAAATGTCTACAAACTGAAGAACAATCCAATTCTGTGATCGCTCTATTTTAGGAGTTATGGCAGAACTTCGAAAATAATACTGCATCGACTCTAGCGCCAAAACGGAGATAGTTAGAACTCTATGACTGACGGTAGAATATTCGCCATAAAAATGTCTACCAACTGAAGAACAATCCAATTCTGTGATCGCTCTGTTTTAGGAGTTATGGCAGAACTTAGAAAATAATACTCTATCGACTCTAGCGCCAAAATGGGGACAGTTAGAACTCTGAAACTGACTGTAGAATATTCACCATAAAAATGTCTACCAACTGAAGGACAATCCTATTCTGTGATCGCTCTATTTTAGGGGTTATGGCAGAACTTAGATAATATTATTGTATCGACTCTAGCGCCAAAAATGTAATAGTTAGAATTCTGGCACTGACGGTAGAATATTCGCCATAAAAATGTCTACCAACTGAAGAACAATCCAATTCTGTGATCGCTCTTTTTTAGGAGTTATAGCAGAACTTAGAAAATAATACTGCATCGACCCTAGCGCCAAAACGGCGATAGTTAGAACTCTATGACTGACGGTAGAATATTCGCCATAAAACTGTCTACCAACTGAAGAACAATCCGATTCTGTGATCGCTCTATTTTAGGAGTTATGGCAGAACTTAGAAAATATTATTGTTTCGAATCTAGCACCAAAACGGTGACAGTGAGAACTATATAAATGACGGTAGAATATTCGCCATAAAAATGTCTTCCAACTGAAGAACAATCCAATTCTGTGATCGGTCTATTTTAGGAGTTATGGCAGAACTTAAAAAATAATATTGTATCGAGTCTAGCGCCAAAACGGGGATAGTTAGAACTCTATGACTGACGGTAGAATATTCGCCATCAAAATGTCTACCAACTGAAAAACAATCCAATTCTGTGATCGCTCTATTTTAGGAGTTATGGCAGAACGTAGAAAATAATACTGTATCGACTCTAGCGCCAAAATGGGGATAGTTAGAACTCTGTAACTGACTGTAGAATATTCACCATAAAAATGTCTACCAACTGAAGGACAATCCTATTCTGTGATCGCTTTATTTTAGGAGTTATGGCAGAACTTGGAAAATAATATTGCATCGAGTCTAGCCCCAAACCCGTGATAGTTAGAAGACCACAACTGACGGTAGAATATCCGCCATAAAAATGTCTACCAACTGAAGAACAATCCGATTCTCTGATGGCCCTATTTTAGGAGTTATGGCAGAATTTAGTTAATATTATTGTATCGACTCTAGCGAAAAAAGGGAATAGTTAGAATTCTGTCACTGACGGTACAAAATTCGCCATAAAAATATCTAAGAACTGCCGAAAAATCCGACTCTGTGATCGCTCTATCTTAGGAGTTATAGCAGAACTTAGAACATAATACTGCATCGACTCTAGCGCCAAAACGGCGATAGTTAGAACTCTGTAACTGACTGTAGAATATTCACCATAAAAATGTCTACCAACTGAAAAACAATCCAATTCTGTGATCGCTCTATTTTAGGAGTTATGGCAGAACGTAGAAAATAATACTGTATCGACTCTAGCGCCAAAATGGGGATAGTTAGAACTCTGTAACTGACTGTAGAATATTCACCATAAAAATGTCTACCAACTGAAGAACAATCCAATTCTGTGATCGCTCTTTTTTAGGAGTTATAGCAGAACTTAGAAAATAATACTGCATCGACCCTAGCGCCAAAACGGCGATAGTTAGAACTCTATGACTGACGGTAGAATATTCGCCATAAAACTGTCTACCAACTGAAGAACAATCCGATTCTCTGATGGCCCTATTTTAGGAGTTATGGCAGAATTTAGATAATATTATTTTATCGACTCTAGCGGAAAAAGGGAATAGTTAGAATTCTGTCACTGACAGTAGAAAATTCGCCATAAAAATATCTAAGAACTGCCGAAAAATCCGACTCTGTGATCGCTCTATCTTAGGAGTTATAGCAGAACTTAGAAAATAATACTGCATCGACTCTAGCGCCAAAACGGCGATAGTTAGAACTCTATGACTGACGGTAGAATATTCGCCATAAAAATGTCTACAAACTGAAGAACAATCCAATTCTGTGATCGCTCTATTTTAGGAGTTATGGCAGAACTTAGAAAATAATACTGCATCGACTCTAGCGCCAAAAGGGAGATAGTTAGAACTCTATGACTGACGGTAGAATATTCGCCATAAAAATGTCTACCAACTGAAGAACAATCCAATTCTGTGATCGCTCTGTTTTAGGAGTTATGGCAGAACTTAGAAAATAATACTCTATCGACTCTAGCGCCAAAATGGGGACAGTTAGAACTCTGAAACTGACTGTAGAATATTCACCATAAAAATGTCTACCAACTGAAGGACAATCCTATTCTGTGATCGCTCTATTTTAGGGGTTATGGCAGAACTTAGATAATATTATTTTATCGACTCTAGCGCCAAAAATGTAATAGTTAGAATTCTGGCACTGACGGTAGAATATTCGCCATAAAAATGTCTACCAACTGAAGAACAATCCAATTCTGTGATCGCTCTCTTTTAGGAGTTATAGCAGAACTTAGAAAATAATACTGCATCGACCCTAGTGCCAAAACGGCGATAGTTAGAACTCTATGACTGACGGTAGAATATTCGCCATAAAAATGTCTACCAACTGAAGAACAATCCAATTCTGTGATCGCTCTATTTTAGGAGTTACGGCAGAACTTAGATAATATTATTGTATCGACTCTAGCGCCAAAAAGGGAATAGTTAGAACTCTGCAATTGACGGTGGAATATTCGCCATAAAAATGTCTAACAACTGAAGAACAATCCAATTCTGTGATCGCTCTATCTTAGGAGTTATGGCAGAACTTAGAAAATAATATTGTATCGAATCTAGCACCAAAACGGTGACAGTGAGAACTCTATGAATGACGGTAGAATATTCGCCATAAAATTGTCTACCAACTGAAGAACAATCCAATTCTGTGATCGCTCTATTTTAGGAGTTATGGCAGAACTTAGAAAATAATATTGTATCGAGTCTAGCGCCAAAACGGGGATAGTAAGAACTCTGTAACTGACGGTAGAGTATTCACCATTAAAAATATCTCGCAACTGCCGAAAAATCCGACTCTGTGATCGCTCTATCTTAGGAGTTATAGCAGAACTTCGAAAATAATACTGCATCGACCCTAGCGCCAAAACGGCGATAGTTAGAACTCTATGACTGACGGTAGAATATTCGCCATAAAAATGTCTACCAACTGAAGAACAATCCAATTCTGTGATCGCTCTAATTTAGGAGTTATGGCAGAACTTAGAAAATAATACTATATCGACTCTAGCGCCAAAATGGGGACAGTTAGAACTCTGTAACTGACTGTAGAATATTCGCCATAAAAATGTCTACCAACTGAAGAACAATCCAATTCTGTGATCGCTCTATTTTAGGAGTTATGGCAGAACTTAGAAAATAATACTGTATCGACACTAGCGCCAAACCCGTGATAGTTAGAAGACCACAACTGACGGTAGAATATCCGCCATAAAAATGTCTACCAACTGAAGAACAATCCGATTCTCTGATGGCCCTATTTTAGGAGTTATGGCAGAATTTAGTTAATATTATTGTATCGACTCTAGCGAAAAAAGGGAATAGTTAGAATTCTGTCACTGACGGTACAAAATTCGCCATAAAAATATCTAAGAACTGCCGAAAAATCCGACTCTGTGATCGCTCTATCTTAGGAGTTATAGCAGAACTTAGAACATAATACTGCATCGACTCTAGCGCCAAAACGGCGATAGTTAGAACTCTATAACTGACTGTAGAATATTCGCCATAAAAATGTCTACCAACTGAAGAACAATCCAATTCTGTGATCGCTCTATTTTAGGAGTTATGGCAGAACTTAGAACATAATACTGCATCGACTCTAGCGCCAAAACGGCGATAGTTAGAAATCTATGACTGACGGTAGAATATTCGCCATTAAAATGTCTACCAACTGAAGAACAATCCAATTCTGTGATCGCTCTATTTTAGGAGTTATGGCAGAACTTAGAATATAATACTGTATCGACTCTAGCGCCAAAATCGGGACAGTTAGAACTCTGAAACTGACTGTAGAATATTCACCATAAAAATGTCTACCAACTGAAGGACAATCCTATTCTGTGATCGCTCTATTTTAGGAGTTATGGCAGAACTTAGAAAATAATACTGTATCGACTCTAGCACCAAAATGGGGACAGTTAGAACTCTGTAACGAACTGTAGAATATTCGCCATAAAAATGTCTACCAACTGAAGAACAATCCAATTCTGTGATCGCTCTATTTTAGGAGTTATGGCAGAACTTAGAAAATAATACTGTATCGACTCTAGCGCCAAAATGGGGACAGTTAGAACTCTGTAACTGACTGTAGAATATTCACCATAAAAATGTCAACCAACTGAAGGACAATCCTATTCTGTGATCGCTCTATTTTAGGAGTTATGGCAGAACTTAGATAATATTATTGTATCGACTCTAGCGCCAAAAATGTAATAGTTAGAATTCTGGCACTGACGGTAGAATATTCGCCATAAAAATGTCTACCAACTGAAGAACAATCCAATTCTGTGATCGCTCTATTTTAGGAGTTATAGCAGAACTTAGAAAATAATACTGTATCGACTCTAGCGCCAAAACGGGGATAGTTAGAACTCTGTAACTGACTGTAGAATATTCACCATAAAAATGTCTACCAACTGAAGAACATTCCGATTCTGTTATCGCTCTATTTTAGGAGTTACGGCGGAACTTAGATAATATTATTGTATCGACTCTAGCGAAAAAAGGGAGTAGTTAGAATTCTGTCACTGACGGTAGAAAATTCGCCATAAAAATATCTAAGAACTGCCGAAAAATCTGACTCTGTGAT
This sequence comes from Xylophagus ater, assembly GCA_963422695.1. Classification (NCBI taxonomy): domain Eukaryota; kingdom Metazoa; phylum Arthropoda; class Insecta; order Diptera; family Xylophagidae; genus Xylophagus; species Xylophagus ater. The sequence continues at coordinate 22,075,578 of OY730481.1, forward strand.
CACTCTATCTTAGGAGTTATAGCAGAACTTAGAACATAATACTGCATCGACTCTAGCGCCAAAACGGCGATAGTTAGAACTCTATGACTGACGGTAGAATATTCGCCATAAAAATGTCTACCAACTGAAGAACAATCCAATTCTGTGATCGCTCTATTTTAGGAGTTATGGCAGAACTTAGAACATAATACTGCATCGACTCTAGCGCCAAAACGGCGATAGTTAGAACTCTATAACTGACGGTAGAATATTCGTCATAAAAATGTCTACCAACTGAAGAACAATCCAATTCTGTGATCGCTCTATTTTAGGAGTTATGGCAGAACTTAGAAAATAATACTGTATCGACTCTAGCGCCAAAATCGGGACAGTTAGAACTCTGAAACTGACTGTAGAATATTCACCATAAAAATGTCTACCAACTGAAGGACAATCCTATTCTGTGATCGCTCTATTTTAGGAGTTAAGGCAGAACTTAGAAAATAATACTGTATCGACTCTAGCGCCAAAATGGGGACAGCTAGAACTCTGTAACTGACTGTAGAATATTGACCATAAAAATGTCTACCAACTGAAGAACAATCCAATTCTGTGATCGCTCTATTTTAGGAGTTATGGCAGAACTTAGAAAATAATATTGTATCGAATCTAGCACCAAAACGGTGACAGTGAGAACTCTATGAATGACGGTAGAATATTCGCCATAAAATTGTCTACCAACTGAAGAACAATCCAATTCTGTGATCGCTCTATTTTAGGAGTTATGGCAGAACTTAGAAAATAATATTGTATCGAGTTTAGCGCCAAAACGGGGATAGTTAGAACTCTGTAACTGACGGTAGAGTATTCACCATTAAAAATATCTAGCAACTGCCGAAAAATCCGACTCTGTGATCGCTCTATCTTAGGAATAATAGCAGAACTTAGAAAATAATACTGCATCGACCCTAGTGCCAAAACGGCGATAGTTAGAACTCTATGACTGACGGTAGAATATTCGCCATAAAAATGTCTACCAACTGAAGAACAATCCAATTCTGTGATCGCTCTATTTTTGGAGTTATGGCAGAACTTAGAAAATAATACTATATCGACTCTAGCGCCAAAATGGGGACAGTTAGAACTCTGTAACTGACTGTAGAATATTCGCCATAAAAATGTCTACCAACTGAAGAACAATCCAATTCTGTGATCGCTCTATTTTAGGAGTTATGGCAGAACTTAGAAAATAATACTGAATCGACACTAGCGCCAAACCCGTGATAGTTAGAAGACCACAACTGACGGTAGAATATCCGCCATAAAAATGTCTACCAACTGAAGAACAATCCTATTCTCTGATGGCCCTATTTTAGGAGTTATGGCAGAACTTAGATAATAGTATTGTATCGACTCTAGCGCCAAAAATGTAATAGTTAGAATTCTGGCACTGACGGTAGAATATTCGCCATAAAAATGTCTACCAACTGAAGGACAATCCTATTCTGTGATCGCTCTATTTTAGGAGTTAAGGCAGAACTTAGAAAATAATACTGTATCGACTCTAGCGCCAAAATGGGGACAGCTAGAACTCTGTAACTGACTGTAGAATATTGACCATAAAAATGTCTACCAACTGAAGAACAATCCAATTCTGTGATCGCTCTATTTTAGGAGTTATGGCAGAACTTAGAAAATAATACTGTATCGACTCTAGCGCCAAAATGGGGACAGTTAGAACTCTGTAACTGACTGTAGAATATTCACCATAAGAATGTCTACCAACTGAAGGACAATCCTATTCTGTGATCGCTCTATTTTAGGAGTTATGGCAGAACTTAGATAATAGTATTGTATCGACTCTAGCGCCAAAAATGTAATAGTTAGAATTCTGGCACTGACGGTAGAATATTCGCCATAAAAATGTCTACCAACTGAAGAACAATCCAATTCTGTGATCGCTCTATTTTAGGAATTATAGCAGAACTTAGAAAATAATACTGTATCGACTCTCGCGCCAAAACGGGGATAGTTAGAACTCTGTAACTGACTGTAGAATATTCACCATAAAAATGTCTACCAACTGAAAAACATTCCGATTCTGTGATCGCTCTATTTTAGGAGTTACGGCAGAACTTAGATAATATTATTGTATCGACTCTAGCGCCAAAAAGGGAATAGTTAGAACTCTGGAATTGACGGTGGAATATTCGCCATAAAAATGTCTAACAACTGAAGAACAATCCAATTCTGTGATCGCTCTATTTTAGGAGTTATGGCAGAACTTACAAAATAATATTGTATCGAATCTAGCACCAAAACCGTGACAGTGAGAACTCTATGAATGACAGTAGAATATTCGCCATAAAATTGTCTACCAACTGAAGAACAATCCAATTCTGTGATCGCTCTATTTTAGGAGTTATGGCAGAACTTAGAAAATAATATTGTATCGAGTCTAGCGCCAAAACGGGGACAGTTAGAACTCTGTAACTGACGGTAGAGTATTCACCATTAAAAATATCTAGCAACTGCCGAAAAATCCGAATCTGTGATCGCTCTATTTTAGCAGTTATGGCAGAACTTAGAAAATAATACTGCATCGACTCTAGCGCCAAAACGGGGATAGTTAGAACTCTATGACTGACGGTAGAATATTCGCCATAAAAATGTCTAACAACTGAAGAACAATCCGATTCTGTGATCGCTCCATTTTAGGAGTTATGGCAGAACCTTAATAATATTATTGTATCGACTGTAGCGCCAAAAATGTAATAGTTAGAATTCTGGCACTGACGGTAGACAATTTGCCATAAAAATATCTAACAACTGCCGAAAAATCCGACTCTGTGATCGCTCTATTTTAGGAGTTATGGCAGAACTTAGAAAATAATATTGTTACGACTCTAGCGCCAAAATGGGGATAGTTAGAATTCTGCAATTGACGGTGGAATATTCGCCATAAAAATGTCTAACAACTGAAGAACAATCCGATTCTGTGATCACGCTATCTTAGGAGTTATGGCAGAACTTGGAAAATAATACTGCACCGACTCTAGCGCCAAAAGGTGACAGTTAGAATTCTGTAACTGACGGTAGAGTATTCCCCATTAAAAATATCTAGCAACTGCCGAAATTCCGACTCTGTGATCGCTCTATTTTAGGAGTTATGGCAGAACTTATAAAATAATACTGCATCGACTCTGAAACTGACTGTAGAATATTCACCATAAAAATGTCTACCAACTGGAGGACAATCCTATTCTGTGATCGCTCTATTTTAGGAGTTATGGCAGAACTTAGAAAATAATACTGTATCGACTCTAGCGCCAAAATGGGGACAGTTAGAACTCTGTAACTGACTGTAGAATATTCGCCATAAAAATGTCTACCAACTGAAGGACAATCCAATTCTGTGATCGCTCTATTTTAGGAGTTATGGCAGAACTTAGAAAATAATACTGTATCGACTCTAGCGCCAAAATGGGGACAGTTAGAACTCTGTAACTGACTGTAGAATATTCACCATAAAAATGTCAACCAACTGAAGGACAATCCTATTCTGTGATCGCTCTATTTTAGGAGTTATGGCAGAACTTAGATAATATTATTGTATCGACTCTAGCGCCAAAAATGTAATAGTTACAATTCTGGCACTGACGGTAGAATATTCGCCATAAAAATGTCTACCAACTGAAGAACAATCCAATTCTGTGATCGCTCTATTTTAGGAGTTATAGCAGAACTTAGAAAATAATACTGTATCGACTCTAGCGCCAAAACGGGGATAGTTAGAACTCTGTAACTGACTGTAGAATATTCACCATAAAAATGTCTACCAACTGAAGAACATTCCGATTCTGTTATCGCTCTATTTTAGGAGTTACGGCGGAACTTAGATAATATTATTGTATCGACTCTAGCGCCAAAAAGGGAATAGTTAGAACTCTGCAATTGACGGTGGAATATTCGCCATAAAAATGTCTAACAACTGAAGAACAATCCAATTCTGTGATCGCTCTATTTTAGGAGTTATGGCAGAACTTAGAAAATAATATTGTATCGAATCTAGCACCAAAACGGTGACAGTGAGAACTCTATGAATGACGGTAGAATATTCGCCATAAAATTGTCTACCAACTGAAGAACAATCCAATTCTGTGATCGCTCTATTTTAGGAGTTATGGCAGAACTTAGAAAATAATATTGTATCGAGTTTAGCGCCAAAACGGGGATAGTTAGAACTCTGTAACTGACGGTAGAGTATTCACCATTAAAAATATCTAGCAACTGCCGAAAAATCCGACTCTGTGATCGCTCTATCTTAGGAGTTATAGCAGAACTTAGAAAATAATACTGCATCGACCCTAGTGCCAAAACGGCGATAGTTAGAACTCTATGACTGACGGTAGAATATTCGCCATAAAAATGTCTACCAACTGAAGAACAATCCAATTCTGTGATCGCTCTATTTTTGGAGTTATGGCAGAACTTAGAAAATAATACTATATCGACTCTAGCGCCAAAATGGGGACAGTTAGAACTCTGTAACTGACTGTAGAATATTCGCCATAAAAATGTCTACCAACTGAAGAACAATCCAATTCTGTGATCGCTCTATTTTAGGAGTTATGGCAGAACTTAGAAAATAATACTGAATCGACACTAGCGCCAAACCCGTGATAGTTAGAAGACCACAACTGACGGTAGAATATCCGCCATAAAAATGTCTACCAACTGAAGAACAATCCTATTCTCTGATGGCCCTATTTTAGGAGTTATGGCAGAATTTAGTTAATATTATTGTATCGACTCTAGCGAAAAAAGGGAGTAGTTAGAATTCTGTCACTGACGGTAGAAAATTCGCCATAAAAATATCTAAGAACTGCCGAAAAATCTGACTCTGTGATCACTCTATCTTAGGAGTTATAGCAGAACTTAGAACATAATACTGCATCGACTCTAGCGCCAAAACGGCGATAGTTAGAACTCTATGACTGACGGTAGAATATTCGCCATAAAAATGTCTACCAACTGAAGAACAATCCAATTCTGTGATCGCTCTATTTTAGGAGTTATGGCAGAACTTAGAACATAATACTGCATCGACTCTAGCGCCAAAACGGCGATAGTTAGAACTCTATGACTGACGGTAGAATATTCGCCATAAAAATGTCTACCAACTGAAGAACAATCCAATTCTGTGATCGCTCTATTTTAGGAGTTATGGCAGAACTTAGAAAATAATACTGTATCGACTCTAGCGCCAAAATCGGGACAGTTAGAACTCTGAAACTGACTGTAGAATATTCACCATAAAAATGTCTACCAACTGAAGGACAATCCTATTCTGGGATCGCTCTATTTTAGGAGTTAAGGCAGAACTTAGAAAATAATACTGTATCGACTCTAGCGCCAAAATGGGGACAGCTAGAACTCTGTAACTGACTGTAGAATATTGACCATAAAAATGTCTACCAACTGAAGAACAATCCAATTCTGTGATCGCTCTATTTTAGGAGTTATGGCAGAACTTAGAAAATAATACTGTATCGACTCTAGCGCCAAAATGGGGACAGTTAGAACTCTGTAACTGACTGTAGAATATTCACCATAAAAATGTCTACCAACTGAAGGACAATCCTATTCTGTGATCGCTCTATTTTAGGAGTTATGGCAGAACTTAGATAATAGTATTGTATCGACTCTAGCGCCAAAAATGTAATAGTTAGAATTCTGGCACTGACGGTAGAATATTCGCCATAAAAATGTCTACCAACTGAAGAACAATCCAATTCTGTGATCGCTCTATTTTAGGAATTATAGCAGAACTTAGAAAATAATACTGTATCGACTCTCGCGCCAAAACGGGGATAGTTAGAACTCTGTAACTGACTGTAGAATATTCACCATAAAAATGTCTACCAACTGAAAAACATTCCGATTCTGTGATCGCTCTATTTTAGGAGTTACGGCAGAACTTAGATAATATTATTGTATCGACTCTAGCGCCAAAAAGGGAATTGTTAGAACTCTGCAATTGACGGTGGAATATTCGCCATAAAAATGTCTAACAACTGAAGAACAATCCAATTCTGTGATCGCTCTATTTTAGGAGTTATGGCAGAACTTACAAAATAATATTGTATCGAATCTAGCACCAAAACCGTGACAGTGAGAACTCTATGAATGACGGTAGAATATTCGCCATAAAATTGTCTACCAACTGAAGAACAATCCAATTCTGTGATCGCTCTATTTTAGGAGTTATGGCAGAACTTAGAAAATAATATTGTATCGAGTCTAGCGCCAAAACGGGGACAGTTAGAACTCTGTAACTGACGGTAGAGTATTCACCATTAAAAATATCTAGCAACTGCCGAAAAATCCGAATCTGTGATCGCTCTATTTTAGGAGTTATGGCAGAACTTAGAAAATAATACTGCATCGACTCTAGCGCCAAAACGGGGATAGTTAGAACTCTATGACTGACGGTAGAATATTCGCCATAAAAATGTCTAACAACTGAAGAACAATCCGATTCTGTGATCGCTCCATTTTAGGAGTTATGGCAGAACCTTAATAATATTATTGTATCGACTGTAGCGCCAAAAATGTAATAGTTAGAATTCTGGCACTGACGGTAGACAATTTGCCATAAAAATATCTAACAACTGCCGAAAAATCCGACTCTGTGATCGCTCTATTTTAGGAGTTATGGCAGAACTTAGAAAATAATATTGTATCGACTCCAGCGCCAAAATGGGGATAGTTAGAATTCTGCAATTGACGGTGGAATATTCGCCATAAAAATGTCTAACAACTGAAGAACAATCCGCTTCTGTGATCGCGCTATCTTAGGAGTTATGGCAGAACTTGGAAAATAATACTGCACCGACTCTAGCGCCAAAAGGTGACAGTTAGAATTCTGTAACTGACGGTAGAGTATTCCCCATTAAAAATATCTAGCAACTGCCGAAATTCCGACTCTGTGATCGCTCTATTTTAGGAGTTATTGCAGAACTTATAAAATAATACTGCATCGACTCTGAAACTGACTGTAGAATATTCACCATAAAAATGTCTACCAACTGAAGGACAATCCTATTCTGTGATCGCTCTATTTTAGGAGTTATGGCAGAACTTAGAAAATAATACTGTATCGACTCTAGCGCCAAAATGGGGACAGTTAGAACTCTGTAACTGACTGTAGAATATTCGCCATAAAAATGTCTACCAACTGAAGAACAATCCAATTCTGTGATCGCTCTATTTTAGGAGTTATGGCAGAACTTAGAAAATAATACTGTATCGAGTCTAGCGCCAAAATGGGGACAGTTAGAACTCTGTAACTGACTGTAGAATATTCACCATAAAAATGTCAACCAACTGAAGGACAATCCTATTCTGTGATCGCTCTATTTTAGGAGTTATGGCAGAACTTAGATAATATTATTGTATCGACTCTAGCGCCAAAAATGTAATAGTTAGAATTCTGGCACTGACGGTAGAATATTCGCCATAAAAATGTCTACCAACTGAAGAACAATCCAATTCTGTGATCGCTCTATTTTAGGAGTTATAGCAGAACTTAGAAAATAATACTGTATCGACTCTAGCGCCAAAAATGTAATAGTTAGAATTCTGGCACTGACGGTAGAATATTCGCCATAAAAATGTCTACCAACTGAAAAACATTCCGATTCTGTGATCGCTCTATTTTAGGAGTTACGGCAGAACTTAGATAATATTATTGTATCGACTCTAGCGCCAAAAAGGGAATAGTTAGAACTCTGCAATTGAAGGTGGAATATTCGCCATAAAAATGTCTAACAACTGAAGAACAATCCAATTCTGTGATCGCTCTATTTTAGGAGTTATGGCAGAACTTAGAAAATAATATTGTATCGAATCTAGCACCAAAACCGTGACAGTGAGAACTCTATGAATGACGGTAGAATATTCGCCATAAAATTGTCTACCAACTGAAGAACAATCCAAATCTGTGATCGCTCTATTTTAGGAGTTATGGCAGAGCTTAGAAAATAATATTGTATCGAGTCTAGCGCCAAAACGGGGATAGTTAGAACTCTGTAACTGACGGTAGAGTATTCACCATTAAAAATATCTAGCAACTGCCGAAAAATCCGACTCTGTGATCGCTCTATTTTAGGAGTTATGGCAGAACTTAGAAAATAATACTGCATCGACTCTAGCGCCAAAACGGGGATAGTTAGAACTCTATGACTGACGGTAGAATATTCGCCATAAAAATGTCTAACAACTGAAGAACAATCCGAATCTGTGATCGCTCCATTTTAGGAGTTATGGCAGAAAATTAATAATATTATTGTATCGACTGTAGCGCCAAAAATGTAATAGTTAGAATTCTGGCACTGACGGTAGACAATTTGCCATAAAAATATCTAACAACTGCCGAAAAATCCGACTCTGTGATCGCTCTATTTTAGGAGTTATGGCAGAACTTAGAAAATAATATTGTATCGACTCCAGCGCCAAAATGGGGATAGTTAGAATTCTGCAATTGACGGTGGAATATTCGCCATAAAAATGTCTAACAACTGAAGAACAATCCGATTCTGTGATCGCCCTATGTTAGGAGTTATGGCAGAATTTAGTTAATATTATTGTATCGACTCTAGCGAAAAAAGGGAGTAGTTAGAATTCTGTCACTGACGGTAGAAAATTCGCCATAAAAATATCTAAGAACTACCGAAAAATCCGACTCTGTGATCACTCTATCTTAGGAGTTATAGCATAACTTAGAAAATAATACTGCATCGACTCTAGCGCCAAAACGGGGATAGTTAGAACTCTATGACTGACGGTAGAATATTCGCCATAAAAATGTCTAACAACTGAAGAACAATCCGATTCTGTGATCGCTCCATTTTAGGAGTTATGGCAGAACCTTAATAATATTATTGTATCGACTGTAGCGCCAAAAATGTAATAGTTAGAATTCTGGCACTGACGGTAGACAATTTGCCATAAAAATATCTAACAACTGCCGAAAAATCCGACTCTGTGATCGCTCTATTTTAGGAGTTATGGCAGAACTTAGAAAATAATATTGTATCGACTCCAGCGCCAAAATGGGGATAGTTAGAATTCTGCAATTGACGGTGGAATATTCGCCATAAAAATGTCTAACAACTGAAGAACAATCCGCTTCTGTGATCGCGCTATCTTAGGAGTTATGGCAGAACTTGGAAAATAATACTGCACCGACTCTAGCGCCAAAAGGTGATAGTTAGAATTCTGTAACTGACGGTAGAGTATTCCCCAATAAAAATATCTAGCAACTGCCGAAATTCCGACTCTGTGATCGCTCTATTTTAGGAGTTATGGCAGAACTTAGAAAATAATACTGCATCGACTCTAGCGCCAAAACGGGGATAGTTAGAACTCTATGACTGACGGTGGAATATTCGATATAAAAATGTTTACCAACTGAAGAACAATCCAATTCTGTGATTGGTCTATTTTAGGAGTTATGGCAGAACTTAGATAATAATACTGTATCGACTCTAGCGCCAAAACGGGAATAGTTAGAACTCTGTAACTGACTGTAGAATATTCACCATAAAAATGTCTACCAACTGAAGAACAATCCAATTCTGTGGTCGCTCTATTTTAGGAGTTATGGCAGAATTTAGTTAATATTATTGTATCGACTCTAGCGAAAAAAGGGAGTAGTTAGAATTCTGTCACTGACGGTAGAAAATTCGCCATAAAAATATCTAAGAACTACCGAAAAATCCGACTCTGTGATCACTCTATCTTAGGAGTTATAGCATAACTTAGAACATAATACTGCATCGACTCTAGCGCCAAAACGGCGATAGTTAGAACTCTATGACTGACGGTAGAATATTCGCCATAAAAATGTCTACCAACTGAAGAACAATCCAATTCTGTGATCGCTCTATTTTAGGAGTTATGGCAGAACTTAGAACATAATACTGCATCGACTCTAGCGCCAAAACGGCGATAGTTAGAACTCTATGACTGACGGTAGAATATTCGCCATAAAAATGTCTACCAACTGAAGAACAATCCAATTCTGTGATCGCTCTATTTTAGGAGTTATGGCAGAACTTAGAAAATAACACTGTATCGACTCTAGCGCCAAAATCGGGACAGTTAGAACTCTGAAACTGACTGTAGAATATTCACCATAAAAATGTCTACCAACTGAAGGACAATCCTATTCTGTGATCGCTCTATTTTAGGAGTTAAGGCAGAACTTAGAAAATAATACTGTATCGACTCTAGCGCCAAAATGGGGACAGCTAGAACTCTGTAACTGACTGTAGAATATTGACCATAAAAATGTCTACCAACTGAAGAACAATCCAATTCTGTGATCGCTCTATTTTAGGAGTTATGGCAGAACTTAGAAAATAATACTGTATCGACTCTAGCGCCAAAATGGGGACAGTTAGAACTCTGTAACTGACTGTAGAATATTCACCATAAAAATGTCTACCAACTGAAGGACAATCCTATTCTGTGATCGCTCTATTTTAGGAGTTATGGCAGAACTTAGATAATAGTATTGTATCGACTCTAGCGCCAAAAATGTAATAGTTAGAATTCTGGCACTGACGGTAGAATATTCGCCATAAAAATGTCTACCAACTGAAGAACAATCCAATTCTGTGATCGCTCTATTTTAGGAATTATAGCAGAACTTAGAAAATAATACTGTATCGACTCTAGCGCCAAAACGGGGATAGTTAGAACTCTGTAACTGACTGTAGAATATTCACCATAAAAATGTCTACCAACTGAAAAACATTCCGATTCTGTGATCGCTCTATTTTAGGAGTTACGGCAGAACTTAGATAATATTATTGTATCGACTCTAGCGCCAAAAAGGGAATAGTTAGAACTCTGCAATTGACGGTGGAATATTCGCCATAAAAATGTCTAACAACTGAAGAACAATCCAATTCTGTGATCGCTCTATTTTAGGAGTTATGGCAGAACTTAGAAAATAATATTGTATCGAATCTAGCACCAAAACCGTGACAGTGAGAACTCTATGAATGGCGGTAGAATATTCGCCATAAAATTGTCTGCCAACTGAAGAACAATCCAATTCTGTGATCGCTCTATTTTAGGAGTTATGGCAGAACTTAGAAAATAATATTTTATCGAGTCTAGCGCCAAAACGGGGATAGTTAGAACTCTGTAACTGACGGTAGAGTATTCACCATTAAAAATATCTAGCAACTGCCGAAAAATTCGACTCTGTGATCGCTCTATTTTAGGAGTTATGGCAGAACTTAGAAAATAATACTGTATCGACTCTAGCGCCAAAACGGGGATAGTTAGAACTCTATGACTGACGGTAGAATATTCGCCATAAAAATGTCTAACAACTGAAGAGCAATCCGATTCTGTGATCGCTCCATTTTAGGAGTTATGGCAGAACCTTAATAATATTATTGTATCGACTGTAGCGCCAAAAATGTAATAGTTAGAATTCTGGCACTGACGGTAGACAATTTGCCATAAAAATATCTAACAACTGCCGAAAAATCCGACTCTGTGATCGCTCTATTTTAGGAGTTATGGCAGAACTTAGAAAATAATATTGTATCGACTCTAGCGCCAAAATGGGGATAGTTAGAATTCTGCAATTGACGGTGGAATATTCGCCATAAAAATGTCTAACGACTGAAGAACAATCCGACTCTGTGATCGCTCTATTTTAGGAGTTATGGCAGAACTTAGAAAATAATACTGCATCGACTCTAGCGCCAAAACGGGGATAGTTAGAACTCTATGACTGACGGTGGAATATACGCCATAAAAATGTTTACCAACTGAAGAACAATCCAATTCTGTGATCGCTCTATTTTAGGAGTTATGGCAGAACTTAGATAATAATACTGTATCGACTCTAGCGCCAAAACGGGAATAGTTAGAACTCTGTAACTGACTGTAGAATATTCACCATAAAAATGTCTACCAACTGAAGGACAATCCTATTCTGTGATCGCTCTATTTCAGGAGTTATGGCAGAACTTAGAAAATAATATTGTATCGAGTCTAGCGCCAAAACCGTGATAGTTAGAAGACCACCACTGACGGTAGAATATCCGCCATAAAAATGTCTACCAAGTGAAGAACAATCCGATTCTGTGATCGCCCTATTTTAGGAGTTATGGCAGAAGTTAGATAATATTATTGTATCTACTCTAGCGAAAAAAGGGAATAGTTAGAATTCTGTCACTGACGGTAGAAAATTCGCCATAAAAATATCTAACAACTGACGAAAAATCCGACTCTGTGATCGCTCTATTTTAGGAGTTATGGCAGGACTTAGAAAATAATATTGTATCGACTCTAGCGCCAAAACGGGGATAGTTAGAACTCTGCAATTGACGGTAGAATATTCGCCATAAAATTATCTACCAACTGAAGAACACTCCGATTCTGTTATCGCTCTATCTTAGGAGTTATAGCAGAACTTAGCAAATAATACTGCATCGACTCTAGCGCCAAAACGTCGATAGTTAGAACTCTATGACTGACGGTAGAATATTCGCCATAAAACTGTCTACCAACTGAAGAACAATCCGATTCTGTGATCGCTCTATTTTAGGAGTTATGGCAGAACTTAGAAAATATTATTGTATCGAATCTAGCACCAAAACGGTGACAGTGAGAACTATATGAATGACGGTAGAATATTCGCCATAAAAATGTCTACCAACTGAAGAACAATCCAATTCTGTGATCGCTCTATTTCAGGAGTTATGGCAGAACTTAGAAAATAATATTGTATCGAGTCTAGCGCCAAAACGGGGATAGTTAGAACTCTATGACTGACGGTAGAATATTCGCTATAAAAATGTCTACCAACTGAAGAACAACCCAATTCTGTGATCGCTCTATTTTAGGAGTTATGGCAGAACTTAGAAAATAATACTGCATCGACTCTAGCGCCAAAACGGGGATAGTTAGAACTCTATGACTGACGGTAGAATATGCGCCATAAAAATGTCTACCAACTGAAGAACAATCCAATTCTGTGATCGCTCTATTTTAGGAGTTATGGCAGAACTTAGAAAATAATATTGTATCGAGTCTAGCGCCAAAAGGGTGACAGTTAGAAGTCCGTAACTGACGGTAGAATATTCGCCATAAAAATGTGTACCAACTGAAGAACAATCCAATTCTGTGATCGGTCTATTTTAGGACTTATGGCAGAACTTAGAAAATAATACTGTATCGAGTCTAGCGCCAAAATGGGGACAGTTAGAACTCTGTAACTGACTGTAGAATATTCACCATAAAAATGTCTACCAACTGAAGAACATTCCGATTCTGTTATCGCTCTATTTTAGGAGTTATCGCAGAACTTAGAAAATAATACTGTATCGACTCTAGCGCCAAAATCGGGACAGTTAGAACTCTGAAACTGACTGTAGAATATTCACCATAAAAATGTCTACCAACTGAAGGACAATCCTATTCTGTGATCGCTCTATTTTAGGAGTTAAGGCAGAACTTAGAAAATAATACTGTATCGACTCTAGCGCCAAAATGGGGACAGCTAGAACTCTGTAACTGACTGTAGAATATTGACCATAAAAATGTCTACCAACTGAAGAACAATCCAATTCTGTGATCGCTCTATTTTAGGAGTTATGGCAGAACTTAGAAAATAATACTGTATCGACTCTAGCGCCAAAATGGGGACAGTTAGAACTCTGTAACTGACTGTAGAATATTCACCATAAAAATGTCTACCAACTGAAGGACAATCCTATTCTGTGATCGCTCTATTTTAGGAGTTATGGCAGAACTTAGATAATAGTATTGTATCGACTCTAGCGCCAAAAATGTAATAGTTAGAATTCTGGCACTGACGGTAGAATATTCGCCATAAAAATGTCTACCAACTGAAGAACAATCCAATTCTGTGATCGCTCTATTTTAGGAATTATAGCAGAACTTAGAAAATAATACTGTATCGACTCTAGCGCCAAAACGGGGATAGTTAGAACTCTGTAACTGACTGTAGAATATTCACCATAAAAATGTCTACCAACTGAAAAACATTCCGATTCTGTGATCGCTCTATTTTAGGAGTTACGGCAGAACTTAGATAATATTATTGTATCGACTCTAGCGCCAAAAAGGGAATAGTTAGAACTCTGCAATTGACGGTGGAATATTCGCCATAAAAATGTCTAACAACTGAAGAACAATCCAATTCTGTGATCGCTCTATTTTAGGAGTTATGGCAGAACTTAGAAAATAATATTGTATCGAATCTAGCACCAAAACCGTGACAGTGAGAACTCTATGAATGGCGGTAGAATATTCGCCATAAAATTGTCTGCCAACTGAAGAACAATCCAATTCTGTGATCGCTCTATTTTAGGAGTTATGGCAGAACTTAGAAAATAATATTTTATCGAGTCTAGCGCCAAAACGGGGATAGTTAGAACTCTGTAACTGACGGTAGAGTATTCACCATTAAAAATATCTAGCAACTGCCGAAAAATTCGACTCTGTGATCGCTCTATTTTAGGAGTTATGGCAGAACTTAGAAAATAATACTGTATCGACTCTAGCGCCAAAACGGGGATAGTTAGAACTCTATGACTGACGGTAGAATATTCGCCATAAAAATGTCTAACAACTGAAGAGCAATCCGATTCTGTGATCGCTCCATTTTAGGAGTTATGGCAGAACCTTAATAATATTATTGTATCGACTGTAGCGCCAAAAATGTAATAGTTAGAATTCTGGCACTGACGGTAGACAATTTGCCATAAAAATATCTAACAACTGCCGAAAAATCCGACTCTGTGATCGCTCTATTTTAGGAGTTATGGCAGAACTTAGAAAATAATATTGTATCGACTCTAGCGCCAAAATGGGGATAGTTAGAATTCTGCAATTGACGGTGGAATATTCGCCATAAAAATGTCTAACGACTGAAGAACAATCCGACTCTGTGATCGCTCTATTTTAGGAGTTATGGCAGAACTTAGAAAATAATACTGCATCGACTCTAGCGCCAAAACGGGGATAGTTAGAACTCTATGACTGACGGTGGAATATACGCCATAAAAATGTTTACCAACTGAAGAACAATCCAATTCTGTGATCGCTCTATTTTAGGAGTTATGGCAGAACTTAGATAATAATACTGTATCGACTCTAGCGCCAAAACGGGAATAGTTAGAACTCTGTAACTGACTGTAGAATATTCACCATAAAAATGTCTACCAACTGAAGGACAATCCTATTCTGTGATCGCTCTATTTCAGGAGTTATGGCAGAACTTAGAAAATAATATTGTATCGAGTCTAGCGCCAAAACCGTGATAGTTAGAAGACCACCACTGACGGTAGAATATCCGCCATAAAAATGTCTACCAAGTGAAGAACAATCCGATTCTGTGATCGCCCTATTTTAGGAGTTATGGCAGAAGTTAGATAATATTATTGTATCTACTCTAGCGAAAAAAGGGAATAGTTAGAATTCTGTCACTGACGGTAGAAAATTCGCCATAAAAATATCTAACAACTGCCGAAAAATCCGACTCTGTGATCGCTCTATTTTAGGAGTTATGGCAGGACTTAGAAAATAATATTGTATCGACTCTAGCGCCAAAACGGGGATAGTTAGAACTCTGCAATTGACGGTAGAATATTCGCCATAAAATTATCTACCAACTGAAGAACACTCCGATTCTGTTATCGCTCTATCTTAGGAGTTATAGCAGAACTTACAAATAATACTGCATCGAATCTAGCACCAAAACGTCGATAGTTAGAACTCTATGACTGACGGTAGAATATTCGCCATAAAACTGTCTACCAACTGAAGAACAATCCGATTCTGTGATCGCTCTATTTTAGGAGTTATGGCAGAACTTAGAAAATATTATTGTATCGAATCTAGCACCAAAACGGTGACAGTGAGAACTATATGAATGACGGTAGAATATTCGCCATAAAAATGTCTACCAACTGAAGAACAATCCAATTCTGTGATCGCTCTATTTCAGGAGTTATGGCAGAACTTAGAAAATAATATTTTATCGAGTCTAGCGCCAAAACGGGGATAGTTAGAACTCTATGACTGACGGTAGAATATTCGCTATAAAAATGTCTACCAACTGAAGAACAACCCAATTCTGTGATCGCTCTATTTTAGGAGTTATGGCAGAACTTAGAAAATAATACTGCATCGACTCTAGCGCCAAAACGGGGATAGTTAGAACTCTATGACTGACGGTAGAATATGCGCCATAAAAATGTCTACCAACTGAAGAACAATCCAATTCTGTGATCGCTCTATTTTAGGAGTTATGGCAGAACTTAGAAAATAATATTGTATCGAGTCTAGCGCCAAAAGGGTGACAGTTAGAAGTCCGTAACTGACGGTAGAATATTCGCCATAAAAATGTGTACCAACTGAAGAACAATCCAATTCTGTGATCGCTCTATTTTAGGACTTATGGCAGAACTTAGAAAATAATACTGTATCGAGTCTAGCGCCAAAATGGGGACAGTTAGAACTCTGTAACTGACTGTAGAATATTCACCATAAAAATGTCTACCAACTGAAGAACATTCCGATTCTGTTATCGCTCTATTTTAGGAGTTATCGCAGAACTTAGAAAATAATACTGTATCGACTCTAGCGCCAAAATGGGGACAGTTAGAACTCTGTAACTGACTGTAGAATATTCGCCATAAAAATGTCTACCAACTGAAGAACAATCCAATTCTGTGATCGCTCTATTTTAGGAGTTATGGCAGAACTTAGAAAATAATACTGTATCGACTCTAGCGCCAAAATGGGGACAGTTAGAACTCTGTAACTGACTGTAAAATATTCGCCATAAAAATGTCTACCAACTGAAGAACAATCCAATTCTGTGATCGCTCTATTTTAGGAGTTATGGCAGAACTTAGAAAATAATACTGTATCGAGTCTAGCGCCAAAATGGGGACAGTTAGAACTCTGTAACTGACTGTAGAATATTCACCATAAAAATGTCTACCAATTGAAGAACATTCCGATTCTGTTATCGCTCTATTTTAGGAGTTACGGCGGAACTTAGATAATATTATTGTATCGACTTTAGCGCCAAAAAGGGAATAGTTAGAACTCTGCAATTGACGGTGGAATATTCGCCATAAAAATGTCTAACAACTGAAGAACAATCCAATTCTGTGATCGCTCTATTTTAGGAGTTATGGCAGAACTTAGAAAATAATATTGTATCGAATCTAGCACCAAAACGGTGACAGTGAGAACTCTATGAATGACGGTAGAATATTCGCCATAAAATTGTCTACCAACTGAAGAACAATCCAATTCTGTGATCGCTCTATTTTAGGAGTTATGGCAGAACTTAGAAATTAATATTGTATCGAGTTTAGCGCCAAAACGGGGATAGTTAGAACTCTGTAACTGACGGTAGAGTATTCACCATTAAAAATATCTAGCAACTGCCGAAAAATCCGACTCTGTGATCGCTCTATCTTAGGAGTTATAGCAGAACTTAGAAAATAATACTGCATCGAGCCTAGCGCCAAAACGGCGATAGTTAGAACTCTATGACTGACGGTAGAATATTCGCCATAAAAATGTCTACCAACTGAAGAACAATCCAATTCTGTGATCGCTCTATTTTTGGAGTTATGGCAAAACTTAGAAAATAATACTATATCGACTCTAGCGCCAAAATGGGGACAGTTAGAACTCTGTAACTGACTGTAGAATATTCGCCATAAAAATTTCTACCAACTGAAGAACAATCCAATTCTGTGATCGCTCTATTTTAGGAGTTATGGCAGAACTTAGAAAATAATACTGAATCGACACTAGCGCCAAACCCGTGATAGTTAGAAGACCACAACTGACGGTAGAATATCCGCCATAAAAATGTCTACCAACTGAAGAACAATCCGATTCTCTGAGGGCCCTATTTTAGGAGTTATGGCAGAATTTAGTTAATATTATTGTATCGACTCTAGCGAAAAAAGGGAGTAGTTAGAATTCTGTCACTGACGGTAGAAAATTCGCCATAAAAATATCTAAGAACTACCGAAAAATCCGACTCTGTGATCACTCTATCTTAGGAGTTATAGCATAACTTAGAACATAATACTGCATTGACTCTAGCGCCAAAACGGCGATAGTTAGAGCTCTATGACTGACGGTAGAATATTCGCCATAAAAATGTCTACCAACTGAAGAACAATCCAATTCTGTGATCGCTCTATTTTAGGAGTTATGGCAGAACTTAGAACATAATACTGCATCGACTCTAGCGCCAAAACGGCGATAGTTAGAACTCTATGACTGACGGTAGAATATTCGCCATAAAAATGTCTACCAACTGAACAACAATCCAATTCTGTGATCGCTCTATTTTAGGAGTTATGGCAGAACTTAGAAAATAACACTGTATCGACTCTAGCGCCAAAATCGGGACAGTTAGAACTCTGAAACTGACTGTAGAATATTCACCATAAAAATGTCTACCAACTGAAGGACAATCCTATTCTGTGATCGCTCTATTTTAGGAGTTAAGGCAGAACTTAGAAAATAATACTGTATCGACTCTAGCGCCAAAATGGGGACAGCTAGAACTCTGTAACTGACTGTAGAATATTGACCATAAAAATGTCTAACAACTGAAGAACAATCCAATTCTGTGATCGCTCTATTTTAGGAGTTATGGCAGAACTTAGAAAATAATATTGTATCGAATCTAGCACCAAAACCGTGACAGTGAGAACTCTATGAATGACGGTAGAATATTCGCCATAAAATTGTCTACCAACTGAAGAACAATCCAATTCTGTGATCGCTCTATTTTAGGAGTTATGGCAGAACTTAGAAAATAATATTTTATCGAGTCTAGCGCCAAAACGGGGATAGTTAGAACTCTGTAACTGACGGTAGAGTATTCACCATTAAAAATATCTAGCAACTGCCGAAAAATTCGACTCTGTGATCGCTCTATTTTAGGAGTTATGGCAGAACTTAGAAAATAATACTGCATCGACTCTAGCGCCAAAACGGGGATAGTTAGAACTCTATGAATGACGTTAGAATATTCGCCATAAAAATGTCTAACAACTGAAGCACAATCCAATTCTGTGATCGCTCTACTTTAGGAGTTATAGCAGATCTTAGAAAATAATACTGCATCGACTCTAGCGCCAAAACGGGGATAGTTAGAACTCTATGACTGACGGTAGAATATTCGCCATAAAAATGTCTACCAACTGAAGAACAATCCAATTCTGTGATCGCTGTATTTAGGAGTTATGGCAGAACTTAGAAAATAATACTGCATCGACTCTAGCGCCAAAAGGTGATAGTTAGAATTCTGTAACTAACTGTAGAGTATTCGCCATTAAAAATATCTAGCAACTGCCGAAAAATCCGACTCTGTGATCGCTCTATTTTAATAGTTATGGCAGAACTTAGAAAATAATATTTTATCGAGTCTAGCACCAAAACGGTGACAGTTAGAAGTCCGTAACTGACGGTAGAATATTCGCCATAAATATGTCTAACAACTGAAGAACAATCCGATTCTGTGATCGCTCTATCTTAGGAGTTATGGCAGAACTTAGAAAATAATACTGCATCGACGCTAGCGCCAGAACGTGATAGTTAGAATTCTGTAACTAACTGTAGAGTATTCGCCATTAAAAATATCTAACAACTGCCGAAATATCCGACTCTGTGATCGCTCTATTTTAGGAGTTATGGCAGAACTTAGAAAATAATATTGTATCGAGTCTAGCGCCAAAACGGCGATAGTAAGAACGCTGCAATTGACGGTAGAATATTGGCCATAAGAATGTCTACCAACTGAAGAACATTCCGATTCGGTGATCGCTCTATCTTGGGAGTTATGGCAGAACTTAGAAAATAATATTGTGTCGAGCCTAGCGCCAAAACGGCGATAGTAAGAACTCTGCAATTGACGGTAGAATATTGGCCATAAGAATATCTACCAACTGAAGAACATTCCGATTCGGTGATCGCTCTATATTGGGAGTTATGGCAGAACTTAGATAATATTATTGTACCGACTCTAGCGCCAAAACGGGGATAGTTAGAAGTCTGCAATTGACGGTAGAATATTGGCCATAAGAATGTCTACCAACTGAAGAACATTCCGATTCGGTGATCGCTCTATCTTAGGAGTTATGGCAGAACTTAGAAAATAATATTCTCTCGACTCTAGCGCCAAAACGGGGATAGTTAGAAGTCTGCAATTGACGGTAGAATATTGGCCATAAAAATGTCTACGAACTGAAGAACAATCCGAATCTGTGATCGCTCTATTTTGGGAGTTATGGCAGAACTTAGAAAATAATATTGTATCGAGTCCAGCGCCAAAACGGCGATAGTTAGAACTCTGCAATTGACGGTAGAATATTGGCCATAAGAATGTCTACCAACTGAAGAACATTCCGATTCGGTGATCGCTCTATCTTAGGAGTTATGGCAGAACTTAGAAAATAATATTGTATCGACTCTAGCGCCAAAACGGGGATAGTAAGAACTCTGCAATTGACGGTAGAATATTCGCCATAAAAATGTCTAACAACTGACGCACAATCCAATTCTGTGATCGCTCTATTTTGGGAGTTATGGCAGAATTTAGAAAATAATATTGTATCGAGCCTAGCGCCAAAACGGCGATAGTAAGAACTCTGCAATTGACGGTAGAATATTGGCCATAAGAATGTCTACCAACTGAAGAACATTCCGATTCGGTGATCGCTCTATCTTAGGAGTTATGGCAGAACTTAGAAAATAATATTGTATCGACTCTAGCGCCAAAACGGGGATAGTAAGAACTCTGCAATTGACGGTAGAATATTCGCCATAAAAATGTCTAACAACTGACGCACAATCCAATTCTGTGATCGCTCTATTTTGGGAGTTATGGCAGAACTTAGAAAATAATATTGTATCGACTCTAGCGCCAAAACGGGGATAGTTAGAATTCTGCAATTGACGGTAGAATATTGGCCATAAGAATGTCTACCAACTGAAGAACATTCCGATTCGGTGATCGCTCTATATTGGGAGTTATGGCAGAACTTAGAAAATAATATTGTATCGACTCTAGCGCCAAAACGGGGATAGTAAGAACTCTGCAATTGACGGTAGAATATTGGCCATAAAAATGTCTACGAACTGAAGAACAATCCGAATCTGTGATCGCTCTATTTTGGGAGTTATGGCAGAACTTAGAAAATAATATTGTATCGAGTCTAGCGCCAAAACGGCGATAGTTAGAACTCTGCAATTGACGGTAGAATATTGGCCATAAGAATGTCTACCAACTGAAGAACATTCCGATTCGGTGATCGCTCTATCTTAGGAGTTATGGCAGAACTTAGAAAATAATATTGTATCGACTCTAGCGCCAAAACGGGGATAGTAAGAACTCTGCAATTGACGGTAGAATATTCGCCATAAAAATGTCTAACAACTGACGCACAATCCAATTCTGTGATCGCTCTATTTTGGGAGTTATGGCAGAATTTAGAAAATAATATTGTATCGAGCCTAGCGCCAAAACGGCGATAGTAAGAACTCTGCAATTGACGGTAGAATATTGGCCGTAAGAATGTCTACCAACTGAAGAATATTCCGATTCGGTGATCGCTCTATCTTAGGAGTTATGGCAGAACTTAGAAAATAATATTGTATCGACTCTAGCGCCAAAACGGGGATAGTAAAAACTCTGCAATTGACGGTAGAATATTCGCCACAAAAATGTCTAACAACTGACGCACAATCCAATTCTGTGATCGCTCTATTTTGGGAGTTATGGCAGAACTTAGAAAATAATATTGTATCGAGCCTAGCGCCAAAACGGCGATAGCAAGAACTCTGCAATTGACGGTAGAATATTCGCCATAAAAATGTCTAACAACTGAAGCACAATCCAATTTTGTGATCGCTCTATTTTAGGAGTTATAGCAGATCTTAGAAAATAATACTGCATCAACTCTACCGCCAAAAGGTGATAGTTAGAATTCTGTAACTGACTGTAGAGTATTTGCCATTAAAAATATCTAACAACTGTCGAAAAATCCGACTCTGTGATCGCTCTATTTTATGAGGTATGGCAGAACTTAGAAAATAATATTTTATCGAGTCTAGCGCCAAAACGGTGACAGTTAGAAGTCCGTAACTGACGGTGGAATATTCGCCATAAAAATGTCTAACAACTGCCGAAAAATCCGAATCTGTGATCGTTCTATATTAGGAGTTATGGCAGAACTTAGAAAATAATATTGTATCGCATCTAGCGCCAAAACCGTGAGAGTTACAAGTCCACAACTGACGGTAGAATATCCGCCATAAAAATGTCTACCAACTGAAGAACAATCCGATTCTGTGATGGCTCTATTTTAGGAGTTATGGCACAACTTAGAAAATAATATTGTATCGACCCTGGCGCCAAAGAGGGGATAGCGAGAACTCTGCAATTGACGGTGGAATATTCGCCATAAAAATATCTACCAACTGAAGAACAATCCGATTCTGTGATCGCTCTATCTTAGGAGTTATGGCAGAACTTAGAAAATAATACTGCATCGACTCTAGCGCCAAAACGGCGATAGTTAGAACTCTATGAATGACCGTAGAAAATTCGCCATAAAAATGTCTAACAACTGAAGCACAATCCAATTCTGTGATCGCTCTATTTTAGGAGTTATAGCAGATCTTAGAAAATAATACTGCATCGACTCTAGCGCCAAAACGGGGATAGTTAGAACTCTATGACTGACGGTAGAATATTCGCCATAAAAATGTCTACCAACTGAAGAACAATCCAATTCTGTGATCGCTGTATTTAGGAGTTATGGCAGAACTTAGAAAATAATACTGCATCGACTCTAGCGCCAAAAGGTGATAGTTAGAATTCTGTAACTAACTGTAGAGTATTCGCCATTAAAAATATCTAGCAACTGCCGAAAAATCCGACTCTGTGATCCCTCTATTTTAGGAGTTATGGCAGAACTTAGAAAATAATATTTTATCGAGTCTAGCGCCAAAACGGTGACAGTTAGAAGTCCGTAACTGACGGTAGAATATTCGCCATAAAAATGTCTAACAACTGAAGAACAATCCGATTCTGTGATCGCTCTATCTTAGGAGTTATGGCAGAACTTAGAAAATAATACTGCATCGACGCTAGCGCCAGAACGTGATAGTTAGAATTCTGTAACTTACTGTAGAGTATTCGCCATTAAAAATATCTAACAACTGAAGAACAATCCGATTCTGTGATCGCTCTATCTTAGGAGTTATGGCAGAACTTAGAAAATAATACTGCATCGACGCTTGCGGCAGAACGTGATAGTTAGAATTCTGTAACTAACTGTAGAGTATTCGCCATTAAAAATATCTAACAACTGCCGAAATATCCGACTCTGTGATCGCTCTATTTTAGGAGTTATGGCAGAACTTAGAAAATAATATTGTATCGACTCTAGCGCCAAAACGGCGATAGTAAGAACTCTGCAATTGACGGTAGAATATTGGCCATAAGAATGTCTACCAACTGAAGAACATTCCGATTCGGTGATCGCTCTATCTTAGGAGTTATGGCAGAACTTAGAAAATAATATTTTATCGACTCTAGCGCCAAAACGGGGATAGTAAGAACTCTGCAATTGACGGTCGAATATTGGCCATAAGAATGTCTACCAACTGAAGAACATTCCGATTCGTTGATCACTCTATCTTAGGAGTTATGGCAGAACTTAGAAAATAATATTGTATCGACTCTAGCGCCAAAACGGCGATAGTTAGAACTCTGCAATTGACGGTAGAATATTGGCCATAAGAATGTCTACCAACTGAAGAACATTCCGATTCGCTGATCGCTCTATCTTAGGAGTTATGGCAGAACTTAGAAAATAATATTGTATCGACTCTAGCGCCAAAACGGCGATAGTAAGAACTCTGCAATTGACGGTAGAATATTCGCCATAAAAATGTCTAACAACTGACGCACAATCCAATTCTGTGATCGCTCTATTTTGGGAGTTATGGCAGAATTTAGAAAATAATATTGTATCGAGCCTAGCGCCAAAACGGCGATAGTAAGAACTCTGCAATTGACGGTAGAATATTGGCCATAAGAATGTCTACCAACTGAAGAACATTCCGATTCGGTGATCGCTCTATTTTAGGAGTTATGGCAGAACTTAGAAAATAATATTGTATCGACTCTACCGCCAAAACCGTGATAGTTAGAAGTCCACAACTGACGGTAGAATATCCGCCATAAATATGTCTACCAACTGAAGAACAATCCGATTCTGTGATCGCTCTATTTTAGGAGTTATGGCACAACTTAGAAAATAATATTGTATCGACTCTAGCCCCAAAGAGGGGATAGCTAGAACTCTGCAATTGACGGTGGAATATTCGCCATAAAAATATCTACCAACTGAAGAACAATCCGATTCTGTGATCGCTCTATCTTAGGAGTTATGGCAGATCTTAGAAAATAATACTGCATCGACTCTAGCGCCAAAACAGCGATAGTTAGAACTCTATGAATGACGGTAGAATATTCGCCAGACAAATGTCTAACAACTGAAGCACAATCCAATTCTGTGATCGCTCTATTTTAGGAGTTATAGCAGATCTTAGAAAATAATACTGCATCGACTCTAGCGCCAAAACGGGGATAGTTAGAACTCTATGACTGACGGTAGAATATTCGCCATAAAAATGTCTACCAACTGAAGAACAATCCAATTCTGTGATCGCTGTATTTAGGAGTTATGGCAGAACTTAGAAAATAATACTGCATCGACTCTAGCGCCAAAAGGTGATAGTTAGAATTCTGTAACTAACTGTAGAGTATTCGCCATTAAAAATATCTAGCAACTGCCGAAAAATCCGACTCTGTGATCCCTCTATTTTAGGAGTTATGGCAGAACTTAGAAAATAATATTTTATCGAGTCTAGCGCCAAAACGGTGACAGTTAGAAGTCCGTAACGGACGGTAGAATATTCGCCATAAAAATGTCTAACAACTGAAGAACAATCCGATTCTGTGATCGCTCTATCTTAGGAGTTATGGCAGAACTTAGAAAATAATACTGCATCGACGCTAGCGCCAGAACGTGATAGTTAGAATTCTGTAACTTACTGTAGAGTATTCGCCATTAAAAATATCTAACAACTGCCGAAATATCCGACTCTGTGATCGCCCCATTTTAGGAGTTATGGCAGAACTTAGAAAATAATATTTTATCGAGTCTAGCGCCAAAACGGTGACAGTTAGAAGTCCGTAACTGACGGTAGAATATTCGCCATAAAAATGTCTAACAACTGCCGAAAAATCCGAATCTGTGATCGTTCTATTTTAGGAGTTATGGCAGAACTTAGAAAATAATATTGTATCGACTCTAGCGCCAAAACGGCGATAGTAACAACTCTGCAATTGACTTTAGAATATTGGCCATAAGAATGTCTACCAACTGAAGAACATTCCGATTCGGTGATCGCTCTATCTTAGGAGTTATGGCAGAACTTAGAAAATAATATTGTATCGACTCTAGCGCCAAAAGGGCATAGTAAGAACTCTGCAATTGACGGTCGAATATAGGCCATAAGAATGTCTACCAACTGAAGAACATTCCGATTCGGTGATCGCTCTATCTTAGGAGTTATGGCAGAACTTACAAAATAATATTGTATCGACTCTAGCGCCAAAATGGGGATAGTAAGAATTCTGTAACTGACAGTAGAATATTCGCCATAAAAATGTCTACCAACTGAAGAACAATCCGATTCTGTGATCGTTCTATTTTAGGAGTTATGGCAGAACTTAGAAAATAATATTTTATCGACTCTAGCGCCAAAACGGGGATAGTTAGAAGTCTGCAATTGACGGTAAAATATTGGCCATAAAAATGTCTACAACTGAAGAACATTCCGATTCTGTGATCGCTCTATTTTAGGAGTTATGGCAGAACTTACAAAATAATATTGTATCGACTCTAGCGCCAAAGTGGGGATAGCTAGAACTCTGCAATTGACGGTGGAATATTCGCCATAAAAATATCTACCAACTGAAGAACAATCCGATTCTGTGATCGCTCTATCTTAGGAGTTTTGGCAGAACTTAGAAAATAATATTGTATCGACTCTAGCGCCAAAGTGGGGATAGCTAGAATTCTGCAATTGACGGTGGAATATTCGCCATAAAAATATCTACCAACTGAAGAACAATCCGATTCTGTGATCGCTCTATCTTACTAGTTATGGCAGATCTTAGAAAATAATACTGCATCGACTCTAGCGCCAAAACGGCGATAGTTAGAACTCTATGAATGACGGTAGAATATTCGCCATAAAAATGTCTAACAACTGAAGCACAATCCAATTCTGTGATCGCTCTATTTTAGGAGTTATAGCAGATTTTAGAAAACAATACTGCATCGACTCTAGCGCCAAAACGGGGATAGTTAGGACTCTATAACTGACGGTAGAATATTCGCCATAAAAATGTCTACCAACTGAAGAACAATCCAGTTCTGTGATCGCTGTATTTAGGAGTTATGGCAGAACTTAGAAAATAATACTGCATCGACTCTAGCGCCAAAAGGTGATAGTTAGAATTCTGTAACTGACTGTAGAGTATTCGCCATTAAAAATATCTAACAACTGCCGAAAAATCCGACTCTGTGATCGCTCTATTTTATGAGTTATGGCAGAACTTAGAAAATAATATTTTATCGAGTCTAGCGCCAAAATGGTGACAGTTAGAAGTCCGTAACTGACGGTGGAATATTCGCCATAAAAATGTCTAACAACTGAAGAACAATCCGATTCTGTGATCGCTCTATCTTAGGAGTTATGGCAGAACTTAGAAAATAATACTGCATCGACGCTAGCGCCAGAACGTGATAGTTAGAATTCTGTAACTAACTGTAGAGTATTCGCCATTAAAAATATCTAACAACTGCCGAAATATCCGACTCTGTGATCGCTCTATTTTAGGAGTTATGGCAGAACTTAGAAAATAATATTGTATCGAGTCTAGCGCCAAAACGGCGATAGTAAGAACTCTGCAATTGACGGTAGAATATTGGCCATAAGAATGTCTACCAACTGAAGAACATTCCGATTCGGTGATCGCTCTATCTTAGGAGTTATGGCAGAACTTAGAAAATAATATTTTATCGACTCTAGCGCCAAAACGGGGATAGTAAGAACTCTGCAATTGACGGTCGAATATTGGCCATAAGAATGTCTACCAACTGAAGAACATTCCGATTCGGTGATCGCTCTATCTTAGGAGTTATGGCAGAACTTACAAAATAATACTGCATCGACGCTAGCGGCAGAACGTGATAGTTAGAATTCTGTAACTAACTGTAGAGTATTCGCCATTAAAAATATGTAGCAAAAAAAAAACGGGGATAGTAAGAACTCTGCAATTGACGGTCGAATATTGGCCATAAGAATGTCCACCAACTGAAGAACATTCCGATTCGGTGATCGCTCTATCTTAGGAGTTATGGCAGAACTTACAAAATAATATTGTATCGACTCTAGCGCCAAAACGGGGATAGTAAGAATTCTGTAACTGACAGTAGAATATTCGCCATAAAAATGTCTACCAACTGAAGAACAATCCGATTCTGTGATCGTTCTATTTTAGGAGTTATGGCAGAACTTAGAAAATAATATTTTATCGACTCTAGCGCCAAAACGGGGATAGTAAGAACTCTGCAATTGACGGTAGAATATTCGCCATAAAAATGTCTACGAACTGAAGAACAATCCGAATCTGTGATCGCTCTATTTTGGGAGTTATGGCAGAACTTTGAAAATAATATTGTATCGAGCCTAGCGCCAAAACGGCGATAGTAAGAACTCTGCAATTGACGGTAGAATATTGGCCATAAGAATATCTACCAACTGAAGAACATTCCGATTCGGTGATCGCTCTATATTGGGAGTTATGGCAGAACTTAGATAATATTATTGTACCGACTCTAGCGCCAAAACGGGGATAGTTAGAAGTCTGCAATTGACGGTAGAATATTGGCCATAAGAATGTCTACCAACTGAAGAACATTCCGATTCGGTGATCGCTCTATCTTAGGAGTTATGGCAGAACTTAGAAAATAATATTCTCTCGACTCTAGCGCCAAAACGGGGGTAGTTAGACGTCTGCAATTGACGGTAGAATATTGGCCATAAGAATGTCTACCAACTGAAGAACATTCCGATTCGTTGATCGCTCTATCTTAGGAGTTATGGCAGAACTTAGAAAATAATATTGTATCGACTCTAGCGCCAAAACGGCGATAGTTAGAACTCTGCAATTGACGGTAGAATATTGGCCATAAGAATGTCTACCAACTGAAGAACATTCCGATTCGCTGATCGCTCTATCTTAGGAGTTATGGCAGAACTTAGAAAATAATATTGTATCGACTCTAGCGCCAAAACGGGGATAGTAAGAACTCTGCAATTGACGGTAGAATATTCGCCATAAAAATGTCTAACAACTGACGCACAATCCAATTCTGTGATCGCTCTATTTTGGGAGTTATGGCAGAATTTAGAAAATAATATTGTATCGAGCCTAGCGCCAAAACTGCGATAGTAAGAACTCTGCAATTGACGGTAGAATATTGGCCATAAGAATGTCTACCAACTGAAGAACATTCCGATTCGGTGATCGCTCTATTTTAGGAGTTATGGCAGAACTTAGAAAATAATATTGTATCGACTCTACCGCCAAAACCGTGATAGTTAGAAGTCCACAACTTACGGTAGAATATCCGCCATAAAAATGTCTACCAACTGAAGAACAATCCGATTCTGTAATCGCTCTATCTTAGGAGTTATGGCAGATCTTAGAAAATAATACTGCATCGACTCTAGCGCCAAAACGGCGATAGTTAGAACTCTATGAATGACGGTAGAATATTCGCCAGACAAATGTCTAACAACTGAAGCACAATCCAATTCTGTGATCGCTCTATTTTAGGAGTTACAGCAGATCTTAGAAAATAATACTGCATCGACTCTAGCGCCAAAACGGGGATAGTTAGAACTCTATGACTGACAGTAGAATATTCGCCATAAAAATGTCTACCAACTGAAGAACAATCCAATTCTGTGATCGCTGTATTTAGGAGTTATGGCAGAACTTAGAAAATAATACTGCATCGACTCTAGCGCCAAAAGGTGATAGTTAGAATTCTGTAACTAACTGTAGAGTATTCGCCATTAAAAATATCTAGCAACTGCCGAAAAATCCGACTCTGTGATCCCTCTATTTTAGGAGTTATGGCAGAACTTAGAAAATAATATTTTATCGAGTCTAGCGCCAAAACGGTGACAGTTAGAAGTCCGTAACGGACGGTAGAATATTCGCCATGAAAATGTCTAACAACTGAAGAACAATCCGATTCTGTGTTCGCTCTATCTTAGGAGTTATGGCAGAACTTAGAAAATAATACTGCATCGACGCTAGCGCCAGAATGTGATAGTTAGAATTCTGTAACTTACTGTAGAGTATTCGCCATTAAAAAATCTAACAACTGCCGAAATATCCGACTCTGTGATCGCCCTATTTTAGGAGTTATGGCACAACTTAGAAAATAATATTGTATCGACTCTAGCGCCAAAGAGGGGATAGCTAGAACTCTGCAATTGACGGTGGAATATTCGCCATAAAAATATCTACCAACTGAAGAACAATCCGCTTCTGTGATCGCTCTATCTTAGGAGTTATGGCAGATCTTAGAAAATAATACTGCATCGACTCTAGCGCCAAAACGGCGATAGTTAGAACTCTATGAATGACGGTAGAATATTCGCCAGACAAATGTCTAACAACTGAAGCACAATCCAATTCTGTGATCGCTCTATTTTAGGAGTTATAGCAGATCTTAGAAAATAATACTGGATCGACTCTAGCGCCAAAACGGGGATAGTTAGAACTCTATGACTGACGGTAGAATATTCGCCATAAAAATGTCTAACAACTGAAGAACAATCCAATTCTGTGATCGCTGTATTTAGGAGTTATGGCAGAACTTAGAAAATAATACTGCATCGACTCTAGCGCCAAAACGGCGATAGTTAGAACTCTATGAATGACGGTAGAATATTCGCCAGACAAATGTCTAACAACTGAAGAACAATCCAATTCTGTGATCGCTGTATTTAGGAGTTATGGCAGAACTTAGAAAATAATACTGCATCGACTCTAGCGCCAAAAGGTGATAGTTAGAATTCTGTAACTAACTGTAGAGTATTCGCCATTAAAAATATCTAGCAACTGCCGAAAAATCCGACTCTGTGATCCCTCTATTTTAGGAGTTATGGCAGAACTTAGAAAATAATATTTTATCAAGTCTAGCGCCAAAACGGTGACAGTTAGAAGTCCGTAATGGACGGTAGAATATTCGCCATAAAAATGTCTAACAACTGAAGAACAATCGGATTCTGTGATCGCTCTATCTTAGGAGTTATGGCAGAACTTAGAAAATAATACTGCATCGACGCTAGCGCCAGAACGTGATAGTTAGAATTCTGTAACTTACTGTAGAGTATTCGCCATTAAAAATATCTAACAACTGCCGAAATATCCGACTCTGTGATCGCCCTATTTTAGGAGTTATGGCAGAACTTAGAAAATAATATTTTATCGAGTGTAGCGCCAAAACGGTGACAGTTAGAAGTCCGTAACTGACGGTAGAATATTCGCCATAAAAATGTCTAACAACTGCCGAAAAATCCGAATCTGTGATCGTTCTATTTTAGGAGTTATGGCAGAACTTAGAAAATAATATTGTATCGAGTCTAGCGCCAAAACGGCGATAGTAACAACTCTGCAATTGACGGTAGAATATTGGCCATAAGAATGTCTACCAACTGAAGAACATTCCGATTCGGTGATCGCTCTATCTTAGGAGTTATGGCAGAACTTAGAAAATAATATTGTATCGACTCTAGCGCCAAAACGGGGATAGTAAGAACTCTGCAATTGACGGTCGAATATAGGCCATAAGAATGTCTACCAACTGAAGAACATTCCGATTCGGTGATCGCTCTATCTTAGGAGTTATGGCAGAACTTACAAAATAATATTGTATCGACTCTAGCGCCAAAATGGGGATAGTAAGAATTCTGTAACTGACAGTAGAATATTCGCCATAAAAATGTCTACCAACTGAAGAACAATCCGATTCTGTGATCGTTCTATTTTAGGAGTTATGGCAGAACTTAGAAAATAATATTTTATCGACTCTAGCGCCAAAACGGGGATAGTTAGAAGTCTGCAATTGATGGTAAAATATTGGCCATAAAAATGTCTACCAACTGAAGAACATTCCGATTCTGTGATCGCTCTATTTTAGGAGTTATGGCAGAACTTACAAAATAATATTGTATCGACTCTAGCGCCAAAGTGGGGATAGCTAGAACTCTGCAATTGACGGTGGAATATTCGCCATAAAAATATCTACCAACTGAAGAACAATCCGATTCTGTGATCGCTCTATCTTAGGAGTTTTGGCAGAACTTAGAAAATAATATTGTATCGACTCTAGCGCCAAAGTGGGGATAGCTAGAATTCTGCAATTGACGGTGGAATATTCGCCATAAAAATATCTACCAACTGAAGAACAATCCGATTCTGTGATCGCTCTATCTTAGGAGTTATGGCAGATCTTAGAAAATAATACTGCATCGACTCTAGCGCCAAAACGGCGATAGTTAGAACTCTATGAATGACGGTAGAATATTCGCCATAAAAATGTCTAACAACTGAAGAACAATCCAATTCTGTGATCGCTCTATTTTAGGAGTTATAGCAGATTTTAGAAAATAATACTGCATCGACTCTAGCGCCAAAACGGGGATAGTTAGGACTCTATAACTGACGGTAGAATATTCGCCATAAAAATGTCTACCAACTGAAGAACAATCCAGTTCTGTGATCGCTGTATTTAGGAGTTATGGCAGAACTTATAAAATAATACTGCATCGACTCTAGCGCCAAAAGGTGATAGTTAGAATTCTGTAACTGACTGTAGAGTATTCGCCATTAAAAATATCTAACAACTGCCGAAAAATCCGACTCTGTGATCGCTCTATTTTATGAGTTATGGCAGAACTTAGAAAATAATATTTTATCGAGTCTAGCGCCAAAATGGTGACAGTTAGAAGTCCGTAACTGACGGTGGAATATTCGCCATAAAAATGTCTAACAACTGAAGAACAATCCGATTCTGTGATCGCTCTATCTTAGGAGTTATGGCAGAACTTAGAAAATAATACTGCATCGACGCTAGCGCCAGAACGTGATAGTTAGAATTCTGTAACTAACTGTAGAGTATTCGCCATTAAAAATATCTAACAACTGCCGAAATATCCGACTCTGTGATCGCTCTATTTTAGGAGTTATGGCAGAACTTAGAAAATAATATTGTATCAAGTCTAGCGCCAAAACGGCGATAGTAAGAACTCTGCAATTGACGGTAGAATATTGGCCATAAGAATGTCTACCAACTGAAGAACATTCCGATTCGGTGATCGCTCTATCTTAGGAGTTATGGCAGAACTTAGAAAATAATATTTTATCGACTCTAGCGCCAAAACGGGGATAGTAAGAACTCTGCAATTGACGGTAGAATATTCGCCATAAAAATGTCTACGAACTGAAGAACAATCCGAATCTGTGATCGCTCTATTTTGGGAGTTATGGCAGAACTTAGAAAATAATATTGTATCGAGCCTAGCGCCAAAACGGGGATAGTAAGAACTCTGCAATTGACGGTAGAATATTCGCCATAAAAATGTCTACGAACTGAAGAACAATCCGAATCTGTGATCGCTCTATTTTGGGAGTTATGGCAGAACTTAGAAAATAATATTGTATCGAGCCTAGCGCCAAAACGGCGATAGTAAGAACTCTGCAATTGACGGTAGAATATTGGCCATAAGAATATCTACCAACTGAAGAACATTCCGATTCGGTGATCGCTCTATCTTAGGAGTTATGGCAGAACTTAGAAAATAATATTCTCTCGACTCTAGCGCCAAAACGGGGGTAGTTAGACGTCTGCAATTGACGGTAGAATATTGGCCATAAGAATGTCTACCAACTGAAGAACATTCCGATTCGTTGATCGCTCTATCTTAGGAGTTATGGCAGAACTTAGAAAATAATATTGTATCGACTCTAGCGCCAAAACGGCGATAGTTAGAACTCTGCAATTGACGGTAGAATATTGGCCATAAGAATGTCTACCAACTGAAGAACATTCCGATTCGCTGATCGCTCTATCTTAGGAGTTATGGCAGAACTTAGAAAATAATATTGTATCGACTCTAGCGCCAAAACGGGGATAGTAAGAACTCTGCAATTGACGGTAGAATATTCGCCATAAAAATGTCTAACAACTGACGCACAATCCAATTCTGTGATCGCTCTATTTTGGGAGTTATGGCAGAATTTAGAAAATAATATTGTATCGAGCCTAGCGCCAAAACTGCGATAGTAAGAACTCTGCAATTGACGGTAGAATATTGGCCATAAGAATGTCTACCAACTAAAGAACATTCCGATTCGGTGATCGCTCTATTTTAGGAGTTATGGCAGAACTTAGAAAATAATATTGTATCGACTCTACCGCCAAAACCGTGATAGTTAGAAGTCCACAACTTACGGTAGAATATCCGCCATAAAAATGTCTACCAACTGAAGAACAATCCGATTCTGTAATCGCTCTATTTTAGGAGTTATGGCACAACTTAGAAAATAATATTGTATCGACTCTAGCGCCAAAGAGGGGATAGCTAGAACTCTGCAATTGACGGTGGAATATTCGCCATAAAAATATCTACCAACTGAAGAACAATCCGATTCTGTGATCGCTCTATCTTAGGAGTTATGGCAGATCTTAGAAAATAATACTGCATCGACTCTAGCGCCAAAACGGCGATAGTTAGAACTCTATGAATGACAGTAGAATATTCGCCAGACAAATGTCTAACAACTGAAGCACAATCCAATTCTGTGATCGCTCTATTTTAGGAGTTATAGCAGATCTTAGAAAATAATACTGCATCGACTCTAGCGCCAAAACGGGGATAGTTAGAACTCTATGACTGACGGTAGAATATTCGCCATAAAAATGTCTACCAACTGAAGAACAATCCAATTCTGTGATCGCTGTATTTAGGAGTTATGGCAGAACTTAGAAAATAATACTGCATCGACTCTAGCGCCAAAAGGTGATAGTTAGAATTCTGTAACTAACTGTAGAGTATTCGCCATTAAAAATATCTAGCAACTGCCGAAAAATCCGACTCTGTGATCCCTCTATTTTAGGAGTTATGGCAGAACTTAGAAAATAATATTTTATCGAGTCTAGCGCCAAAACGGTGACAGTTAGAAGTCCGTAACGGACGGTAGAATATTCGCCATAAAAATGTCTAACAACTGAAGAACAATCCGATTCTGTGATCGCTCTATCTTAGGAGTTATGGCAGAACTTAGAAAATAATACTGCATCGACGCTAGCGCCAGAACGTGATAGTTAGAATTCTGTAACTAACTGTAGAGTATTCGCCATTAAAAATATCTAACAACTGCCGAAATATCCGACTCTGTGATCGCTCTATTTTAGGAGTTATGGCAGAACTTAGAAAATAATATTGTATCGAGTCTAGCGCCAAAACGGCGATAGTAAGAACTCTGCAATTGACGGTAGAATATTGGCCATAAGAATGTCTACCAACTGAAGAACATTCCGATTCGGTGATCGCTCTATCTTAGGAGTTATGGCAGAACTTAGAAAATAATATTTTATCGACTCTAGCGCCAAAACGGGGATAGTAAGAACTCTGCAATTGACGGTCGAATATTGGCCATAAGAATGTCTACCAACTGAAGAACATTCCGATTCGGTGATCGCTCTATCTTAGGAGTTATGGCAGAACTTACAAAATAATACTGCATCGACGCTAGCGGCAGAACGTGATAGTTAGAATTCTGTAACTAACTGTAGAGTATTCGCCATTAAAAATATGTAGCAAAAAAAAAACGGGGATAGTAAGAACTCTGCAATTGACGGTCGAATATTGGCCATAAGAATGTCCACCAACTGAAGAACATTCCGATTCGGTGATCGCTCTATCTTAGGAGTTATGGCAGAACTTACAAAATAATATTGTATCGACTCTAGCGCCAAAACGGGGATAGTAAGAATTCTGTAACTGACAGTAGAATATTCGCCATAAAAATGTCTACCAACTGAAGAACAATCCGATTCTGTGATCGTTCTATTTTAGGAGTTATGGCAGAACTTAGAAAATAATATTGTATCGACTCTAGCGCCAAAACGGGGATAGTAAGAACTCTGCAATTGACGGTAGAATATTCGCCATAAAAATGTCTACGAACTGAAGAACAATCCGAATCTGTGATCGCTCTATTTTGGGAGTTATGGCAGAACTTTGAAAATAATATTGTATCGAGCCTAGCGCCAAAACGGCGATAGTAAGAACTATGCAATTGACGGTAGAATATTGGCCATAAGAATATCTACCAACTGAAGAACATTCCGATTCGGTGATCGCTCTATATTGGGAGTTATGGCAGAACTTAGATAATATTATTGTACCGACTCTAGCGCCAAAACGGGGATAGTTAGAAGTCTGCAATTGACGGTAGAATATTGGCCATAAGAATGTCTACCAACTGAAGAACATTCCGATTCGGTGATCGCTCTATCTTAGGAGTTATGGCAGAACTTAGAAAATAATATTCTCTCGACTCTAGCGCCAAAACGGGGGTAGTTAGACGTCTGCAATTGACGGTAGAATATTGGCCATAAGAATGTCTACCAACTGAAGAACATTCCGATTCGTTGATCGCTCTATCTTAGGAGTTATGGCAGAACTTAGAAAATAATATTGTATCGACTCTAGCGCCAAAACGGCGATAGTTAGAACTCTGCAATTGACGGTAGAATATTGGCCATAAGAATGTCTACCAACTGAAGAACATTCCGATTCGCTGATCGCTCTATCTTAGGAGTTATGGCAGAACTTAGAAAATAATATTGTATCGACTCTAGCGCCAAAACGGGGATAGTAAGAACTCTGCAATTGACGGTAGAATATTCGCCATAAAAATGTCTAACAACTGACGCACAATCCAATTCTGTGATCGCTCTATTTTGGGAGTTATGGCAGAATTTAGAAAATAATATTGTATCGAGCCTAGCGCCAAAACTGCGATAGTAAGAACTCTGCAATTGACGGTAGAATATTGGCCATAAGAATGTCTACCAACTGAAGAACATTCCGATTCGGTGATCGCTCTATTTTAGGAGTTATGGCAGAACTTAGAAAATAATATTGTATCGACTCTACCGCCAAAACCGTGATAGTTAGAAGTCCACAACTTACGGTAGAATATCCGCCATAAAAATATCTACCAACTGAAGAACAATCCGATTCTGTAATCGCTCTATCTTAGGAGTTATGGCAGATCTTAGAAAATAATACTGCATCGACTCTAGCGCCAAAACGGCGATAGTTAGAACTCTATGAATGACGGTAGAATATTCGCCAGACAAATGTCTAACAACTGAAGCACAATCCAATTCTGTGATCGCTCTATTTTAGGAGTTATAGCAGATCTTAGAAAATAATACTGCATCGACTCTAGCGCCAAAACGGGGATAGTTAGAACTCTATGACTGACGGTAGAATATTCGCCATAAAAATGTCTACCAACTGAAGAACAATCCAGTTCTGTGATCGCTGTATTTAGGAGTTATGGCAGAACTTAGAAAATAATACTGCATCGACTCTAGCGCCAAAAGGTGATAGTTAGAATTCTGTAACTAACTGTAGAGTATTCGCCATTAAAAATATCTAGCAACTGCCGAAAAATCCGACTCTGTGATCCCTCTATTTTAGGAGTTATGGCAGAACTTAGAAAATAATATTTTATCGAGTCTAGCGCCAAAACGGTGACAGTTAGAAGTCCGTAACGGACGGTAGAATATTCGCCATGAAAATGTCTAACAACTGAAGAACAATCCGATTCTGTGTTCGCTCTATCTTAGGAGTTATGGCAGAACTTAGAAAATAATACTGCATCGACGCTAGCGCCAGAACGTGATAGTTAGAATTCTGTAACTTACTGTAGAGTATTCGCCATTAAAAAATCTAACAACTGCCGAAATATCCGACTCTGTGATCGCCCTATTTTAGGAGTTATGGCACAACTTAGAAAATAATATTGTATCGACTCTAGCGCCAAAGAGGGGATAGCTAGAACTCTGCAATTGACGGTGGAATATTCGCCATAAAAATATCTACCAACTGAAGAACAATCCGCTTCTGTGATCGCTCTATCTTAGGAGTTATGGCAGATCTTAGAAAATAATACTGCATCGACTCTAGCGCCAAAACGGCGATAGTTAGAACTCTATGAATGACGGTAGAATATTCGCCAGACAAATGTCTAACAACTGAAGCACAATCCAATTCTGTGATCGCTCTATTTTAGGAGTTATA
This sequence comes from Xylophagus ater, assembly GCA_963422695.1. Lineage (NCBI taxonomy): Eukaryota > Metazoa > Arthropoda > Insecta > Diptera > Xylophagidae > Xylophagus > Xylophagus ater. The sequence continues at coordinate 22,113,210 of OY730481.1, forward strand.
GCAGATCTTAGAAAATAATACTGCATCGACTCTAGCGCCAAAACGGGGATAGTTAGAACTCTATGACTGACGGTAGAATATTCGCCATAAAAATGTCTAACAACTGAAGAACAATCCAATTCTGTGATCGCTGTATTTAGGAGTTATGGCAGAACTTAGAAAATAATACTGCATCGACTCTAGCGCCAAAACGGCGATAGTTAGAACTCTATGAATGACGGTAGAATATTCGCCAGACAAATGTCTAACAACTGAAGAACAATCCAATTCTGTGATCGCTGTATTTAGGAGTTATGGCAGAACTTAGAAAATAATACTGCATCGACTCTAGCGCCAAAAGGTGATAGTTAGAATTCTGTAACTAACTGTAGAGTATTCGCCATTAAAAATATCTAGCAACTGCCGAAAAATCCGACTCTGTGATCCCTCTATTTTAGGAGTTATGGCAGAACTTAGAAAATAATATTTTATCAAGTCTAGCGCCAAAACAGTGACAGTTAGAAGTCCGTAACGGACGGTAGAATATTCGCCATAAAAATGTCTAACAACTGAAGAACAATCGGATTCTGTGATCGCTCTATCTTAGGAGTTATGGCAGAACTTAGAAAATAATACTGCATCGACGCTAGCGCCAGAACGTGATAGTTAGAATTCTGTAACTTACTGTAGAGTATTCGCCATTAAAAATATCTAACAACTGCCGAAATATCCGACTCTGTGATCGCCCTATTTTAGGAGTTATGGCAGAACTTAGAAAATAATATTTTATCGAGTGTAGCGCCAAAACGGTGACAGTTAGAAGTCCGTAACTGACGGTAGAATATTCGCCATAAAAATGTCTAACAACTGCCGAACATTCCGATTCTGTGATCGCTCTATTTTAGGAGTTATGGCAGAACTTACAAAATAATATTGTATCGACTCTAGCGCCAAAACGGGGATAGTTAGAACTCTGCAATTGACGGTCGAATATAGGCCATAAGAATGTCTACCAACTGAAGAACATTCCGATTCGGTGATCGCTCTATCTTAGGAGTTATGGCAGAACTTACAAAATAATACTGCATCGACTCTAGCGCCAAAACGGCGATAGTTAGAACTCTATGAATGACGGTAGAATATTCGCCATAAAAATGTCTAACAACTGAAGAACAATCCAATTCTGTGATCGCTGTATTTAGGAGTTATGGCAGAACTTAGAAAATAATACTGCATCGACTCTAGCGCCAAAACGGCGATAGTTAGAACTCTATGAATGACGGTAGAATATTCGCCAGATAAATGTCTAACAACTGAAGAACAATCCAATTCTGTGATCGCTGTATTTAGGAGTTATGGCAGAACTTAGAAAATAATATTTTATCGAGTCTAGCGCCAAAACGGCGATAGTAACAACTCTGCAATTGACGGTAGAATATTGGCCATAAGAATGTCTACCAACTGAAGAACATTCCGATTCGGTGATCGCTCTATCTTAGGAGTTATGGCAGAACTTAGAAAATAATATTGTATCGACTCTAGCGCCAAAACGGGGATAGTAAGAACTCTGCAATTGACGGTCGAATATAGGCCATAAGAATGTCTACCAACTGAAGAACATTCCGATTCGGTGATCGCTCTATCTTAGGAGTTATGGCAGAACTTACAAAATAATATTGTATCGACTCTAGCGCCAAAATGGGGATAGTAAGAATTCTGTAACTGACAGTAGAATATTCGCCATAAAAATGTCTACCAACTGAAGAACAATCCGATTCTGTGATCGTTCTATTTTAGGAGTTATGGCAGAACTTAGAAAATAATATTTTATCGACTCTAGCGCCAAAACGGGGATAGTTAGAAGTCTGCAATTGACGGTAAAATATTGGCCATAAAAATGTCTACCAACTGAAGAACATTCCGATTCTGTGATCGCTCTATTTTAGGAGTTATGGCAGAACTTACAAAATAATATTGTATCGACTCTAGCGCCAAAGTGGGGATAGCTAGAACTCTGCAATTGACGGTGGAATATTCGCCATAAAAATATCTACCAACTGAAGAACAATCCGATTCTGTGATCGCTCTATCTTAGGAGTTTTGGCAGAACTTAGAAAATAATATTGTATCGACTCTAGCGCCAAAGTGGGGATAGCTAGAATTCTGCAATTGACGGTGGAATATTCGCCATAAAAATATCTACCAACTGAAGAACAATCCGATTCTGTGATCGCTCTATCTTAGGAGTTATGGCAGATCTTAGAAAATAATACTGCATCGACTCTAGCGCCAAAACGGCGATAGTTAGAACTCTATGAATGACGGTAGAATATTCGCCATAAAAATGTCTAACAACTGAAGAACAATCCAATTCTGTGATCGCTCTATTTTAGGAGTTATAGCAGATTTTAGAAAATAATACTGCATCGACTCTAGCGCCAAAACGGGGATAGTTAGGACTCTATAACTGACGGTAGAATATTCGCCATAAAAATGTCTACCAACTGAAGAACAATCCAGTTCTGTGATCGCTGTATTTAGGAGTTATGGCAGAACTTAGAAAATAATACTGCATCGACTCTAGCGCCAAAAGGTGATAGTTAGAATTCTGTAACTGACTGTAGAGTATTCGCCATTAAAAATATCTAACAACTGCCGAAAAATCCGACTCTGTGATCGCTCTATTTTATGAGTTATGGCAGAACTTAGAAAATAATATTTTATCGAGTCTAGCGCCAAAATGGTGACAGTTAGAAGTCCGTAACTGACGGTGGAATATTCGCCATAAAAATGTCTAACAACTGAAGAACAATCCGATTCTGTGATCGCTCTATCTTAGGAGTTATGGCAGAACTTAGAAAATAATACTGCATCGACGCTAGCGCCAGAACGTGATAGTTAGAATTCTGTAACTAACTGTAGAGTATTCGCCATTAAAAATATCTAACAACTGCCGAAATATCCGACTCTGTGATCGCTCTATTTTAGGAGTTATGGCAGAACTTAGAAAATAATATTGTATCGAGTCTAGCGCCAAAACGGCGATAGTAAGAACTCTGCAATTGACGGTAGAATATTCGCCATAAAAATGTCTACGAACTGAAGAACAATCCGAATCTGTGATCGCTCTATTTTGGGAGTTATGGCAGAACTTAGAAAATAATATTGTATCGAGCCTAGCGCCAAAACGGCGATAGTAAGAACTCTGCAATTGACGGTAGAATATTCGCCATAAAAATGTCTACGAACTGAAGAACAATCCGAATCTGTGATCGCTCTATTTTGGGAGTTATGGCAGAACTTAGAAAATAATATTGTATCGAGCCTAGCGCCAAAACGGGGATAGTAAGAACTCTGCAATTGACGGTAGAATATTCGCCATAAAAATGTCTACGAACTGAAGAACAATCCGAATCTGTGATCGCTCTATTTTGGGAGTTATGGCAGAACTTAGAAAATAATATTGTATCGAGCCTAGCGCCAAAACGGCGATAGTAAGAACTCTGCAATTGACGGTAGAATATTGGCCATAAGAATATCTACCAACTGAAGAACATTCCGATTCGGTGATCGCTCTATCTTAGGAGTTATGGCAGAACTTAGAAAATAATATTCTCTCGACTCTAGCGCCAAAACGGGGGTAGTTAGACGTCTGCAATTGACGGTAGAATATTGGCCATAAGAATGTCTACCAACTGAAGAACATTCCGATTCGTTGATCGCTCTATCTTAGGAGTTATGGCAGAACTTAGAAAATAATATTGTATCGACTCTAGCGCCAAAACGGCGATAGTTAGAACTCTGCAATTGACGGTAGAATATTGGCCATAAGAATGTCTACCAACTGAAGAACATTCCGATTCGCTGATCGCTCTATCTTAGGAGTTATGGCAGAACTTAGAAAATAATATTGTATCGACTCTAGCGCCAAAACGGGGATAGTAAGAACTCTGCAATTGACGGTAGAATATTCGCCATAAAAATGTCTAACAACTGACGCACAATCCAATTCTGTGATCGCTCTATTTTGGGAGTTATGGCAGAATTTAGAAAATAATATTGTATCGAGCCTAGCGCCAAAACTGCGATAGTAAGAACTCTGCAATTGACGGTAGAATATTGGCCATAAGAATGTCTACCAACTGAAGAACATTCCGATTCGGTGATCGCTCTATTTTAGGAGTTATGGCAGAACTTAGAAAATAATATTGTATCGACTCTACCGCCAAAACCGTGATAGTTAGAAGTCCACAACTTACGGTAGAATATCCGCCATAAAAATGTCTACCAACTGAAGAACAATCCGATTCTGTAATCGCTCTATTTTAGGAGTTATGGCACAACTTAGAAAATAATATTGTATCGACTCTAGCGCCAAAGAGGGGATAGCTAGAACTCTGCAATTGACGGTGGAATATTCGCCATAAAAATATCTACCAACTGAAGAACAATCCGATTCTGTGATCGCTCTATCTTAGGAGTTATGGCAGATCTTAGAAAATAATACTGCATCGACTCTAGCGCCAAAACGGCGATAGTTAGAACTCTATGAATGACAGTAGAATATTCGCCAGACAAATGTCTAACAACTGAAGCACAATCCAATTCTGTGATCGCTCTATTTTAGGAGTTATAGCAGATCTTAGAAAATAATACTGCATCGACTCTAGCGCCAAAACGGGGATAGTTAGAACTCTATGACTGACGGTAGAATATTCGCCATAAAAATGTCTACCAACTGAAGAACAATCCAATTCTGTGATCGCTGTATTTAGGAGTTATGGCAGAACTTAGAAAATAATACTGCATCGACTCTAGCGCCAAAAGGTGATAGTTAGAATTCTGTAACTAACTGTAGAGTATTCGCCATTAAAAATATCTAGCAACTGCCGAAAAATCCGACTCTGTGATCCCTCTATTTTAGGAGTTATGGCAGAACTTAGAAAATAATATTTTATCGAGTCTAGCGCCAAAACGGTGACAGTTAGAAGTCCGTAACGGACGGTAGAATATTCGCCATAAAAATGTCTAACAACTGAAGAACAATCCGATTCTGTGATCGCTCTATCTTAGGAGTTATGGCAGAACTTAGAAAATAATACTGCATCGACGCTAGCGCCAGAACGTGATAGTTAGAATTCTGTAACTTACTGTAGAGTATTCGCCATTAAAAATATCTAACAACTGCCGAAATATCCGACTCTGTGATCGCCCTATTTTAGGAGTTATGGCAGAACTTAGAAAATAATATTTTATCGAGTCTAGCGCCAAAACGGTGACAGTTAGAAGTCCGTAACTGACGGTAGAATATTCGCCATAAAAATGTCTAACAACTGCCGAAAAATCCGAATCTGTGATCGTTCTATTTTAGGAGTTATGGCAGAACTTAGAAAATAATATTGTATCGAGTCTAGCGCCAAAACGGCGATAGTAACAACTCTGCAATTGACGGTAGAATATTGGCCATAAGAATGTCTACCAACTGAAGAACATTCCGATTCGGTGATCGCTCTATCTTAGGAGTTATGGCAGAACTTAGAAAATAATATTGTATCGACTCTAGCGCCAAAACGGGGATAGTAAGAACTCTGCAATTGACGGTAGAATATTGGCCATAAGAATGTCTACCAACTGAAGAACCTTCCGATTCGCTGATCGCTCTATCTTAGGAGTTATGGCAGAACTTAGAAAATAATATTGTATCGACTCTAGCGCCAAAACGGGGATAGTAAGAACTCTGCAATTGACGGTAGAATATTCGCCATAAAAATGTCTAACAACTGACGCACAATCCAATTCTGTGATCGCTCTATTTTGGGAGTTATGGCAGAATTTAGAAAATAATATTGTATCGAGCCTAGCGCCAAAACGGCGATAGTAAGAACTCTGCAATTGACGGTAGAATATTGGCCATAAGAATGTCTACCAACTGAAGAACATTCCGATTCGGTGATCGCTCTATTTTAGGAGTTATGGCAGAACTTAGAAAATAATATTGTATCGACTCTACCGCCAAAACCGTGATAGTTAGAAGTCCACAACTGACGGTAGAATATCCGCCATAAAAATGTCTACCAACTGAAGAACAATCCGATTCTGTGATCGCTCTATTTTAGGAGTTATGGCACAACTTAGAAAATAATATTGTATCGACTCTAGCGCCAAAGAGGGGATAGCTAGAACTCTGCAATTGACGGTGGAATATTCGCCATAAAAATATCTACCAACTGAAGAACAATCCGATTCTGTGATCGCTCTATCTTAGGAGTTATGGCAGATCTTAGAAAATAATACTGCATCGACTCTAGCGCCAAAACGGCGATAGTTAGAACTCTATCAATGACGGTAGAATATTCGCCAGACAAATGTCTAACAACTGAAGCACAATCCAATTCTGTGATCGCTCTATTTTAGGAGTTATAGCAGATCTTAGAAAATAATACTGCATCGACTCTAGCGCCAAAACGGGGATAGTTAGAACTCTATGACTGACGGTAGAATATTCGCCATAAAAATGTCTACCAACTGAAGAACAATCCAATTCTGTGATCGCTGTATTTAGGAGTTATGGCAGAACTTAGAAAATAATACTGCATCGACTCTAGCGCCAAAAGGTGATAGTTAGAATTCTGTAACTAACTGTAGAGTATTCGCCATTAAAAATATCTAGCAACTGCCGAAAAATCCGACTCTGTGATCCCTCTATTTTAGGAGTTATGGCAGAACTTAGAAAATAATATTTTATCGAGTCTAGCGCCAAAACGGTGACAGTTAGAAGTCCGTAACGGACGGTAGAATATTCGCCATAAAAATGTCTAACAACTGAAGAACAATCGGATTCTGTGATCGCTCTACCTTAGGAGTTATGGCAGAACTTAGAAAATAATACTGCATCGACGCTAGCGCCAGAACGTGATAGTTAGAATTCTGTAACTTACTGTAGAGTATTCGCCATTAAAAATATCTAACAACTGCCGAAATATCCGACTCTGTGATCGCCCTATTTTAGGAGTTATGGCAGAACTTAGAAAATAATATTTTATCGAGTCTAGCGCCAAAACGGTGACAGTTAGAAGTCCGTAACTGACGGTAGAATATTCGCCATAAAAATGTCTAACAACTGCCGAAAAATCCGAATCTGTGATCGTTCTATTTTAGGAGTTATGGCAGAACTTAGAAAATAATATTGTATCGAGTCTAGCGCAAAAACGGCGATAGTAACAACTCTGCAATTGACGGTAGAATATTGGCCATAAGAATGTCTACCAACTGAAGAACATTCCGATTCGGTGATCGCTCTATCTTAGGAGTTATGGCAGAACTTAGAAAATAATATTGTATCGACTCTAGCGCCAAAACGGGGATAGTAAGAACTCTGCAATTGACGGTCGAATATAGGCCATAAGAATGTCTACCAACTGAAGAACATTCCGATTCGGTGATCGCTCTATCTTAGGAGTTATGGCAGAACTTACAAAATAATATTGTATCGACTCTAGCGCCAAAATGGGGATAGTAAGAATTCTGTAACTGACAGTAGAATATTCGCCATAAAAATGTCTACCAACTGAAGAACAATCCGATTCTGTGATCGTTCTATTTTAGGAGTTATGGCAGAACTTAGAAAATAATATTTTATCGACTCTAGCGCCAAAACGGGGATAGTTAGAAGTCTGCAATTGACGGTAAAATATTGGCCATAAAAATGTCTACCAACTGAAGAACATTCCGATTCTGTGATCGCTCTATTTTAGGAGTTATGGCAGAACTTACAAAATAATATTGTATCGACTCTAGCGCCAAAGTGGGGATAGCTAGAACTCTGCAATTGACGGTGGAATATTCGCCATAAAAATATCTACCAACTGAAGAACAATCCGATTCTGTGATCGCTCTATCTTAGGAGTTTTGGCAGAACTTAGAAAATAATATTGTATCGACTCTAGCGCCAAAGTGGGGATAGCTAGAATTCTGCAATTGACGGTGGAATATTCGCCATAAAAATATCTACCAACTGAAGAACAATCCGATTCTGTGATCGCTCTATCTTAGGAGTTATGGCAGATCTTAGAAAATAATACTGCATCGACTCTAGCGCCAAAACGGCGATAGTTAGAACTCTATGAATGACGGTAGAATATTCGCCATAAAAATGTCTAACAACTGAAGCACAATCCAATTCTGTGATCGCTCTATTTTAGGAGTTATAGCAGATTTTAGAAAATAATACTGCATCGACTCTAGCGCCAAAACGGGGATAGTTAGGACTCTATAACTGACGGTAGAATATTCGCCATAAAAATGTCTACCAACTGAAGAACAATCCAGTTCTGTGATCGCTGTATTTAGGAGTTATGGCAGAACTTAGAAAATAATACTGCATCGACTCTAGCGCCAAAAGGTGATAGTTAGAATTCTGTAACTGACTGTAGAGTATTCGCCATTAAAAATATCTAACAACTGCCGAAAAATCCGACTCTGTGATCGCTCTATTTTCTGAGTTATGGCAGAACTTAGAAAATAATATTTTATCGAGTCTAGCGCCAAAATGGTGACAGTTAGAAGTCCGTAACTGACGGTGGAATATTCGCCATAAAAATGTCTAACAACTGAAGAACAATCCGATTCTGTGATCGCTCTATCTTAGGAGTTATGGCAGAACTTAGAAAATAATATTGTATCGACTCTAGCGCCAAAACGGCGATAGTTAGAACTCTATGAATGACGGTAGAATATTCGCCATAAAAATGTCTAACAACTGAAGCACAATCCAATTCTGTGATCGCTCTATTTTAGGAGTTATAGCAGATTTTAGAAAATAATACTGCATCGACTCTAGCGCCAAAACGGGGATAGTTAGGACTCTATAACTGACGGTAGAATATTCGCCATAAAAATGTCTACCAACTGAAGAACAATCCAGTTCTGTGATCGCTGTATTTAGGAGTTATGGCAGAACTTAGAAAATAATACTGCATCGACGCTAGCGCCAGAACGTGATAGTTAGAATTCTGTAACTAACTGTAGAGTATTCGCCATTAAAAATATCTAACAACTGCCGAAATATCCGACTCTGTGATCGCTCTATTTTAGGAGTTATGGCAGAACTTAGAAAATAATATTGTATCGAGTCTAGCGCCAAAACGGCGATAGTAAGAACTCTGCAATTGACGGTAGAATATTGGCCATAAGAATGTCTACCAACTGAAGAACATTCCGATTCGGTGATCGCTCTATCTTAGGAGTTATGGCAGAACTTAGAAAATAATATTTTATCGACTCTAGCGCCAAAACGGGGATAGTAAGAACTCTGCAATTGACGGTCGAATATTGGCCATAAGAATGTCTACCAACTGAAGAACATTCCGATTCGGTGATCGCTCTATCTTAGGAGTTATGGCAGAACTTACAAAATAATATTGTATCGACTCTAGCGCCAAAACGGGGATAGTAAGAATTCTGTAACTGACAGTAGAATATTCGCCATAAAAATGTCTACCAACTGAAGAACAATCCGATTCTGTGATCGTTCAATTTTAGGAGTTATGGCAGAACTTAGAAAATAATATTGTATCGACTCTAGCGCCAAAACGGGGATAGTAAGAACTCTGCAATTGACGGTAGAATATTCGCCATAAAAATGTCTACGAACTGAAGAACAATCCGAATCTGTGATCGCTCTATTTTGGGAGTTATGGCAGAACTTAGAAAATAATATTGTATCGAGCCTAGCGCCAAAACGGCGATAGTAAGAACTCTGCAATTGACGGTAGAATATTGGCCATAAGAATATCTACCAACTGAAGAACATTCCGATTCGGTGATCGCTCTATATTGGGAGTTATGGCAGAACTTAGACAATATTATTGTACCGACTCTAGCGCCAAAACGGGGATAGTTAGAAGTCTGCAATTGACGGTAGAATATTGGCCATAAGAATGTCTACCAACTGAAGAACATTCCGATTCGGTGATCGCTCTATGTTAGGAGTTATGACAGAACTTAGAAAATAATATTCTCTCGACTCTAGCGCCAAAACGGGGATAGTTAGAAGTCTGCAATTGACGGTAGAATATTGGCCATAAGAATGTCTACCAACTGAAGAACATTCCGATTCGCTGATCGCTCTATCTTAGGAGTTATGGCAGAACTTAGAAAATAATATTGTATCGACTCTAGCGCCAAAACGGGGATAGTAAGAACTCTGCAATTGACGGTAGAATATTGGCCATAAAAATGTCTACGAACTGAAGAACAATCCGAATCTGTGATCGCTCTATTTTGGGAGTTATGGCAGAACTTAGAAAATAATATTGTATCGAGTCTAGCGCCAAAACGGCGATAGTTAGAACTCTGCAATTGACGGTAGAATATTGGCCATAAGAATGTCTACCAACTGAAGAACATTCCGATTCTGTGATCGCTCTATCTTAGGAGTTATGGCAGAACTTAGAAAATAATATTGTATCGACTCTAGCGCCAAAACGGGGATAGTAAGAACTCTGCAATTGACGGTAGAATATTCGCCATAAAAATGTCTAACAACTGACGCACAATCCAATTCTATGCTCGCTCTATTTCAGGACTTATAGCAGATCTTAGAAAATAATACTGCATCAACTCTAGCGCTAAAAGGTGATAGTTAGAATTCTGTAACTCACTGTAGAGTATTTGCCATTAAAAATATCTAACAACTGTCGAAAAATCCGACTCTGTGATCGCTCTATTTTATGAGTTATGGCAGAACTTAGAAAATAATATTGTATCGACTCTAGCGCCAAAACCGTGATAGTTAGAAGTCCACAACTGACGGTAGAATATCCGCCATAAAAATGTCTACCAACTGAAGAAAAATCCGATTCTGTGATCGCTCTATTTTAGGAGTTATGGCACAACTTAGAAAATAATATTGTATCGACTCTAGCGCCAAAGAGGGGATAGCTAGAACTCTGCAATTGACGGTGGAATATTCGCCATAAAAATATCTACCAACTGAAGAACAATCCGATTCTGTGATCGCTCTATCTTAGGAGTTATGGCAGATCTTAGAAAGTAATACTGCATCGACTCTAGCGCCAAAACGGCGATAGTTAGAACTCTATGAATGACGGTAGAATATTCGCCAGACAAATGTCTAACAACTGCCGAAAAATCCGAATCTGTGATCGTTCTATTTTAGGAGTTATGGCAGAACTTAGAAAATAATATTGTATCGACTCTAGCGCTAAAACCGTGATAGTTAGAAGTCCACAACTGACAGTAGAATATTCGCCATAAAAATGTCTACCAACTGAAGAACAATCCGATTCTGTGATCGCTCAATTTTAGGAGTTATGGCAGAACTTAGAAAATAATATTGTATCGACTCTAGCGCCAAAACGGGGATAGTAAGAACTCTGCAATTGACGGTAGAATATTCGCCATAAAAATGTCTACGAACTGAAGAACAATCCGAATCTGTGATCGCTCTATTTTGGGAGTTATGGCAGAACTTAGAAAATAATATTGTATCGAGCCTAGCGCCAAAGTGGGGATAGCTAGAACTCTGCAATTGACGGTGGAATATTCGCCATAAAAATATCTACCAACTGAAGAACAATCCGATTCTGTGATCGCTCTATCTTAGGAGTTTTGGCAGAACTTAGAAAATAATATTGTATCGACTCTAGCGCCAAAGTGGGGATAGCTAGAATTCTGCAATTGACGGTGGAATATTCGCCATAAAAATATCTACCAACTGAAGAACAATCCGATTCTGTGATCGCTCTATCTTAGGAGTTATGGCAGATCTTAGAAAATAATACTGCATCGACTCTAGCGCCAAAACGGCGATAGTTAGAACTCTATGAATGACGGTAGAATATTCGCCATAAAAATGTCTAACAACTGAAGCACAATCCAATTCTGTGATCGCTCTATTTTAGGAGTTATAGCAGATTTTAGAAAATAATACTGCATCGACTCTAGCGCCAAAACGGGGATAGTTAGGACTCTATAACTGACGGTAGAATATTCGCCATAAAAATGTCTACCAACTGAAGAACAATCCAGTTCTGTGATCGCTGTATTTAGGAGTTATGGCAGAACTTAGAAAATAATACTGCATCGACTCTAGCGCCAAAAGGTGATAGTTAGAATTCTGTAACTGACTGTAGAGTATTCGCCATTAAAAATATCTAACAACTGCCGAAAAATCCGACTCTGTGATCGCTCTATTTTCTGAGTTATGGCAGAACTTAGAAAATAATATTTTATCGAGTCTAGCGCCAAAATGGTGACAGTTAGAAGTCCGTAACTGACGGTGGAATATTCGCCATAAAAATGTCTAACAACTGAAGAACAATCCGATTCTGTGATCGCTCTATCTTAGGAGTTATGGCAGAACTTAGAAAATAATATTGTATCGACTCTAGCGCCAAAACGGCGATAGTTAGAACTCTATGAATGACGGTAGAATATTCGCCATAAAAATGTCTAACAACTGAAGCACAATCCAATTCTGTGATCGCTCTATTTTAGGAGTTATAGCAGATTTTAGAAAATAATACTGCATCGACTCTAGCGCCAAAACGGGGATAGTTAGGACTCTATAACTGACGGTAGAATATTCGCCATAAAAATGTCTACCAACTGAAGAACAATCCAGTTCTGTGATCGCTGTATTTAGGAGTTATGGCAGAACTTAGAAAATAATACTGCATCGACGCTAGCGCCAGAACGTGATAGTTAGAATTCTGTAACTAACTGTAGAGTATTCGCCATTAAAAATATCTAACAACTGCCGAAATATCCGACTCTGTGATCGCTCTATTTTAGGAGTTATGGCAGAACTTAGAAAATAATATTGTATCGAGTCTAGCGCCAAAACGGCGATAGTAAGAACTCTGCAATTGACGGTAGAATATTGGCCATAAGAATGTCTACCAACTGAAGAACATTCCGATTCGGTGATCGCTCTATCTTAGGAGTTATGGCAGAACTTAGAAAATAATATTTTATCGACTCTAGCGCCAAAACGGGGATAGTAAGAACTCTGCAATTGACGGTCGAATATTGGCCATAAGAATGTCTACCAACTGAAGAACATTCCGATTCGGTGATCGCTCTATCTTAGGAGTTATGGCAGAACTTACAAAATAATATTGTATCGACTCTAGCGCCAAAACGGGGATAGTAAGAATTCTGTAACTGACAGTAGAATATTCGCCATAAAAATGTCTACCAACTGAAGAACAATCCGATTCTGTGATCGTTCAATTTTAGGAGTTATGGCAGAACTTAGAAAATAATATTGTATCGACTCTAGCGCCAAAACGGGGATAGTAAGAACTCTGCAATTGACGGTAGAATATTCGCCATAAAAATGTCTACGAACTGAAGAACAATCCGAATCTGTGATCGCTCTATTTTGGGAGTTATGGCAGAACTTAGAAAATAATATTGTATCGAGCCTAGCGCCAAAACGGCGATAGTAAGAACTCTGCAATTGACGGTAGAATATTGGCCATAAGAATATCTACCAACTGAAGAACATTCCGATTCGGTGATCGCTCTATATTGGGAGTTATGGCAGAACTTAGACAATATTATTGTACCGACTCTAGCGCCAAAACGGGGATAGTTAGAAGTCTGCAATTGACGGTAGAATATTGGCCATAAGAATGTCTACCAACTGAAGAACATTCCGATTCGGTGATCGCTCTATGTTAGGAGTTATGACAGAACTTAGAAAATAATATTCTCTCGACTCTAGCGCCAAAACGGGGATAGTTAGAAGTCTGCAATTGACGGTAGAATATTGGCCATAAGAATGTCTACCAACTGAAGAACATTCCGATTCGCTGATCGCTCTATCTTAGGAGTTATGGCAGAACTTAGAAAATAATATTGTATCGACTCTAGCGCCAAAACGGGGATAGTAAGAACTCTGCAATTGACGGTAGAATATTGGCCATAAAAATGTCTACGAACTGAAGAACAATCCGAATCTGTGATCGCTCTATTTTGGGAGTTATGGCAGAACTTAGAAAATAATATTGTATCGAGTCTAGCGCCAAAACGGCGATAGTTAGAACTCTGCAATTGACGGTAGAATATTGGCCATAAGAATGTCTACCAACTGAAGAACATTCCGATTCTGTGATCGCTCTATCTTAGGAGTTATGGCAGAACTTAGAAAATAATATTGTATCGACTCTAGCGCCAAAACGGGGATAGTAAGAACTCTGCAATTGACGGTAGAATATTCGCCATAAAAATGTCTAACAACTGACGCACAATCCAATTCTATGATCGCTCTATTTTAGGACTTATAGCAGATCTTAGAAAATAATACTGCATCAACTCTAGCGCTAAAAGGTGATAGTTAGAATTCTGTAACTCACTGTAGAGTATTTGCCATTAAAAATATCTAACAACTGTCGAAAAATCCGACTCTGTGATCGCTCTATTTTATGAGTTATGGCAGAACTTAGAAAATAATATTTTATCGAGTCTAGCGCCAAAACGGTGACAGTTAGAAGTCCGTAACTGACGGTGGAATATTCGCCATAAAAATGTCTAACAACTGCCGAAAAATCCGAATCTGTGATCGTTCTATTTTAGGAGTTAAGGCAGAACTTAGAAAATAATATTGTATCGACTCTAGCGCCAAAACCGTGATAGTTAGAAGTCCACAACTGACGGTAGAATATCCGCCATAAAAATGTCTACCAACTGAAGAAAAATCCGATTCTGTGATCGCTCTATTTTAGGAGTTATGGCACAACTTAGAAAATAATATTGTATCGACTCTAGCGCCAAAGAGGGGATAGCTAGAACTCTGCAATTGACGGTGGAATATTCGCCATAAAAATATCTACCAACTGAAGAACAATCCGATTCTGTGATCGCTCTATCTTAGGAGTTATGGCAGATCTTAGAAAGTAATACTGCATCGACTCTAGCGCCAAAACGGCGATAGTTAGAACTCTATGAATGACGGTAGAATATTCGCCAGACAAATGTCTAACAACTGCCGAAAAATCCGAATCTGTGATCGTTCTATTTTAGGAGTTATGGCAGAACTTAGAAAATAATATTGTATCGACTCTAGCGCTAAAACCGTGATAGTTAGAAGTCCACAACTGACAGTAGAATATTCGCCATAAAAATGTCTACCAACTGAAGAACAATCCGATTCTGTGATCGTTCAATTTTAGGAGTTATGGCAGAACTTAGAAAATAATATTGTATCGACTCTAGCGCCAAAACGGGGATAGTAAGAACTCTGCAATTGACGGTAGAATATTCGCCATAAAAATGTCTACGAACTGAAGAACAATCCGAATCTGTGATCGCTCTATTTTGGGAGTTATGGCAGAACTTAGAAAATAATATTGTATCGAGCCTAGCGCCAAAACGGCGGTAGTAAGAACTCTGCAATTGACGGTAGAATATTGGCCATAAGAATATCTACCAACTGAAGAACATTCCGATACGGTGATCGCTCTATTTTAGGAAATATGGCACAACTTAGAAAATAATATTGTATCGACTCTAGCGCCAAAGAGGGGATAGCTAGAACTCTGCAATTGACGGTGGAATATTCGCCATAAAAATGTCTAACAACTGACGCACAATCCAATTCTGTGATCGCTCTATTTTAGGAGTTATAGCAGATCTTAGAAAATAATACTGCATCAACTCTAGCGCTAAAAGGTGATAGTTAGAATTCTGTAACTCACTGTAGAGTATTTGCCATTAAAAATATCTAACAACTGTCGAAAAATCCGACTCTGTGATCGCTCTATTTTATGAGTTATGGCAGAACTTAGAAAATAATATTGTATCGAGCCTAGCGCCAAAACGGCGATAGTAAGAACTCTGCAATTGACGGTAGAATATTGGCCATAAGAATATCTACGAACTGAAGAACATTCCGATTCGGTGATCGCTCTATATTGGGAGTTATGGCAGAACTTAGACAATATTATTGTACCGACTCTAGCGCCAAAATGGGGATAGTTAGAAGTCTGCAATTGACGGTAGAATATTGGCCATAAGAATGTCTACCAACTGAAGAACATTCCGATACGGTGATCGCTCTATTTTAGGAGTTATGGCAGAACTTAGAAAATAATATTTTATCGACTCTACCGCCAAAACCGTGATAGTTAGAAGTCCACAACTGACGGTAGAATATCCGCCATAAAAATGTCTACCAACTGAAGAACAATCCGATTCTGTGATCGCTCTATTTTAGGAGTTATGGCACAACTTAGAAAATAATATTGTATCGACTCTAGCGCCAAAGAGGGGATAGCTAGAACTCTGCAATTGACGGTGGAATATTCGCCATAAAAATATCTACCAACTGAAGAACAATCCGATTCTGTGATCGCTCTATCTTAGGAGTTATGGCAGATCTTAGAAAATAATACTGCATCGACTCTAGCGCCAAAACGGCGATAGTTAGAACTCTATGAATGACGGTAGAATATTCGCCAGACAAATGTCTAACAACTGAAGCACAATCCAATTCTGTGATCGCTCTATTTTAGGAGTTATAGCAGATCTTAGAAAATAATACTGCATCGACTCTAGCGCCAAAACGGGGATAGTTAGAACTCTATGACTGACGGTAGAATATTCGCCATAAAAATGTCTACCAACTGAAGAACAATCCAATTCTGTGATCGCTGTATTTAGGAGTTATGGCAGAACTTAGAAAATAATATTGTATCGACTCTAGCGCCAAAGAGGGGATAGCTAGAACTCTGCAATTGACGGTGGAATATTCGCCATAAAAATGTCTACCAACTGAAGAACATTCCGATTCTGTGATCGCTCTATTTTAGGAGTTATGGCAGAACTTACAAAATAATATTGTATCGACTCTAGCGCCAAAGTGGGGATAGCTAGAACTCTGCAATTGACGGTGGAATATTCGCCATAAAAATGTCTACCAACTGAAGAACAATCCAGTTCTGTGATCGCTGTATTTAGGAGTTATGGCAGAACTTAGAAAATAATACTGCATCGACTCTAGGGAGAAAAGGTGATAGTTAGAATTCTGTAACTGACTGTAGAGTATTCGCCATTAAAAATATCTAACAACTGCCGAAAAATCCGACTCTGTGATCGCTCTATTTTATGAGTTATAGCAGAACTTAGAAAATAATATTTTATCGAGTCTAGCGCCAAAATGGTGACAGTTGGAAGTCCGTAACTGACGGTGGAATATTCGCCATAAAAATGTCTAACAACTGAAGAACAATCCGATTCTGTGATCGCTCTATCTTAGGAGTTATGGCAGAACTTAGAAAATAATACTGCATCGACGCTAGCGCCAGAACGTGATAGTTGGAATTCTGTAACTAACTGTAGAGTATTCGCCATTAAAAATATCTAACAACAGCCGAAATATCCGACTCTGTGATCGCTCTATTTTAGGAGTTATGGCAGAACTTAGAAAATAATATTGTATCGAGTCTAGCGCCAAAACGGCGATAGTAAGAACTCTGCAATTGACGGTAGAATATTGGCCATAAGAATGTCTACCAACTGAAGAACATTCCGATTCGGTGATCCCTCTATCTTAGGAGTTATGGCAGAACTTAGAAAATAATATTGTATCGACTCTAGCGCCAAAACGGGGATAGTAAGAACTCTGCAATTGACGGTCGAATATTCGCCATAAAAATGTCTACGAACTGAAGAACAATCCGAATCTGTGATCGCTCTATTTTGGGAGTTATGGCAGAACTTAGAAAATAATATTGTATCGAGCCTAGCGCCAAAACGGCGATAGTAAGAACTCTGCAATTGACGGTAGAATATTGGCCATAAGAATATCTACCAACTGAAGAACATTCCGATTCGGTGACCGCTCTATATTGGGAGTTATGGCAGAACTTAGACAATATTATTGTACCGACTCTAGCGCCAAAACGGGGATAGTTAGAAGTCTGCAATTGACGGTAGAATATTGGCCATAAGAATGTCTACCAACTGAAGAACATTCCGATTCGGTGATCGCTCTATGTTAGGAGTTATGGCAGAACTTAGAAAATAATATTCTCTCGACTCTAGCGCCAAAACGGGGATAGTTAGAAGTCTGCAATTGACGGTAGAATATTGGCCATAAGAATGTCTACCAACTGAAGAACATTCCGATTCTCTGATCGCTCTATCTTAGGAGTTATGGCAGAACTTAGAAAATAATATTGTATCGACTCTAGCGCCAAAACGGGGATAGTAAGAACTCTGCAATTGACGGTAGAATATTGGCCATAAAAATGTCTACGAACTGAAGAACAATCCGAATCTGTGATCGCTCTATTTTGGGAGTTATGGCAGAACTTAGGAAATAATATTGTATCGAGTCTAGCGCCAAAACGGCGATAGTTAGAACTCTGCAATTGACGGTAGAATATTGGCCATAAGAATGTCTACCAACTGAAGAACATTCCGATTCGGTGATCGCTCTATCTTAGGAGTTATGGCAGAACTTAGAAAATAATATTGTATCGACTCTAGCGCCAAAACGGGGATAGTAAGAACTCTGCAATTGACGGTAGAATATTCGCCATAAAAATGTCTAACAACTGACGCACAATCCAATTCTGTGATCGATCTATTTTAGGAGTTATAGCAGATCTTAGAAAATAATACTGCATCAACTCTAGCGCTAAAAGGTGATAGTTAGAATTCTGTAACTCACTGTAGAGTATTTGCCATTAAAAATATCTAACAACTGTCGAAAAATCCGACTCTGTGATGGCTCTATTTTATGAGTTATGGCAGAACTTAGAAAATAATATTTTATCGAGTCTAGCGCCAAAACGGTGACAGTTAGAAGTCCGTAACTGACGGTGGAATATTCGCCATAAAAATGTCTAACAACTGCCGAAAAATCCGAATCTGTGATCGTTCTATTTTAGGAGTTATGGCAGAACTTAGAAAATAATATTGTATCGACTCTAGCGCCAAAACCGTGATAGTTAGAAGTCCACAACTGACGGTAGAATATCCGCCATAAAAATGTCTACCAACTGAAGAAAAATCCGATTCTGTGATCGCTCTATTTTAGGAGTTATGGCACAACTTAGAAAATAATATTGTATCGACTCTAGCGCCAAAGAGGGGATAGCTAGAACTCTGCAATTGACGGTGGAATATTCGCCATAAAAATATCTACCAACTGAAGAACAATCCGATTCTGTGATCGCTCTATCTTAGGAGTTATGGCAGATCTTAGAAAATAATACTGCATCGACTCTAGCGCCAAAACGGCGATAGTTAGAACTCTATGAATGACGGTAGAATATTCGCCATAAAAATGTCTAACAACTGAAGCACAATCCAATTCTGTGATCGCTCTATTTTAGGAGTTATAGCAGATCTTAGAAAATAATACTGCATCGACTCTAGCGCCAAAACGGGGATAGTTAGAACTCTATGACTGACGGTAGAATATTCGCCATAAAAATGTCTAGCAACTGCCGAAAAATCCGACTCTGTGATCCCTCTATTTTAGGAGTTATGGCAGAACTTAGAAAATAATATTTTATCGAGTCTAGCGCCAAAACGGTGACAGTTAGAAGTCCGTAACTGACGGTAGAATATTCGCCATAAAAATGTCTAACAACTGAAGAACAATCCGATTCTGTGATCGCTCTATCTTAGGAGTTATGGCAGATTATAGAAAATAATAGTGCATCGACGCTAGCGCCAGAACGTGATAGTTAGAATTCTGTAACTTACTGTAGAGTATTCGCCATTAAAAATATCTAACAACTGCCGAAATATCCGACTCTGTGATCGCCCTATTTTAGGAGTTATGGCAGAACTTAGAAAATAATATTTTATCGAGTCTAGCGCCAAAACGGCGATAGTAAGAACTCTGCAATTGACGGTAGAATATTGGCCATAAGAATGTCTACCAACTGAAGAACATTCCGATTCGGTGATCGCTCTATCTTAGGAGTTATGGCAGAACTTAGAAAATAATATTGTATCGACTCTAGCGCCAAAACGGGGATAGTAAGAACTCTGCAATTGACGGTCGAATATTGGCCATAAAAATATCTACCAACTGAAGAACATTCCGATTCTGTGATCGCTCTATTTTAGGAGTTATGGCAGAACTTACAAAATAATATTGTATCGACTCTAGCGCCAAAGTGGGGATAGCTAGAACTCTGCAATTGACGGTGGAATATTCGCCATAAAAATATCTACCAACTGAAGAACATTCCGATTCTGTGATCGCTCTATTTTAGGAGTTATGGCAGAACTTACAAAATAATATTGTATCGACTCTAGCTCCAAAGTGGGGATAGCTAGAACTCTGCAATTGACGGTGGAATATTCGCCATAAAAATATCTACCAACTGAAGAACAATCCGATTCTGTGATCGCTCTATCTTAGGAGTTATGGCAGATCTTAGAAAATAATACCGCATCGACTCTAGCGCCAAAACGGCGATAGTTAGAACTCTATGAATGACGGTAGAATATTCGCCATAAAAATGTCTAACAACTGAAGCACAATCCAATTCTGTGATCGCTCTATTTTAGGATTTATAGCAGATTTTAGAAAATAATACTGCATCGACTCTAGCGCCAAAACGGGGATAGTTAGAACTCTATGACTGACGGTAGAATATTCGCCATAAAAATGTCTAACAACTGAAGAACAATCCAATTCGGTGATCGCTCTATTTTAGGAGTTATGGCAGAACTTAGAAAATAATATTGTATCGGCTCTAGCACCAAAACGGTGATAGTGAGAGCTCTATGAATGACTGCAGAATATTCGCCATAAAAATGTCTAACAACTGCCGAAAAATCCGAATCTGTGATCGTTCTATTTTATGAGTTATGGCAGAACTTAGAAAATAATATTTTATCGAGTCTAGCGCCAAAACGGTGACAGTTAGAAGTCCGTAACTGACGGTGGAATATTCGCCATAAAAATGTCTAACAACTGCCGAAAAATCCGAATCTGTGATCGTTCTACTTTAGGAGTTATGGCAGAACTTAGAAAATAATATTGTATCGACTCTAGCGCCAAAACCGTGATAGTTAGAAGTCCACAACTGACGGTAGAATATCCGCCATAAAAATGTCTACCAACTGAAGAACAATCCGATTCTGTGATCGCTCTATTTTAGGAGTTATGGCACAACTTAGAAAATAATATTGTATCGACTCTAGCGCTAAAGAGGGGATAGCTAGAACTCTGCAATTGACGGTGGAATATTCGCCATAAAAATATCTACCAACTGAAGAACAATCCGATTCTGTGATCGCTCTATCTTAGGAGTTATGGCAGATCTTAGAAAATAATACTGCATCGACTCTAGCGCCAAAACGGCAATAGTTAGAACTCTATGAATGACGGTAGAATATTCGCCATAAAAATGTCTAACAACTGAAGCACAATCCAATTCTGTGATCGCTCTATTTTAGGAGTTATAGCAGATCTTAGAAAATAATACTGCATCGACTCTAGCGCCAAAACGGGGATAGTTAGAACTCTATGACTGACGGTAGAATATTCGCCATAAAAATGTCTACCAACTGAAGAACAATCCAATTCTGTGATCGCTGTAATTAGGAGTTATGGCAGAACTTAGAAAATAATACTGCATCGACTCTAGCGCCAAAAGGTGATAGTTAGAATTCTGTAACTAACTGTAGAGTATTCGCCATTAAAAATATCTAGCAACTGCCGAAAAATCCGACTCTGTGATCCCTCTATTTTAGGAGTTATGGCAGAACTTAGAAAATAATATTTTATCGAGTCTAGCGCCAAAACGGTGACAGTTAGAAGTCCGTAACTGACGGTAGAATATTCGCCATAAAAATGTCTAACAACTGAAGAACAATCCGATTCTGTGATCGCTCTATCTTAGGAGTTATGGCAGAACTTAGAAAATAATACTGCATCGACGCTAGCGCCAGAACGTGATAGTTAGAATTCTGTAACTTACTGTAGAGTATTCGCCATTAAAAATATCTAACAACTGCCGAAATATCCGACTCTGTGATCGCCCTATTTTAGGAGTTATGGCAGAACTTAGAAAATAATATTTTATCGAGTCTAGCGCCAAAACGGTGACAGTTAGAAGTCCGTAACTGACGGTAGAATATTCGCCATAAAAATGTCTAACAACTGCCGAAAAATCCGAATCTGTGATCGTTCTATTTTAGGAGTTATGGCAGAACTTAGAAAATAATATTGTATCGAGTCTAGCGCCAAAACGGCGATAGTAAGAACTCTGCAATTGACGGTCGAATATTGGCCATAAGAATGTCTACCAACTGAAGAACATTCCGATTCGGTGATCGCTCTATCTTAGGAGTTATGGCAGAACTTAGAAAATAATATTGTATCCACTCTAGCGCCAAAACGGGGATAGTAAGAACTCTGCAATTGACGGTCGAATATTGGCCATAAGAATGTCTACCAACTGAAGAACATTCCGATTCGGTGATCGCTCTATCTTAGGAGTTATGGCAGAACTTACAAAATAATATTGTATCGACTCTAGCGCCAAAACGGGGATAGTAAGAATTCTGTAACTGACAGTAGAATATTCGCCATAAAAATGTCTACCAACTGAAGAACAATCCGATTCTGTGATCGTTCTATTTTAGGAGTTATGGCAGAACTTAGAAAATAATATTTTATCGACTATAGCGCCAAAACGGGGATAGTTAGAAGTCTGCAATTGACGGTAAAATATTGGCCGTAAAAATGTCTACCAACTGAAGAACAATCCGATTCTGTGATCGCTCTATTTTAGGAGTTATGGCACAACTTAGAAAATAATATTTTATCGACTCTAGCGCCAAAGAGGGGATAGCTAGAACTCTGCAATTGACGGTGGAATATTCGCCATAAAAATATCTACCAACTGAAGAACAATCCGATTCTGTGATCGCTCTATCTTAGGAGTTATGGCAGATCTTAGAAAATAATACTGCATCGACTCTAGCGCCAAAACGGCAATAGTTAGAACTCTATGAATGACGGTAGAATATTCGCCATAAAAATGTCTAACAACTGAAGCACAATCCAATTCTGTGATCGCTCTATTTTAGGAGTTATAGCAGATCTTAGAAAATAATACTGCATCGACTCTAGCGCCAAAACGGGGATAGTTAGAACTCTATGACTGACGGTAGAATATTCGCCATAAAAATGTCTACCAACTGAAGAACAATCCAATTCTGTGATCGCTGTAATTAGGAGTTATGGCAGAACTTAGAAAATAATACTGCATCGACTCTAGCGCCAAAAGATGATAGTTAGAATTCTGTAACTAACTGTAGAGTATTCGCCATTAAAAATATCTAGCAACTGCCGAAAAATCCGACTCTGTGATCCCTCTATTTTAGGAGTTATGGCAGAACTTAGAAAATAATATTTTATCGAGTCTAGCGCCAAAACGGTGACAGTTAGAAGTCCGTAACTGACGGTAGAATATTCGCCATAAAAATGTCTAACAACTGAAGAACAATCCGATTCTGTGATCGCTCTATCTTAGGAGTTATGGCAGAACTTAGAAAATAATACTGCATCGACGCTAGCGCCAGAACGTGATAGTTAGAATTCTGTAACTTACTGTAGAGTATTCGCCATTAAAAATATCTAACAACTGCCGAAATATCCGACTCTGTGATCGCCCTATTTTAGGAGTTATGGCAGAACTTAGAAAATAATATTTTATCGAGTCTAGCGCCAAAACGGTGACAGTTAGAAGTCCGTAACGGACGGTAGAATATTCGCCATAAAAATGTCTAACAACTGCCGAAAAATCCGAATCTGTGATCGTTCTATTTTAGGAGTTATGGCAGAACTTAGAAAATAATATTGTATCGAGTCTAGCGCCAAAACGGCGATAGTAAGAACTCTGCAATTGACGGTCGAATATTGGCCATAAGAATGTCTACCAAATGAAGAACATTCCGATTCGGTGATCGCTCTATCTTAGGAGTTATGGCAGAACTTAGAAAATAATATTGTATCGACTCTAGCGCCAAAACGGGGATAGTAAGAACTCTGCAATTGACGGTCGAATATTGGCCATAAGAATGTCTACCAACTGAAGAACATTCCGATTCGGTGATCGCTCTATCTTAGGAGTTATGGCAGAACTTACAAAATAATATTGTATCGACTCTAGCGCCAAAACGGGGATAGTAAGAATTCTGTAACTGACAGTAGAATATTCGCCATAAAAATGTCTACCAACTGAAGAACAATCCGATTCTGTGATCGTTCTATTTTAGGAGTTATGGCAGAACTTAGAAAATAATATTTTATCGACTATAGCGCCAAAACGGGGATAGTTAGAAGTCTGCAATTGACGGTAAAATATTGGCCGTAAAAATGTCTACCAACTGAAGAACATTCCGATTCTGTGATCGCTCTATTTTAGGAGTTATGGCAGAACTTACAAAATAATATTGTATCGACTCTAGCGCCAAAGTGGGGATAGCTAGAACTCTGCAATTGACGGTGGAATATTCGCCATAAAAATATCTACCAACTGAAGAACAATCCGATTCTGTGATCGCTCTATCTTAGGAGTTTTGGCAGAACTTAGAAAATAATATTGTATCGACTCTAGCGCCAAAACCGTGATAGTTAGAAGTCCACAACTGACGGTAGAATATCCGCCATAAAAATGTCTACCAACTGAAGAACAATCAGATTCTGTGATCGCTCTATTTTAGGAGTTATGGCAGAACTTAGAAAATGATACTGCATCGACTCTAGCGCCAAAAGGTGATAGTTAGAACTCTGTAACTGACTGTAGAGTATTCGCCATAAAAATGTCTAACAACTGCCGAAAAATCCGAATCTGTGATCGTTCTACTTTAGGAGTTATGGCAGAACTTAGAAAATAATATTGTATCGACTCTAGCGCCAAAACCGTGATAGTTAGAAGTCCACAACTGACGGTAGAATATCCGCCATAAAAATGTCTACCAACTGAAGAACAATCCGATTCTGTGATCGCTCTATCTTAGGAGTTATGGCAGATCTTAGAAAATAATACTGCATCGACTCTAGCGCCAAAAGGTGATAGTTAGAATTCTGTAACTGACTGTAGAGTATTCGCCATAAAAATGTCTAACAACTGCCGAAAAATCCGAATCTGTGATCGTTCTACTTTAGGAGTTATGGCAGAACTTAGAAAATAATATTGTATCGACTCTAGCGCCAAAACCGTGATAGTTAGAAGTCCACAACTGACGGTAGAATATCCGCCATAAAAATGTCTACCAACTGAAGAACAATCCGATTCTGTGATCGCTCTATCTTAGGAGTTATGGCAGAACTTAGAAAATGTTACTGCATCGACTCTAGCGCCAAAAGGTGATAGTTAGAACTCTATGAATGACGGTAGAATATTCGCCATAAAAATGTCTAACAACTGAAGAACAATCCAATTCGGTGATCGCTCTATTTTAGGAGTTATAGCAGAACTTAGAAAATAATATTGTATCGGCTCTAGCACCAAAACGGTGATAGTGAGAGCTCTATGAATGACTGCAGAATATTCGCCATAAAAATGTCTAACAACTGAAGAACAATCCAATTCTGTGATCGCTATATTTTAGGAGTTATGGCAGAACTTAGAGAATAATATTGTATCGACTCTACTGCCAAAACCGTGATAGTTAGAAGTCCACAACTGACGATAGAATATCCGCCATAAAAATGTCTACCAACTGAAGAACAATCCGATGCTGTGATCGCTCTATTTTAGGAGTTATGGCAGAACTTAGAAAATATTATTTTATCGACTCTAGCGCCAAAAGGGAATGGTTAGAATTCTGTCACTGACGGTAGAAAATTCGCCATAAAAATGTCTACCAACTGAAGAACAATCCGATTCTGTGATCGCTCTATCTTAGGAGTTATAGCAGATCTTAGAAAATAATACTGCATCAACTCTAGCGCCAAAACGGGGACAGTTAGAACTCTATGACTGACGGTAGAATATTCGCCATAAAAATGTCTACCAACTGAAGAACAATCCAGTTCTGTGATCGCTGTATTTAGGAGTTATGGCAGAACTTAGAAAATAATACTGCATCGACTCTAGCGCCAAAAGGTGATAGTTAGAATTCTGTAACTGACTGTAGAGTATTCGCCATTAAAAATATCTAACAACTGCCGAAAAATCCGACTCTGTGATCGCTCTATTTTATGAGTTATGGCAGAACTTAGAAAATAATATTTTATCGAGTCTAGCGCCAAAACGGTGACAGTTAGAAGTCCGTAACTGACGGTGGAATATTCGCCATAAAAATGTATAACAACTGCCGAAAAATCCGAATCTGTGATCGCTGTATCTTAGGAGTTATGGCAGATCTTAGAAAATAGTACTGCATCGACTCTAGCGCCAAAACGGCGATAGTTAGAATTCTATGAATGACGGTAGAATATTCGCCATAAAAATGTCTAACAACTGAAGCACAATCCAATTCTGTGATCGCTCTATTTTAGGAGTTATAGCCGATCTTAGAAAATAATACTGCATCGACTCTAGCGCCAAAACGGGGATAGTTAGAACTCTATGACTGACGGTAGAATATTCGCCATAAAAATGTCTACCAACTGAAGAACAATCCAATTCTGTGATCGCTGTATTTAGGAGTTATGGCAGAACTTAGAAAATAATACTGCATCGACTCTAGCGCCAAAAGGTGATAGTTAGAATTCTGTAACTAACTGTAGAGTATTCGCCATTAAAAATATCTAGCAACTGCCGAAAAATCCGACTCTGTGATCGCTCTATTTTAGGAGTTATGGCAGAACTTAGAAAATAATATTTTATCGAGTCTAGCGCCAAAACGGTGACAGTTAGAAGTCCGTAACTGACGGTAGAATATTCGCCATAAAAATGTCTAACAACTGAAGAACAATCCGATTATGTGATCGCTCTATCTTAGGAGTTATCGCAGAACTTAGAAAATAATACTGCAGCGACTCTAGCGCCAAAACGGCAATAGTTAGAACTCTATGAATGACGGTAGAATATTCGCCATAAAAATGTCTAACAACTGAAGCACAATCCAATTCTGTGATCGCTCTATTTTAGGAGTTATAGCAGATCTTAGAAAATAATACTGCATCGACTCTAGCGCCAAAACGGGGATAGTTAGAACTCTATGACTGACGGTAGAATATTCGCCATAAAAATGTCTACCAACTGAAGAACAATCCAATTCTGTGATCGCTGTATTTAGGAGTTATCGCAGAACTTAGAAAATAATACTGCAGCGACTCTAGCGCCAAAACGGCAATAGTTAGAACTCTATGACTGACGGTAGAATATTCGCCATAAAAATGTCTAACAACTGAAGAACAATCCGATTCTGTGATCGCTCTATCTTAGGAGTTTTGGCAGAACTTAGAAAATAATATTGTATCGACTCTAGCGCCAAAGTGGGGATAGCTAGAACTCTGCAATTGACGGTGGAATATTCGCCATAAAAATATCTACCAACTGAAGAACAATCCGATTCTGTGATCGCTCTATCTTAGGAGTTATGGCAGATCTTAGAAAATAATACTGCATCGACTCTAGCGCCAAAAGGTGATAGTTAGAATTCTGTAACTGACTTTTGAGTATTCGCCATAAAAATGTCTAACAACTGCCTAAAAATCCGAATCTGTGATCGTTCTACTTTAGGAGTTATGGCAGAACTTAGAAAATAATATTGTATCGACTCTAGCGCCAAAACCGTGATAGTTAGAAGTCCACAACTGACGGTAGAATATCCGCCATAAAAATGTCTACCAACTGAAGAACAATCAGATTCTGTGATCGCTCTATTTTAGGAGTTATGGCAGAACTTAGAAAATGATACTGCATCGACTCTAGCGCCAAAAGGTGATAGTTAGAACTCTGTAACTGACTGTAGAGTATTCGCCATAAAAATGTCTAACAACTGCCGAAAAATCCGAATCTGTGATCGTTCTACTTTAGGAGTTATGGCAGAACTTAGAAAATAATATTGTATCGACTCTAGCGCCAAAACCGTGATAGTTAGAAGTCCACAACTGACGGTAGAATATCCGCCATAAAAATGTCTACCAACTGAAGAACAATCCGATTCTGTGATCGCTCTATCTTAGGAGTTATGGCAGATCTTAGAAAATAATACTGCATCGACTCTAGCGCCAAAAGGTGATAGTTAGAATTCTGTAACTGACTGTAGAGTATTCGCCATAAAAATGTCTAACAACTGCCGAAAAATCCGAATCTGTGATCGTTCTACTTTAGGAGTTATGGCAGAACTTAGAAAATAATATTGTATCGACTCTAGCGCCAAAACCGTGATAGTTAGAAGTCCACAACTGACGGTAGAATATCCGCCATAAAAATGTCTACCAACTGAAGAACAATCCGATTCTGTGATCGCTCTATCTTAGGAGTTATGGCAGAACTTAGAAAATGTTACTGCATCGACTCTAGCGCCAAAAGGTGATAGTTAGAACTCTATGAATGACGGTAGAATATTCGCCATAAAAATGTCTAACAACTGAAGAACAATCCAATTCGGTGATCGCTCTATTTTAGGAGTTATAGCAGAACTTAGAAAATAATATTGTATCGGCTCTAGCACCAAAACGGTGATAGTGAGAGCTCTATGAATGACTGCAGAATATTCGCCATAAAAATGTCTAACAACTGAAGAACAATCCAATTCTGTGATCGCTATATTTTAGGAGTTATGGCAGAACTTAGAGAATAATATTGTATCGACTCTACTGCCAAAACCGTGATAGTTAGAAGTCCACAACTGACGATAGAATATCCGCCATAAAAATGTCTACCAACTGAAGAACAATCCGATGCTGTGATCGCTCTATTTTAGGAGTTATGGCAGAACTTAGAAAATATTATTTTATCGACTCTAGCGCCAAAAGGGAATGGTTAGAATTCTGTCACTGACGGTAGAAAATTCGCCATAAAAATGTCTACCAACTGAAGAATAATCCGATTCTGTGATCGCTCTATCTTAGGAGTTATAGCAGATCTTAGAAAATAATACTGCATCAACTCTAGCGCCAAAACGGGGACAGTTAGAACTCTATGACTGACGGTAGAATATTCGCCATAAAAATGTCTACCAACTGAAGAACAATCCAGTTCTGTGATCGCTGTATTTAGGAGTTATGGCAGAACTTAGAAAATAATACTGCATCGACTCTAGCGCCAAAAGGTGATAGTTAGAATTCTGTAACTGACTGTAGAGTATTCGCCATTAAAAATATCTAACAACTGCCGAAAAATCCGACTCTGTGATCGCTCTATTTTATGAGTTATGGCAGAACTTAGAAAATAATATTTTATCGAGTCTAGCGCCAAAACGGTGACAGTTAGAAGTCCGTAACTGACGGTGGAATATTCGCCATAAAAATGTATAACAACTGCCGAAAAATCCGAATCTGTGATCGCTGTATCTTAGGAGTTATGGCAGATCTTAGAAAATAGTACTGCATCGACTCTAGCGCCAAAACGGCGATAGTTAGAATTCTATGAATGACGGTAGAATATTCCCCATAAAAATGTCTAACAACTGAAGCACAATCCAATTCTGTGATCGCTCTATTTTAGGAGTTATAGCCGATCTTAGAAAATAATACTGCATCGACTCTAGCGCCAAAACGGGGATAGTTAGAACTCTATGACTGACGGTAGAATATTCGCCATAAAAATGTCTACCAACTGAAGAACAATCCAATTCTGTGATCGCTGTATTTAGGAGTTATGGCAGAACTTAGAAAATAATACTGCATCGACTCTAGCGCCAAAAGGTGATAGTTAGAATTCTGTAACTAACTGTAGAGTATTCGCCATTAAAAATATCTAGCAACTGCCGAAAAATCCGACTCTGTGATCGCTCTATTTTAGGAGTTATGGCAGAACTTAGAAAATAATATTTTATCGAGTCTAGCGCCAAAACGGTGACAGTTAGAAGTCCGTAACTGACGGTAGAATATTCGCCATAAAAATGTCTAACAACTGAAGAACAATCCGATTATGTGATCGCTCTATCTTAGGAGTTATCGCAGAACTTAGAAAATAATACTGCAGCGACTCTAGCGCCAAAACGGCAATAGTTAGAACTCTATGAATGACGGTAGAATATTCGCCATAAAAATGTCTAACAACTGAAGCACAATCCAATTCTGTGATCGCTCTATTTTAGGAGTTATAGCAGATCTTAGAAAATAATACTGCATCGACTCTAGCGCCAAAACGGGGATAGTTAGAACTCTATGACTGACGGTAGAATATTCGCCATAAAAATGTCTACCAACTGAAGAACAATCCAATTCTGTGATCGCTGTATTTAGGAGTTATCGCAGAACTTAGAAAATAATACTGCAGCGACTCTAGCGCCAAAACGGCAATAGTTAGAACTCTATGAATGACGGTAGAATATTCGCCATAAAAATGTCTAACAACTGAAGCACAATCCAATTCTGTGATCGCTCTATTTTAGGAGTTATAGCAGATCTTAGAAAATAATACTGCATCGACTCTAGCGCCAAAACGGGGATAGTTAGAACTCTATGACTGACGGTAGAATATTCGCCATAAAAATGTCTACCAACTGAAGAACAATCCAATTCTGTGATCGCTGTATTTAGGAGTTATGGCAGAACTTAGAAAATAATACTGCATCGACTCTAGCGCCAAAAGGTGATAGTTAGAATTCTGTAACTAACTGGAGAGTATTCGCCATTAAAAATATCTAGCAACTGCCGAAAAATCCGACTCTGTGATCGCTCTATTTTAGGAGTTATGGCAGAACTTAGAAAATAATATTTTATCGAGTCTAGCGCCAAAACGGTGACAGTTAGAAGTCCGTAACTGACGGTAGAATATTGGCCATAAGAATGTCTACCAACTGAAGAACATTCCGATTCTGTGATCGCTCTATATTGGGAGTTATGGCAGAACTTAGACAATATTATTGTACCGACTCTAGCGCCAAAACGGGGATAGTTAGAAGTCTGCAATTGACGGTAGAATATTGGCCATAAGAATGTCTACCAACTGAAGAACATTCCGATTCGGTGATCGCTCTATATTGGGAGTTATGGCAGAACTTAGACAATATTATTGTACCGACTCTAGCGCCAAAACGGGGATAGTTAGAAGTCTGCAATTGACGGTAGAATATTGGCCATAAGAATGTCTACCAACTGAAGAACATTCCGATTCGGTGATCGCTCTATGTTAGGAGTTATGACAGAACTTAGAAAATAATATTCTCTCGACTCTAGCGCCAAAACGGGGATAGTTAGAAGTCTGCAATTGACGGTAGAATATTGGCCATAAGAATGTCTACCAACTGAAGAACATTCCGATTCGCTGATCGCTCTATCTTAGGAGTTATGGCAGAACTTAGAAAATAATATTGTATCGACTCTAGCGCCAAAACGGGGATAGTAAGAACTCTGCAATTGACGGTAGAATATTGGCCATAAAAATGTCTACGAACTGAAGAACAATCCGAATCTGTGATCGCTCTATTTTGGGAGTTATGGCAGAACTTAGAAAATAATATTGTATCGAGTCTAGCGCCAAAACGGCGATAGTTAGAACTCTGCAATTGACGGTAGAATATTGGCCATAAGAATGTCTACCAACTGAAGAACATTCCGATTCTGTGATCGCTCTATCTTAGGAGTTATGGCAGAACTTAGAAAATAATATTGTATCGACTCTAGCGCCAAAACGGGGATAGTAAGAACTCTGCAATTGACGGTAGAATATTCGCCATAAAAATGTCTAACAACTGACGCACAATCCAATTCTATGATCGCTCTATTTTAGGACTTATAGCAGATCTTAGAAAATAATACTGCATCAACTCTAGCGCTAAAAGGTGATAGTTAGAATTCTGTAACTCACTGTAGAGTATTTGCCATTAAAAATATCTAACAACTGTCGAAAAATCCGACTCTGTGATCGCTCTATTTTATGAGTTATGGCAGAACTTAGAAAATAATATTTTATCGAGTCTAGCGCCAAAACGGTGACAGTTAGAAGTCCGTAACTGACGGTGGAATATTCGCCATAAAAATGTCTAACAACTGCCGAAAAATCCGAATCTGTGATCGTTCTATTTTAGGAGTTAAGGCAGAACTTAGAAAATAATATTGTATCGACTCTAGCGCCAAAACCGTGATAGTTAGAAGTCCACAACTGACGGTAGAATATCCGCCATAAAAATGTCTACCAACTGAAGAAAAATCCGATTCTGTGATCGCTCTATTTTAGGAGTTATGGCACAACTTAGAAAATAATATTGTATCGACTCTAGCGCCAAAGAGGGGATAGCTAGAACTCTGCAATTGACGGTGGAATATTCGCCATAAAAATATCTACCAACTGAAGAACAATCCGATTCTGTGATCGCTCTATCTTAGGAGTTATGGCAGATCTTAGAAAGTAATACTGCATCGACTCTAGCGCCAAAACGGCGATAGTTAGAACTCTATGAATGACGGTAGAATATTCGCCAGACAAATGTCTAACAACTGCCGAAAAATCCGAATCTGTGATCGTTCTATTTTAGGAGTTATGGCAGAACTTAGAAAATAATATTGTATCGACTCTAGCGCTAAAACCGTGATAGTTAGAAGTCCACAACTGACAGTAGAATATTCGCCATAAAAATGTCTACCAACTGAAGAACAATCCGATTCTGTGATCGTTCAATTTTAGGAGTTATGGCAGAACTTAGAAAATAATATTGTATCGACTCTAGCGCCAAAACGGGGATAGTAAGAACTCTGCAATTGACGGTAGAATATTCGCCATAAAAATGTCTACGAACTGAAGAACAATCCGAATCTGTGATCGCTCTATTTTGGGAGTTATGGCAGAACTTAGAAAATAATATTGTATCGAGCCTAGCGCCAAAACGGCGGTAGTAAGAACTCTGCAATTGACGGTAGAATATTGGCCATAAGAATATCTACCAACTGAAGAACATTCCGATACGGTGATCGCTCTATTTTAGGAAATATGGCACAACTTAGAAAATAATATTGTATCGACTCTAGCGCCAAAGAGGGGATAGCTAGAACTCTGCAATTGACGGTGGAATATTCGCCATAAAAATGTCTAACAACTGACGCACAATCCAATTCTGTGATCGCTCTATTTTAGGAGTTATAGCAGATCTTAGAAAATAATACTGCATCAACTCTAGCGCTAAAAGGTGATAGTTAGAATTCTGTAACTCACTGTAGAGTATTTGCCATTAAAAATATCTAACAACTGTCGAAAAATCCGACTCTGTGATCGCTCTATTTTATGAGTTATGGCAGAACTTAGAAAATAATATTGTATCGAGCCTAGCGCCAAAACGGCGATAGTAAGAACTCTGCAATTGACGGTAGAATATTGGCCATAAGAATATCTACGAACTGAAGAACATTCCGATTCGGTGATCGCTCTATATTGGGAGTTATGGCAGAACTTAGACAATATTATTGTACCGACTCTAGCGCCAAA
The DNA here is from genome assembly GCA_963422695.1 of Xylophagus ater. Classification (NCBI taxonomy): domain Eukaryota; kingdom Metazoa; phylum Arthropoda; class Insecta; order Diptera; family Xylophagidae; genus Xylophagus; species Xylophagus ater. Next base: position 22,146,746 of record OY730481.1, read on the forward strand.
ATGGGGATAGTTAGAAGTCTGCAATTGACGGTAGAATATTGGCCATAAGAATGTCTACCAACTGAAGAACATTCCGATACGGTGATCGCTCTATTTTAGGAGTTATGGCAGAACTTAGAAAATAATATTTTATCGACTCTACCGCCAAAACCGTGATAGTTAGAAGTCCACAACTGACGGTAGAATATCCGCCATAAAAATGTCTACCAACTGAAGAACAATCCGATTCTGTGATCGCTCTATTTTAGGAGTTATGGCACAACTTAGAAAATAATATTGTATCGACTCTAGCGCCAAAGAGGGGATAGCTAGAACTCTGCAATTGACGGTGGAATATTCGCCATAAAAATATCTACCAACTGAAGAACAATCCGATTCTGTGATCGCTCTATCTTAGGAGTTATGGCAGATCTTAGAAAATAATACTGCATCGACTCTAGCGCCAAAACGGCGATAGTTAGAACTCTATGAATGACGGTAGAATATTCGCCAGACAAATGTCTAACAACTGAAGCACAATCCAATTCTGTGATCGCTCTATTTTAGGAGTTATAGCAGATCTTAGAAAATAATACTGCATCGACTCTAGCGCCAAAACGGGGATAGTTAGAACTCTATGACTGACGGTAGAATATTCGCCATAAAAATGTCTACCAACTGAAGAACAATCCAATTCTGTGATCGCTGTATTTAGGAGTTATGGCAGAACTTAGAAAATAATATTGTATCGACTCTAGCGCCAAAGAGGGGATAGCTAGAACTCTGCAATTGACGGTGGAATATTCGCCATAAAAATGTCTACCAACTGAAGAACATTCCGATTCTGTGATCGCTCTATTTTAGGAGTTATGGCAGAACTTACAAAATAATATTGTATCGACTCTAGCGCCAAAGTGGGGATAGCTAGAACTCTGCAATTGACGGTGGAATATTCGCCATAAAAATGTCTACCAACTGAAGAACAATCCAGTTCTGTGATCGCTGTATTTAGGAGTTATGGCAGAACTTAGAAAATAATACTGCATCGACTCTAGGGCCAAAAGGTGATAGTTAGAATTCTGTAACTGACTGTAGAGTATTCGCCATTAAAAATATCTAACAACTGCCGAAAAATCCGACTCTGTGATCGCTCTATTTTATGAGTTATAGCAGAACTTAGAAAATAATATTTTATCGAGTCTAGCGCCAAAATGGTGACAGTTAGAAGTCCGTAACTGACGGTGGAATATTCGCCATAAAAATGTCTAACAACTGAAGAACAATCCGATTCTGTGATCGCTCTATCTTAGGAGTTATGGCAGAACTTAGAAAATAATACTGCATCGACGCTAGCGCCAGAACGTGATAGTTGGAATTCTGTAACTAACTGTAGAGTATTCGCCATTAAAAATATCTAACAACAGCCGAAATATCCGACTCTGTGATCGCTCTATTTTAGGAGTTATGGCAGAACTTAGAAAATAATATTGTATCGAGTCTAGCGCCAAAACGGCGATAGTAAGAACTCTGCAATTGACGGTAGAATATTGGCCATAAGAATGTCTACCAACTGAAGAACATTCCGATTCGGTGATCCCTCTATCTTAGGAGTTATGGCAGAACTTAGAAAATAATATTTTATCGACTCTAGCGCCAAAACGGGGATAGTAAGAACTCTGCAATTGACGGTCGAATATTCGCCATAAAAATGTCTACGAACTGAAGAACAATCCGAATCTGTGATCGCTCTATTTTGGGAGTTATGGCAGAACTTAGAAAATAATATTGTATCGAGCCTAGCGCCAAAACGGCGATAGTAAGAACTCTGCAATTGACGGTAGAATATTGGCCATAAGAATATCTACCAACTGAAGAACATTCCGATTCGGTGACCGCTCTATATTGGGAGTTATGGCAGAACTTAGACAATATTATTGTACCGACTCTAGCGCCAAAACGGGGATAGTTAGAAGTCTGCAATTGACGGTAGAATATTGGCCATAAGAATGTCTACCAACTGAAGAACATTCCGATTCGGTGATCGCTCTATGTTAGGAGTTATGGCAGAACTTAGAAAATAATATTCTCTCGACTCTAGCGCCAAAACGGGGATAGTTAGAAGTCTGCAATTGACGGTAGAATATTGGCCATAAGAATGTCTACCAACTGAAGAACATTCCGATTCTCTGATCGCTCTATCTTAGGAGTTATGGCAGAACTTAGAAAATAATATTGTATCGACTCTAGCGCCAAAACGGGGATAGTAAGAACTCTGCAATTGACGGTAGAATATTGGCCATAAAAATGTCTACGAACTGAAGAACAATCCGAATCTGTGATCGCTCTATTTTGGGAGTTATGGCAGAACTTAGGAAATAATATTGTATCGAGTCTAGCGCCAAAACGGCGATAGTTAGAACTCTGCAATTGACGGTAGAATATTGGCCATAAGAATGTCTACCAACTGAAGAACATTCCGATTCGGTGATCGCTCTATCTTAGGAGTTATGGCAGAACTTAGAAAATAATATTGTATCGACTCTAGCGCCAAAACGGGGATAGTAAGAACTCTGCAATTGACGGTAGAATATTCGCCATAAAAATGTCTAACAACTGACGCACAATCCAATTCTGTGATCGATCTATTTTAGGAGTTATAGCAGATCTTAGAAAATAATACTGCATCAACTCTAGCGCTAAAAGGTGATAGTTAGAATTCTGTAACTCACTGTAGAGTATTTGCCATTAAAAATATCTAACAACTGTCGAAAAATCCGACTCTGTGATGGCTCTATTTTATGAGTTATGGCAGAACTTAGAAAATAATATTTTATCGAGTCTAGCGCCAAAACGGTGACAGTTAGAAGTCCGTAACTGACGGTGGAATATTCGCCATAAAAATGTCTAACAACTGCCGAAAAATCCGAATCTGTGATCGTTCTATTTTAGGAGTTATGGCAGAACTTAGAAAATAATATTGTATCGACTCTAGCGCCAAAACCGTGATAGTTAGAAGTCCACAACTGACGGTAGAATATCCGCCATAAAAATGTCTACCAACTGAAGAAAAATCCGATTCTGTGATCGCTCTATTTTAGGAGTTATGGCACAACTTAGAAAATAATATTGTATCGACTCTAGCGCCAAAGAGGGGATAGCTAGAACTCTGCAATTGACGGTGGAATATTCGCCATAAAAATATCTACCAACTGAAGAACAATCCGATTCTGTGATCGCTCTATCTTAGGAGTTATGGCAGATCTTAGAAAATAATACTGCATCGACTCTAGCGCCAAAACGGCGATAGTTAGAACTCTATGAATGACGGTAGAATATTCGCCATAAAAATGTCTAACAACTGAAGCACAATCCAATTCTGTGATCGCTCTATTTTAGGAGTTATAGCAGATCTTAGAAAATAATACTGCATCGACTCTAGCGCCAAAACGGGGATAGTTAGAACTCTATGACTGACGGTAGAATATTCGCCATAAAAATGTCTAGCAACTGCCGAAAAATCCGACTCTGTGATCCCTCTATTTTAGGAGTTATGGCAGAACTTAGAAAATAATATTTTATCGAGTCTAGCGCCAAAACGGTGACAGTTAGAAGTCCGTAACTGACGGTAGAATATTCGCCATAAAAATGTCTAACAACTGAAGAACAATCCGATTCTGTGATCGCTCTATCTTAGGAGTTATGGCAGATTTTAGAAAATAATAGTGCATCGACGCTAGCGCCAGAACGTGATAGTTAGAATTCTGTAACTTACTGTAGAGTATTCGCCATTAAAAATATCTAACAACTGCCGAAATATCCGACTCTGTGATCGCCCTATTTTAGGAGTTATGGCAGAACTTAGAAAATAATATTTTATCGAGTCTAGCGCCAAAACGGCGATAGTAAGAACTCTGCAATTGACGGTAGAATATTGGCCATAAGAATGTCTACCAACTGAAGAACATTCCGATTCGGTGATCGCTCTATCTTAGGAGTTATGGCAGAACTTAGAAAATAATATTGTATCGACTCTAGCGCCAAAACGGGGATAGTAAGAACTCTGCAATTGACGGTCGAATATTGGCCATAAAAATATCTACCAACTGAAGAACATTCCGATTCTGTGATCGCTCTATTTTAGGAGTTATGGCAGAACTTACAAAATAATATTGTATCGACTCTAGCGCCAAAGTGGGGATAGCTAGAACTCTGCAATTGACGGTGGAATATTCGCCATAAAAATATCTACCAACTGAAGAACATTCCGATTCTGTGATCGCTCTATTTTAGGAGTTATGGCAGAACTTACAAAATAATATTGTATCGACTCTAGCTCCAAAGTGGGGATAGCTAGAACTCTGCAATTGACGGTGGAATATTCGCCATAAAAATATCTACCAACTGAAGAACAATCCGATTCTGTGATCGCTCTATCTTAGGAGTTATGGCAGATCTTAGAAAATAATACCGCATCGACTCTAGCGCCAAAACGGCGATAGTTAGAACTCTATGAATGACGGTAGAATATTCGCCATAAAAATGTCTAACAACTGAAGCACAATCCAATTCTGTGATCGCTCTATTTTAGGATTTATAGCAGATTTTAGAAAATAATACTGCATCGACTCTAGCGCCAAAACGGGGATAGTTAGAACTCTATGACTGACGGTAGAATATTCGCCATAAAAATGTCTAACAACTGAAGAACAATCCAATTCGGTGATCGCTCTATTTTAGGAGTTATGGCAGAACTTAGAAAATAATATTGTATCGGCTCTAGCACCAAAACGGTGATAGTGAGAGCTCTATGAATGACTGCAGAATATTCGCCATAAAAATGTCTAACAACTGCCGAAAAATCCGAATCTGTGATCGTTCTATTTTATGAGTTATGGCAGAACTTAGAAAATAATATTTTATCGAGTCTAGCGCCAAAACGGTGACAGTTAGAAGTCCGTAACTGACGGTGGAATATTCGCCATAAAAATGTCTAACAACTGCCGAAAAATCCGAATCTGTGATCGTTCTACTTTAGGAGTTATGGCAGAACTTAGAAAATAATATTGTATCGACTCTAGCGCCAAAACCGTGATAGTTAGAAGTCCACAACTGACGGTAGAATATCCGCCATAAAAATGTCTACCAACTGAAGAACAATCCGATTCTGTGATCGCTCTATTTTAGGAGTTATGGCACAACTTAGAAAATAATATTGTATCGACTCTAGCGCTAAAGAGGGGATAGCTAGAACTCTGCAATTGACGGTGGAATATTCGCCATAAAAATATCTACCAACTGAAGAACAATCCGATTCTGTGATCGCTCTATCTTAGGAGTTATGGCAGATCTTAGAAAATAATACTGCATCGACTCTAGCGCCAAAACGGCAATAGTTAGAACTCTATGAATGACGGTAGAATATTCGCCATAAAAATGTCTAACAACTGAAGCACAATCCAATTCTGTGATCGCTCTATTTTAGGAGTTATAGCAGATCTTAGAAAATAATACTGCATCGACTCTAGCGCCAAAACGGGGATAGTTAGAACTCTATGACTGACGGTAGAATATTCGCCATAAAAATGTCTACCAACTGAAGAACAATCCAATTCTGTGATCGCTGTAATTAGGAGTTATGGCAGAACTTAGAAAATAATACTGCATCGACTCTAGCGCCAAAAGGTGATAGTTAGAATTCTGTAACTAACTGTAGAGTATTCGCCATTAAAAATATCTAGCAACTGCCGAAAAATCCGACTCTGTGATCCCTCTATTTTAGGAGTTATGGCAGAACTTAGAAAATAATATTTTATCGAGTCTAGCGCCAAAACGGTGACAGTTAGAAGTCCGTAACTGACGGTAGAATATTCGCCATAAAAATGTCTAACAACTGAAGAACAATCCGATTCTGTGATCGCTCTATCTTAGGAGTTATGGCAGAACTTAGAAAATAATACTGCATCGACGCTAGCGCCAGAACGTGATAGTTAGAATTCTGTAACTTACTGTAGAGTATTCGCCATTAAAAATATCTAACAACTGCCGAAATATCCGACTCTGTGATCGCCCTATTTTAGGAGTTATGGCAGAACTTAGAAAATAATATTTTATCGAGTCTAGCGCCAAAACGGTGACAGTTAGAAGTCCGTAACTGACGGTAGAATATTCGCCATAAAAATGTCTAACAACTGCCGAAAAATCCGAATCTGTGATCGTTCTATTTTAGGAGTTATGGCAGAACTTAGAAAATAATATTGTATCGAGTCTAGCGCCAAAACGGCGATAGTAAGAACTCTGCAATTGACGGTCGAATATTGGCCATAAGAATGTCTACCAACTGAAGAACATTCCGATTCGGTGATCGCTCTATCTTAGGAGTTATGGCAGAACTTAGAAAATAATATTGTATCGACTCTAGCGCCAAAACGGGGATAGTAAGAACTCTGCAATTGACGGTCGAATATTGGCCATAAGAATGTCTACCAACTGAAGAACATTCCGATTCGGTGATCGCTCTATCTTAGGAGTTATGGCAGAACTTACAAAATAATATTGTATCGACTCTAGCGCCAAAACGGGGATAGTAAGAATTCTGTAACTGACAGTAGAATATTCGCCATAAAAATGTCTACCAACTGAAGAACAATCCGATTCTGTGATCGTTCTATTTTAGGAGTTATGGCAGAACTTAGAAAATAATATTTTATCGACTATAGCGCCAAAACGGGGATAGTTAGAAGTCTGCAATTGACGGTAAAATATTGGCCGTAAAAATGTCTACCAACTGAAGAACAATCCGATTCTGTGATCGCTCTATTTTAGGAGTTATGGCACAACTTAGAAAATAATATTTTATCGACTCTAGCGCCAAAGAGGGGATAGCTAGAACTCTGCAATTGACGGTGGAATATTCGCCATAAAAATATCTACCAACTGAAGAACAATCCGATTCTGTGATCGCTCTATCTTAGGAGTTATGGCAGATCTTAGAAAATAATACTGCATCGACTCTAGCGCCAAAACGGCAATAGTTAGAACTCTATGAATGACGGTAGAATATTCGCCATAAAAATGTCTAACAACTGAAGCACAATCCAATTCTGTGATCGCTCTATTTTAGGAGTTATAGCAGATCTTAGAAAATAATACTGCATCGACTCTAGCGCCAAAACGGGGATAGTTAGAACTCTATGACTGACGGTAGAATATTCGCCATAAAAATGTCTACCAACTGAAGAACAATCCAATTCTGTGATCGCTGTAATTAGGAGTTATGGCAGAACTTAGAAAATAATACTGCATCGACTCTAGCGCCAAAAGATGATAGTTAGAATTCTGTAACTAACTGTAGAGTATTCGCCATTAAAAATATCTAGCAACTGCCGAAAAATCCGACTCTGTGATCCCTCTATTTTAGGAGTTATGGCAGAACTTAGAAAATAATATTTTATCGAGTCTAGCGCCAAAACGGTGACAGTTAGAAGTCCGTAACTGACGGTAGAATATTCGCCATAAAAATGTCTAACAACTGAAGAACAATCCGATTCTGTGATCGCTCTATCTTAGGAGTTATGGCAGAACTTAGAAAATAATACTGCATCGACGCTAGCGCCAGAACGTGATAGTTAGAATTCTGTAACTTACTGTAGAGTATTCGCCATTAAAAATATCTAACAACTGCCGAAATATCCGACTCTGTGATCGCCCTATTTTAGGAGTTATGGCAGAACTTAGAAAATAATATTTTATCGAGTCTAGCGCCAAAACGGTGACAGTTAGAAGTCCGTAACGGACGGTAGAATATTCGCCATAAAAATGTCTAACAACTGCCGAAAAATCCGAATCTGTGATCGTTCTATTTTAGGAGTTATGGCAGAACTTAGAAAATAATATTGTATCGAGTCTAGCGCCAAAACGGCGATAGTAAGAACTCTGCAATTGACGGTCGAATATTGGCCATAAGAATGTCTACCAAATGAAGAACATTCCGATTCGGTGATCGCTCTATCTTAGGAGTTATGGCAGAACTTAGAAAATAATATTGTATCGACTCTAGCGCCAAAACGGGGATAGTAAGAACTCTGCAATTGACGGTCGAATATTGGCCATAAGAATGTCTACCAACTGAAGAACATTCCGATTCGGTGATCGCTCTATCTTAGGAGTTATGGCAGAACTTACAAAATAATATTGTATCGACTCTAGCGCCAAAACGGGGATAGTAAGAATTCTGTAACTGACAGTAGAATATTCGCCATAAAAATGTCTACCAACTGAAGAACAATCCGATTCTGTGATCGTTCTATTTTAGGAGTTATGGCAGAACTTAGAAAATAATATTTTATCGACTATAGCGCCAAAACGGGGATAGTTAGAAGTCTGCAATTGACGGTAAAATATTGGCCGTAAAAATGTCTACCAACTGAAGAACATTCCGATTCTGTGATCGCTCTATTTTAGGAGTTATGGCAGAACTTACAAAATAATATTGTATCGACTCTAGCGCCAAAGTGGGGATAGCTAGAACTCTGCAATTGACGGTGGAATATTCGCCATAAAAATATCTACCAACTGAAGAACAATCCGATTCTGTGATCGCTCTATCTTAGGAGTTTTGGCAGAACTTAGAAAATAATATTGTATCGACTCTAGCGCCAAAACCGTGATAGTTAGAAGTCCACAACTGACGGTAGAATATCCGCCATAAAAATGTCTACCAACTGAAGAACAATCAGATTCTGTGATCGCTCTATTTTAGGAGTTATGGCAGAACTTAGAAAATGATACTGCATCGACTCTAGCGCCAAAAGGTGATAGTTAGAACTCTGTAACTGACTGTAGAGTATTCGCCATAAAAATGTCTAACAACTGCCGAAAAATCCGAATCTGTGATCGTTCTACTTTAGGAGTTATGGCAGAACTTAGAAAATAATATTGTATCGACTCTAGCGCCAAAACCGTGATAGTTAGAAGTCCACAACTGACGGTAGAATATCCGCCATAAAAATGTCTACCAACTGAAGAACAATCCGATTCTGTGATCGCTCTATCTTAGGAGTTATGGCAGATCTTAGAAAATAATACTGCATCGACTCTAGCGCCAAAAGGTGATAGTTAGAATTCTGTAACTGACTGTAGAGTATTCGCCATAAAAATGTCTAACAACTGCCGAAAAATCCGAATCTGTGATCGTTCTACTTTAGGAGTTATGGCAGAACTTAGAAAATAATATTGTATCGACTCTAGCGCCAAAACCGTGATAGTTAGAAGTCCACAACTGACGGTAGAATATCCGCCATAAAAATGTCTACCAACTGAAGAACAATCCGATTCTGTGATCGCTCTATCTTAGGAGTTATGGCAGAACTTAGAAAATGTTACTGCATCGACTCTAGCGCCAAAAGGTGATAGTTAGAACTCTATGAATGACGGTAGAATATTCGCCATAAAAATGTCTAACAACTGAAGAACAATCCAATTCGGTGATCGCTCTATTTTAGGAGTTATAGCAGAACTTAGAAAATAATATTGTATCGGCTCTAGCACCAAAACGGTGATAGTGAGAGCTCTATGAATGACTGCAGAATATTCGCCATAAAAATGTCTAACAACTGAAGAACAATCCAATTCTGTGATCGCTATATTTTAGGAGTTATGGCAGAACTTAGAGAATAATATTGTATCGACTCTACTGCCAAAACCGTGATAGTTAGAAGTCCACAACTGACGATAGAATATCCGCCATAAAAATGTCTACCAACTGAAGAACAATCCGATGCTGTGATCGCTCTATTTTAGGAGTTATGGCAGAACTTAGAAAATATTATTTTATCGACTCTAGCGCCAAAAGGGAATGGTTAGAATTCTGTCACTGACGGTAGAAAATTCGCCATAAAAATGTCTACCAACTGAAGAACAATCCGATTCTGTGATCGCTCTATCTTAGGAGTTATAGCAGATCTTAGAAAATAATACTGCATCAACTCTAGCGCCAAAACGGGGACAGTTAGAACTCTATGACTGACGGTAGAATATTCGCCATAAAAATGTCTACCAACTGAAGAACAATCCAGTTCTGTGATCGCTGTATTTAGGAGTTATGGCAGAACTTAGAAAATAATACTGCATCGACTCTAGCGCCAAAAGGTGATAGTTAGAATTCTGTAACTGACTGTAGAGTATTCGCCTTTAAAAATATCTAACAACTGCCGAAAAATCCGACTCTGTGATCGCTCTATTTTATGAGTTATCGCAGAACTTAGAAAATAATATTTTATCGAGTCTAGCGCCAAAACGGTGACAGTTAGAAGTCCGTAACTGACGGTGGAATATTCGCCATAAAAATGTATAACAACTGCCGAAAAATCCGAATCTGTGATCGCTGTATCTTAGGAGTTATGGCAGATCTTAGAAAATAGTACTGCATCGACTCTAGCGCCAAAACGGCGATAGTTAGAATTCTATGAATGACGGTAGAATATTCGCCATAAAAATGTCTAACAACTGAAGCACAATCCAATTCTGTGATCGCTCTATTTTAGGAGTTATAGCCGATCTTAGAAAATAATACTGCATCGACTCTAGCGCCAAAACGGGGATAGTTAGAACTCTATGACTGACGGTAGAATATTCGCCATAAAAATGTCTACCAACTGAAGAACAATCCAATTCTGTGATCGCTGTATTTAGGAGTTATGGCAGAACTTAGAAAATAATACTGCATCGACTCTAGCGCCAAAAGGTGATAGTTAGAATTCTGTAACTAACTGTAGAGTATTCGCCATTAAAAATATCTAGCAACTGCCGAAAAATCCGACTCTGTGATCGCTCTATTTTAGGAGTTATGGCAGAACTTAGAAAATAATATTTTATCGAGTCTAGCGCCAAAACGGTGACAGTTAGAAGTCCGTAACTGACGGTAGAATATTCGCCATAAAAATGTCTAACAACTGAAGAACAATCCGATTATGTGATCGCTCTATCTTAGGAGTTATCGCAGAACTTAGAAAATAATACTGCAGCGACTCTAGCGCCAAAACGGCAATAGTTAGAACTCTATGAATGACGGTAGAATATTCGCCATAAAAATGTCTAACAACTGAAGCACAATCCAATTCTGTGATCGCTCTATTTTAGGAGTTATAGCAGATCTTAGAAAATAATACTGCATCGACTCTAGCGCCAAAACGGGGATAGTTAGAACTCTATGACTGACGGTAGAATATTCGCCATAAAAATGTCTACCAACTGAAGAACAATCCAATTCTGTGATCGCTGTATTTAGGAGTTATCGCAGAACTTAGAAAATAATACTGCAGCGACTCTAGCGCCAAAACGGCAATAGTTAGAACTCTATGACTGACGGTAGAATATTCGCCATAAAAATGTCTAACAACTGAAGAACAATCCGATTCTGTGATCGCTCTATCTTAGGAGTTTTGGCAGAACTTAGAAAATAATATTGTATCGACTCTAGCGCCAAAGTGGGGATAGCTAGAACTCTGCAATTGACGGTGGAATATTCGCCATAAAAATATCTACCAACTGAAGAACAATCCGATTCTGTGATCGCTCTATCTTAGGAGTTATGGCAGATCTTAGAAAATAATACTGCATCGACTCTAGCGCCAAAAGGTGATAGTTAGAATTCTGTAACTGACTTTTGAGTATTCGCCATAAAAATGTCTAACAACTGCCTAAAAATCCGAATCTGTGATCGTTCTACTTTAGGAGTTATGGCAGAACTTAGAAAATAATATTGTATCGACTCTAGCGCCAAAACCGTGATAGTTAGAAGTCCACAACTGACGGTAGAATATCCGCCATAAAAATGTCTACCAACTGAAGAACAATCAGATTCTGTGATCGCTCTATTTTAGGAGTTATGGCAGAACTTAGAAAATGATACTGCATCGACTCTAGCGCCAAAAGGTGATAGTTAGAACTCTGTAACTGACTGTAGAGTATTCGCCATAAAAATGTCTAACAACTGCCGAAAAATCCGAATCTGTGATCGTTCTACTTTAGGAGTTATGGCAGAACTTAGAAAATAATATTGTATCGACTCTAGCGCCAAAACCGTGATAGTTAGAAGTCCACAACTGACGGTAGAATATCCGCCATAAAAATGTCTACCAACTGAAGAACAATCCGATTCTGTGATCGCTCTATCTTAGGAGTTATGGCAGATCTTAGAAAATAATACTGCATCGACTCTAGCGCCAAAAGGTGATAGTTAGAATTCTGTAACTGACTGTAGAGTATTCGCCATAAAAATGTCTAACAACTGCCGAAAAATCCGAATCTGTGATCGTTCTACTTTAGGAGTTATGGCAGAACTTAGAAAATAATATTGTATCGACTCTAGCGCCAAAACCGTGATAGTTAGAAGTCCACAACTGACGGTAGAATATCCGCCATAAAAATGTCTACCAACTGAAGAACAATCCGATTCTGTGATCGCTCTATCTTAGGAGTTATGGCAGAACTTAGAAAATGTTACTGCATCGACTCTAGCGCCAAAAGGTGATAGTTAGAACTCTATGAATGACGGTAGAATATTCGCCATAAAAATGTCTAACAACTGAAGAACAATCCAATTCGGTGATCGCTCTATTTTAGGAGTTATAGCAGAACTTAGAAAATAATATTGTATCGGCTCTAGCACCAAAACGGTGATAGTGAGAGCTCTATGAATGACTGCAGAATATTCGCCATAAAAATGTCTAACAACTGAAGAACAATCCAATTCTGTGATCGCTATATTTTAGGAGTTATGGCAGAACTTAGAGAATAATATTGTATCGACTCTACTGCCAAAACCGTGATAGTTAGAAGTCCACAACTGACGATAGAATATCCGCCATAAAAATGTCTACCAACTGAAGAACAATCCGATGCTGTGATCGCTCTATTTTAGGAGTTATGGCAGAACTTAGAAAATATTATTTTATCGACTCTAGCGCCAAAAGGGAATGGTTAGAATTCTGTCACTGACGGTAGAAAATTCGCCATAAAAATGTCTACCAACTGAAGAATAATCCGATTCTGTGATCGCTCTATCTTAGGAGTTATAGCAGATCTTAGAAAATAATACTGCATCAACTCTAGCGCCAAAACGGGGACAGTTAGAACTCTATGACTGACGGTAGAATATTCGCCATAAAAATGTCTACCAACTGAAGAACAATCCAGTTCTGTGATCGCTGTATTTAGGAGTTATGGCAGAACTTAGAAAATAATACTGCATCGACTCTAGCGCCAAAAGGTGATAGTTAGAATTCTGTAACTGACTGTAGAGTATTCGCCATTAAAAATATCTAACAACTGCCGAAAAATCCGACTCTGTGATCGCTCTATTTTATGAGTTATGGCAGAACTTAGAAAATAATATTTTATCGAGTCTAGCGCCAAAACGGTGACAGTTAGAAGTCCGTAACTGACGGTGGAATATTCGCCATAAAAATGTATAACAACTGCCGAAAAATCCGAATCTGTGATCGCTGTATCTTAGGAGTTATGGCAGATCTTAGAAAATAGTACTGCATCGACTCTAGCGCCAAAACGGCGATAGTTAGAATTCTATGAATGACGGTAGAATATTCCCCATAAAAATGTCTAACAACTGAAGCACAATCCAATTCTGTGATCGCTCTATTTTAGGAGTTATAGCCGATCTTAGAAAATAATACTGCATCGACTCTAGCGCCAAAAGGTGATAGTTAGAATTCTGTAACTGACTGTAGAGTATTCGCCATTAAAAATATCTAACAACTGCCGAAAAATCCGACTCTGTGATCGCTCTATTTTATGAGTTATGGCAGAACTTAGAAAATAATATTTTATCGAGTCTAGCGCCAAAACGGTGACAGTTAGAAGTCCGTAACTGACGGTGGAATATTCGCCATAAAAATGTATAACAACTGCCGAAAAATCCGAATCTGTGATCGCTGTATCTTAGGAGTTATGGCAGATCTTAGAAAATAGTACTGCATCGACTCTAGCGCCAAAACGGCGATAGTTAGAATTCTATGAATGACGGTAGAATATTCCCCATAAAAATGTCTAACAACTGAAGCACAATCCGACTCTGTGATCGCTCTATTTTAGGAGTTATGGCAGAACTTAGAAAATAATACTGCAGCGACTCTAGCGCCAAAACGGGGATAGTTAGAACTCTATGACTGACGGTAGAATATTCGCCATAAAAATGTCTACCAACTGAAGAACAATCCAATTCTGTGATCGCTGTATTTAGGAGTTATGGCAGAACTTAGAAAATAATACTGCATCGACTCTAGCGCCAAAAGGTGATAGTTAGAATTCTGTAACTAACTGGAGAGTATTCGCCATTAAAAATATCTAGCAACTGAAGAACAATCCGATTATGTGATCGCTCTATCTTAGGAGTTATCGCAGAACTTAGAAAATAATACTGCAGCGACTCTAGCGCCAAAACGGCAATAGTTAGAACTCTATGAATGACGGTAGAATATTCGCCATAAAAATGTCTAACAACTGAAGCACAATCCAATTCTGTGATCGCTCTATTTTAGGAGTTATAGCAGATCTTAGAAAATAATACTGCATCGACTCTAGCGCCAAAACGGGGATAGTTAGAACTCTATGACTGACGGTAGAATATTCGCCATAAAAATGTCTACCAACTGAAGAACAATCCAATTCTGTGATCGCTGTATTTAGGAGTTATCGCAGAACTTAGAAAATAATACTGCAGCGACTCTAGCGCCAAAACGGCAATAGTTAGAACTCTATGAATGACGGTAGAATATTCGCCATAAAAATGTCTAACAACTGAAGCACAATCCAATTCTGTGATCGCTCTATTTTAGGAGTTATAGCAGATCTTAGAAAATAATACTGCATCGACTCTAGCGCCAAAACGGGGATAGTTAGAACTCTATGACTGACGGTAGAATATTCGCCATAAAAATGTCTACCAACTGAAGAACAATCCAATTCTGTGATCGCTGTATTTAGGAGTTATGGCAGAACTTAGAAAATAATACTGCATCGACTCTAGCGCCAAAAGGTGATAGTTAGAATTCTGTAACTAACTGGAGAGTATTCGCCATTAAAAATATCTAGCAACTGCCGAAAAATCCGACTCTGTGATCGCTCTATTTTAGGAGTTATGGCAGAACTTAGAAAATAATATTTTATCGAGTCTAGCGCCAAAACGGTGACAGTTAGAAGTCCGTAACTGACGGTAGAATATTCACCATAAAAATGTCTAACAACTGAAGAACAATCCGATTCTGTGATCGCTCTATCTTAGGAGTTTTGGCAGAACTTAGAAAATAATATTGTATCGACTCTAGCGCCAAAGTGGGGATAGCTAGAATTCTGCAATTGACGGTGGAATATTCGCCATAAAAATATCTACCAACTAAAGAACAATCCGATTCTGTGATCGCTCTATCTTAGGAGTTATGGCAGATCTTAGAAAATAATACTGCATCGACTCTAGCGCCAAAACGGCGATAGTTAGAACTCTATGAATGACGGTAGAATATTCGCCATAAAAATGTCTAACAACTGAAGCACAATCCAATTCTGTGATCGCTCTATTTTAGGATTTATAGCAGATTTTAGAAAATAATACTGCATCGACTCTAGCGCCAAAACGGGGATAGTTAGAACTCTATGACTGACGGTAGAATATTCGCCATAAAAATGTCTAACAACTGAAGAACAATCCAATTCGGTGATCGCTCTATTTTAGGAGTTATGGCAGAACTTAGAAAATAATATTGTATCGGCTCTAGCACCAAAACGGTGATAGTGAGAGCTCTATGAATGACTGCAGAATATTCGCCATAAAAATGTCTAACAACTGCCGAAAAATCCGAATCTGTGATCGTTCTATTTTATGAGTTATGGCAGAACTTAGAAAATAATATTTTATCGAGTCTAGCGCCAAAACGGTGACAGTTAGAAGTCCGTAACTGACGGTGGAATATTCGCCATAAAAATGTCTAACAACTGCCGAAAAATCCGAATCTGTGATCGTTCTACTTTAGGAGTTATGGCAGAACTTAGAAAATAATATTGTATCGACTCTAGCGCCAAAACCGTGATAGTTAGAAGTCCACAACTGACGGTAGAATATCCGCCATAAAAATGTCTACCAACTGAAGAACAATCCGATTCTGTGATCGCTCTATTTTAGGAGTTATGGCAGAACTTAGAAAATAATATTGTATCGACTCTAGCGCCAAAGAGGGGATAGCTAGAACTCTGCAATTGACGGTGGAATATTCGCCATAAAAATATCTACCAACTGAAGAACAATCCGATTCTGTGATCGCTCTATCTTAGGAGTTATGGCAGAACTTAGAAAATGATACTGCATCGACTCTAGCGCCAAAAGGTGATAGTTAGAACTCTATGAATGACGGTAGAATATTCGCCATAAAAATGTCTAACAACTGAAGAACAATCCAGTTCGGTGATCGCTCTATTTTAGGAGTAATGGCAGAACTTAGAAAATAATATTGTATCGGCTCTAGCACCAAAACGGTGATAGTGAGAGCTCTATGAATGACTGCAGAATATTCGCCATAAAAATGTCTAACAACTGAAGAACAATCCAATTCTGTGATCGCTTTATTTTAGGAGTTATGGCGGAACTTAGAGAATAATATTGTATCGACTCTACTGCCAAAACCGTGATAGTTAGAAGTCCACAACTGACGATAGAATATCCGCCATAAAAATGTCTACCAACTGAAGAACAATCCGATGCTGTGATCGCTCTATTTTATGTGTTATGGCAGAACTTAGAAAATATTATTTTATCGACTCTAGCGCCAAAAGGGAATGGTTAGAATTCTGTCACTGACGGTAGAAAATTCGCCATAAAAATGTCTACCAACTGAAGAACAATCCGATTCTGTGATCGCTCTATCTTAGGAGTAATGGCAGATCTTAGAAAATAATAGTGCATCGACTCTAGCGCCAAAACGGCGATAGTTACAACTCTATGAATGACGGTAGAATATTCGCCATAAAATTGTCTAACAACTGAAGCACAATCCAATTTTGTGATCGCTCTATTTCAGGAGTTATAGCAGATCTTAGAAAATAATACTGCATCAACTCTAGCGCCAAAACGGGGACAGTTAGAACTCTATGACTGACGGTAGAATATTCGCCATAAAAATGTCTACCAACTGAAGAACAATCCAGTTCTGTGATCGCTGTATTTAGGAGTTATGGCAGAACTTAGAAAATAATACTGCATCGACTCTCGCGCCAAAAGGTGATAGTTAGAATTCTGTAACTGACTGTAGAGTATTCGCCATTAAAAATATCTAACAACTGCCGAAAAATCCGACTCTGTGATCGCTCTATTTTATGAGTTATGGCAGAACTTAGAAAATAATATTTTATCGAGTCTAGCGCCAAAACGGTGACAGTTAGGAGTCCGTAACTGACGGTGGAATATTCGCCATAAAAATGTCTAACAACTGCCGAAAAATCCGAATCTGTGATCGTTCTACTTTAGGAGTTATGGCAGAACTTCGAAAATAATATTGTATCGACTCTAGCGCCAAAACCGTGATAGTTAGAAGTCCACAACTGACGGTAGAATATCCGCCATAAAAATGTCTACCAACTGAAGAACAATCCGATTCTGTGATCGCTCTATCTTAGGAGTTATGGCAGATCTTAGAAAATAGTACTGCATCGACTCTAGCGCCAAAACGGCGATAGTTAGAATTCTATGAATGACGGTAGAATATTCGCCATAAAAATGTCTAACAACTGAAGCACAATCCAATTCTGTGATCGCTCTATTTTAGGAGTTATAGAAGATCTTAGAAAATAATACTGCATCGACTCTAGCGCCAAAACGGGGATAGTTAGAACTCTATGACTGACGGTAGAATATTCGTCATAAAAATGTCTACCAACTGAAGAACAGTCCAATTCTGTGATCGCTGTATTTAGGAGTTATGGCAGAACTTAGAAAATAATACTGCATCGACTCTAGCGCCAAAAGGCGATAGTTAGAATTCTGTAACTAACTGTAGAGTATTCGCCATTAAAAATATCTAGCAACTGCCGAAAAATCCGACTCTGTGATCGCTCTATTTTAGGAGTTATGGCAGAACTTAGAAAATAATATTTTATCGAGTCTAGCGCCAAAACGGTGACAGTTAGAAGTCCGTAACTGACGGTAGAATATTCGCCATAAAAATGTCTAACAACTGAAGAACAATCCGATTCTGTGATCGCTCTATCTTAGGAGTTATCGCAGAACTTAGAAAATAATACTGCATCGACTCTAGCGCCAAAACGGGGATAGTTAGAACTCTATGACTGACGGTAGAATATTCGCCATAAAAATGTCTACCAACTGAAGAACAATCCAATTCTGTGATCGCTGTATTTAGGAGTTATGGCAGAACTTAGAAAATAATACTGCATCGACTCTAGCGCCAAAAGGTGATAGTTAGAATTCTGTAACTAACTGTAGAGTATTCGCCATTAAAAATATCTAGCAACTGCCGAAAAATCCGACTCTGTGATCGCTCTATTTTAGGAGTTATGGCAGAACTTAGAAAATAATATTTTATCGAGTCTAGCGCCAAAACGGTGACAGTTAGAAGTCCGTAACTGACGGTAGAATATTCGCCATAAAAATGTCTAACAACTGAAGAACAATCCGATTCTGTGATCGCTCTATCTTAGGAGTTTTGGCAGAACTTAGAAAATAATATTGTATCGACTCTAGCCCCAAAGTGGGGATAGCTAGAACTCTGCAATTGACGGTGGAATATTCGCCATAAAAATATCTACCAACTAAAGAACAATCCGATTCTGTGATCGCTCTATCTTAGGAGTTATGGCAGATCTTAGAAAATAATACTGCATCGACTCTAGCACCAAAACGGCGATAGTTAGAACTCTATGAATGACGGTAGAATATTCGCCATAAAAATGTCTAACAACTGAAGCACAATCCAATTCTGTGATCGCTCTATTTTAGGATTTATAGCAGATTTTAGAAAATAATACTGCATCGACTCTAGCGCCAAAACGGGGATAGTTAGAACTCTATGACTGACGGTAGAATATTCGCCATAAAAATGTCTAACAACTGAAGAACAATCCAATTCGGTGATCGCTCTATTTTAGGAGTTATGGCAGAACTTAGAAAATAATATTGTATCGGCTCTAGCACCAAAACGGTGACAGTGAGAGCTCTATGAATGACTGCAGAATATTCGCCATAAAAATGTCTAACAACTGCCGAAAAATCCGAATCTGTGATCGTTCTATTTTATGAGTTATGGCAGAACTTAGAAAATAATATTTTATCGAGTCTAGCGCCAAAACGGTGACAGTTAGAAGTCCGTAACTGACGGTGGAATATTCGCCATAAAAATGTCTAACAACTGCCGAAAAATCCGAATCTGTGATCGTTCTACTTTAGGAGTTATGGCAGAACTTAGAAAATAATATTGTATCGACTCTAGCGCCAAAACCGTGATAGTTAGAAGTCCACAACTGACGGTAGAATATCCGCCATAAAAATGTCTACCAACTGAAGAACAATCCGATTCTGTGATCGCTCTATTTTAGGAGTTATGGCAGAACTTAGAAAATAATATTGTATCGACTCTAGCGCCAAAGAGGGGATAGCTAGAACTCTGCAATTGACGGTGGAATATTCGCCATAAAAGTATCTGCCAACTGAAGAACAATCCGATTCTGTGATCGCTCTATCTTAGGAGTTATGGCAGAACTTAGAAAATGATACTGCATCGACTCTAGCGCCAAAAGGTGATAGTTAGAACTCTATGAATGACGGTAGAATATTCGCCATAAAAATGTCTAACAACTGAAGAACAATCCAGTTCGGTGATCGCTCTATTTTAGGAGTAATGGCAGAACTTAGAAAATAATATTGTATCGGCTCTAGCACCAAAACGGTGATAGTGAGAGCTCTATGAATGACTGCAGAATATTCGCCATAAAAATGTCTAACAACTGAAGAACAATCCAATTCTGTGATCGCTTTATTTTAGGAGTTATGGCAGAACTTAGAGAATAATATTGTATCGACTCTACTGCCAAAACCGTGATAGTTAGAAGTCCACAACTGACGATAGAATATCCGCCATAAAAATGTCTACCAACTGAAGAACAATCCGATGCTGTGATCGCTCTATTTTATGTGTTATGGCAGAACTTAGAAAATATTATTTTATCGACTCTAGCGCCAAAAGGGAATGGTTAGAATTCTGTCACTGACGGTAGAAAATTCGCCATAAAAATGTCTACCAACTGAAGAACAATCCGATTCTGTGATCGCTCTATCTTAGGAGTTATGGCAGATCTTAGAAAATAATAGTGCATCGACTCTAGCGCCAAAACGGCGATAGTTACAACTCTATGAATGACGGTAGAATATTCGCCATAAAATTGTCTAACAACTGAAGCACAATCCAATTTTGTGATCGCTCTATTTCAGGAGTTATAGCAGATCTTAGAAAATAATACTGCATCAACTCTAGCGCCAAAACGGGGACAGTTAGAACTCTATGACTGACGGTAGAATATTCGCCATAAAAATGTCTACCAACTGAAGAACAATCCAGTTCTGTGATCGCTGTATTTAGGAGTTATGGCAGAACT
The DNA here is from genome assembly GCA_963422695.1 of Xylophagus ater. Classification (NCBI taxonomy): domain Eukaryota; kingdom Metazoa; phylum Arthropoda; class Insecta; order Diptera; family Xylophagidae; genus Xylophagus; species Xylophagus ater. The sequence continues at coordinate 22,167,395 of OY730481.1, forward strand.
TAGAAAATAATACTGCATCGACTCTCGCGCCAAAAGGTGATAGTTAGAATTCTGTAACTGACTGTAGAGTATTCGCCATTAAAAATATCTAACAACTGCCGAAAAATCCGACTCTGTGATCGCTCTATTTTATGAGTTATGGCAGAACTTAGAAAATAATATTTTATCGAGTCTAGCGCCAAAACGGTGACAGTTAGGAGTCCGTAACTGACGGTGGAATATTCGCCATAAAAATGTCTAACAACTGCCGAAAAATCCGAATCTGTGATCGTTCTACTTTAGGAGTTATGGCAGAACTTCGAAAATAATATTGTATCGACTCTAGCGCCAAAACCGTGATAGTTAGAAGTCCACAACTGACGGTAGAATATCCGCCATAAAAATGTCTACCAACTGAAGAACAATCCGATTCTGTGATCGCTCTATCTTAGGAGTTATGGCAGATCTTAGAAAATAGTACTGCATCGACTCTAGCGCCAAAACGGCGATAGTTAGAATTCTATGAATGACGGTAGAATATTCGCCATAAAAATGTCTAACAACTGAAGCACAATCCAATTCTATGATCGCTCTATTTTAGGAGTTATAGCAGATCTTAGAAAATAATACTGCATCGACTCTAGCGCCAAAACGGGGATAGTTAGAACTCTATGACTGACGGTAGAATATTCGTCATAAAAATGTCTACCAACTGAAGAACAGTCCAATTCTGTGATCGCTGTATTTAGGAGTTATGGCAGAACTTAGAAAATAATACTGCATCGACTCTAGCGCCAAAAGGCGATAGTTAGAATTCTGTAACTAACTGTAGAGTATTCGCCATTAAAAATATCTAGCAACTGCCGAAAAATCCGACTCTGTGATCGCTCTATTTTAGGAGTTATGGCAGAACTTAGAAAATAATATTTTATCGAGTCTAGCGCCAAAACGGTGACAGTTAGAAGTCCGTAACTGACGGTAGAATATTCGCCATAAAAATGTCTAACAACTGAAGAACAATCCGATTCTGTGATCGCTCTATCTTAGGAGTTATCGCAGAACTTAGAAAATAATACTGCATCGACTCTAGCGCCAAAACGGGGATAGTTAGAACTCTATGACTGACGGTAGAATATTCGCCATAAAAATGTCTACCAACTGAAGAACAATCCAATTCTGTGATCGCTGTATTTAGGAGTTATGGCAGAACTTAGAAAATAATACTGCATCGACTCTAGCGCCAAAAGGTGATAGTTAGAATTCTGTAACTAACTGTAGAGTATTCGCCATTAAAAATATCTAGCAACTGCCGAAAAATCCGACTCTGTGATCGCTCTATTTTAGGAGTTATGGCAGAACTTAGAAAATAATATTTTATCGAGTCTAGCGCCAAAACGGTGACAGTTAGAAGTCCGTAACTGACGGTAGAATATTCGCCATAAAAATGTCTAACAACTGAAGAACAATCCGATTCTGTGATCGCTCTATCTTAGGAGTTTTGGCAGAACTTAGAAAATAATATTGTATCGACTCTAGCGCCAAAGTGGGGATAGCTAGAACTCTGCAATTGACGGTGGAATATTCGCCATAAAAATATCTACCAACTAAAGAACAATCCGATTCTGTGATCGCTCTATCTTAGGAGTTATGGCAGATCTTAGAAAATAATACTGCATCGACTCTAGCGCCAAAACGGCGATAGTTAGAACTCTATGAATGACGGTAGAATATTCGCCATAAAAATGTCTAACAACTGAAGCACAATCCAATTCTGTGATCGCTCTATTTTAGGATTTATAGCAGATTTTAGAAAATAATACTGCATCGACTCTAGCGCCAAAACGGGGATAGTTAGAACTCTATGACTGACGGTAGAATATTCGCCATAAAAATGTCTAACAACTGAAGAACAATCCAATTCGGTGATCGCTCTATTTTAGGAGTTATGGCAGAACTTAGAAAATAATATTGTATCGGCTCTAGCACCAAAACGGTGATAGTGAGAGCTCTATGAATGACTGCAGAATATTCGCCATAAAAATGTCTAACAACTGCCGAAAAATCCGAATCTGTGATCGTTCTATTTTATGAGTTATGGCAGAACTTAGAAAATAATATTTTATCGAGTCTAGCGCCAAAACGGTGACAGTTAGAAGTCCGTAACTGACGGTGGAATATTCGCCATAAAAATGTCTAACAACTGCCGAAAAATCCGAATCTGTGATCGTTCTACTTTAGGAGTTATGGCAGAACTTAGAAAATAATATTATATCGACTCTAGCGCCAAAACCGTGATAGTTAGAAGTCCACAACTGACGGTAGAATATCCGCCATAAAAATGTCTACCAACTGAAGAACAATCCGATTCTGTGATCGCTCTATTTTAGGAGTTATGGCAGAACTTAGAAAATAATATTGTATCGACTCTAGCGCCAAAGAGGGGATAGCTAGAACTCTGCAATTGACGGTGGAATATTCGCCATAAAAATATCTACCAACTGAAGAACAATCCGATTCTGTGATCGCTCTATCTTAGGAGTTATGGCAGAACTTAGAAAATGATACTGCATCGACTCTAGCGCCAAAAGGTGATAGTTAGAACTCTATGAATGACGGTAGAATATTCGCCATAAAAATGTCTAACAACTGAAGAACAATCCAGTTCGGTGATCGCTCTATTTTAGGAGTAATGGCAGAACTTAGAAAATAATATTGTATCGGCTCTAGCACCAAAACGGTGATAGTGAGAGCTCTATGAATGACTGCAGAATATTCGCCATAAAAATGTCTAACAACTGAAGAACAATCCAATTCTGTGATCGCTTTATTTTAGGAGTTATGGCAGAACTTAGAGAATAATATTGTATCGACTCTACTGCCAAAACCGTGATAGTTAGAAGTCCACAACTGACGATAGAATATCCGCCATAAAAATGTCTACCAACTGAAGAACAATCCGATGCTGTGATCGCTCTATTTTATGTGTTATGGCAGAACTTAGAAAATATTATTTTATCGACTCTAGCGCCAAAAGGGAATGGTTAGAATTCTGTCACTGACGGTAGAAAATTCGCCATAAAAATGTCTACCAACTGAAGAACAATCCGATTCTGTGATCGCTCTATCTTAGGAGTTATGGCAGATCTTAGAAAATAATAGTGCATCGACTCTAGCGCCAAAACGGCGATAGTTACAACTCTATGAATGACGGTAGAATATTCGCCATAAAATTGTCTAACAACTGAAGCACAATCCAATTTTGTGATCGCTCTATTTCAGGAGTTATAGCAGATCTTAGAAAATAATACTGCATCAACTCTAGCGCCAAAACGGGGACAGTTAGAACTCTATGACTGACGGTAGAATATTCGCCATAAAAATGTGTACCAACTGAAGAACAATCCAGTTCTGTGATCGCTGTATTTAGGAGTTATGGCAGAACTTAGAAAATAATACTGCATCGACTCTAGCGCCAAAAGGCGATAGTTAGAATTCTGTAACTAACTGTAGAGTATTCGCCATTAAAAATATCTAGCAACTGCCGAAAAATCCGACTCTGTGATCGCTCTATTTTAGGAGTTATGGCAGAACTTAGAAAATAATATATTATCGAGTCTAGCGCCAAAACGGTGACAGTTAGAAGTCCGTAACTGACGGTAGAATATTCGCCATAAAAATGTCTAACAACTGAAGAACAATCCGATTCTGTGATCGCTCTATCTTAGGAGTTATCGCAGAACTTAGAAAATAATACTGCAGCGACTCTAGCGCCAAAACGGCAATAGGTAGAACTCTATGAATGACGGTAGAATATTCGCCATAAAAATGTCCAACAACTGAAGCACAATCCAATTCTGTGATCGCTCTATTTTAGGAGTTATAGCAGATCTTAGAAAATAATACTGCATCGACTCTAGCGCCAAAACGGGGATAGTTAGAACTCTATGACTGACGGTAGAATATTCGCCATAAAAATGTCTACCAACTGAAGAACAATCCAATTCTGTGATCGCTGTATTTAGGAGTTATGGCAGAACTTAGAAAATAATACTGCATCGACTCTAGCGCCAAAAGGTGATAGTTAGAATTCTGTAACTAACTGTAGAGTATTCGCCATTAAAAATATCTAGCAACTGCCGAAAAATCCGACTCTGTGATCGCTCTATTTTAGGAGTTATGGCAGAACTTAGAGAATAATATTGTATCGACTCTACTGCCAAAACCGTGATAGTTAGAAGTCCACAACTGACGATAGAATATCCGCCATAAAAATGTCAACCAACTGAAGAACAATCCGATGCTGTGATCGCTCTATTTTAGGAGTTATGGCAGAACTTAGAAAATATTATTTTATCGACTCTAGCGCCAAAAGGGAATGGTTAGAATTCTGTCACTGACGGTAGAAAATTCGCCATAAAAATGTCTACCAACTGAAAAACAATCCGATTCTGTGATCGCTCTATCTTAGGAGTTATAGCAGATCTTAGAAAATAATACTGCATCAACTCTAGCGCCAAAACGGGGACAGTTAGAACTCTATGACTGACGGTAGAATATTCGCCATAAAAATGTCTACCAACTGAAGAACAATCCAGTTCTGTGATCGCTGTATTTAGGAGTTATGGCAGAACTTAGAAAATAATAGTGCATCGACTCTAGCGCCAAAACGGCGATAGTTACAACTCTATGAATGACGGTAGAATATTCGCCATAAAATTGTCTAACAACTGAAGCACAATCCAATTTTGTGATCGCTCTATTTTAGGATTTATAGCAGATCTTAGAAAATAATACTGCATCAACTCTAGCGCCAAAACGGGGACAGTTAGAACTCTATGACTGACGGTAGAATATTCGCCATAAAAATGTCTACCAACTGAAGAACAATCCAGTTCTGTGATCGCTGTATTTAGGAGTTATGGCAGGACTTAGAAAATAATACTGCATCGACTCTAGCGCCAAAAGGTGATAGTTAGAATTCTGTAACTGACTGTAGAGTATTCGCCATTAAAAATATCTAACAACTGCCGAAAAATCCGACTCTGTGATCGCTCTATTTTATGAGTTATGGCAGAACTTAGAAAATAATATTTTATCGAGTCTAGCGCCAAAACGGTGACAGTTAGAAGTCCGTAACTGACGGTGGAATATTCGCCATAAAAATGTATAACAACTGCCGAAAAATCCGAATCTGTGATCGTTCTACTTTAGGAGTTATGGCAGAACTTCGAAAATAATATTGTATCGACTCTAGCGCCAAAACCATGATAGTTAGAAGTCCACAACTGACGGTAGAATATCCGCCATAAAAATGTCTACCAACTGAAGAACAATCCGATTCTGTGATCGCTGTATCTTAGGAGTTATGGCAGATCTTAGAAAATAGTACTGCATCGACTCTAGCGCCAAAACGGCGATAGTTAGAATTCTATGAATGACGATAGAATATTCGCCATAAAAATGTCTAACAACTGAAGCACAATCCAATTCTGTGATCGCTCTATTTTAGGAGTTATAGCCGATCTTAGAAAATAATACTGCATCGACTCTAGCGCCAAAACGGGGATAGTTAGAACTCTATGACTGACGGTAGAATATTCGCCATAAAAATGTCTACCAACTGAAGAACAATCCAATTCTGTGATCGCTGTATTTAGGAGTTATGGCAGAACTTAGAAAATAATACTGCATCGACTCTAGCGCCAAAAGGTGATAGTTAGAATTCTGTAACTAACTGTAGAGTATTCGCCATTAAAAATATCTAGCAACTGCCGAAAAATCCGACTCTGTGAGCGCTCTATTTTAGGAGTTATGGCAGAACTTAGAAAATAATATTTTATCGAGTCTAGCGCCAAAACGGTGACAGTTAGAAGTCCATAACTGACGGTAGAATATTCGCCATAAAAATGTCTAACAACTGAAGAACAATCCGATTATGTGATCGCTCTATCTTAGGAGTTATCGCAGAACTTAGAAAATAATACTGCAGCGACTCTAGCGCCAAAACGGCAATAGTTAGAACTCTATGAATGACGGTAGAATATTCGCCATAAAAATGTCTAACAACTGAAGCACAATCCAATTCTGTGATCGCTCTATTTTAGGAGTTATAGCAGATCTTAGAAAATAATACTGCATCGACTCTAGCGCCAAAACGGGGATAGTTAGAACTCTATGACTGACGGTAGAATATTCGCCATAAAAATGTCTACCAACTGAAGAACAATCCAATTCTGTGATCGCTGTATTTAGGAGTTATGGCAGAACTTAGAAAATAATACTGCATCGACTCTAGCGCCAAAAGGTGATTGTTAGAATTCTGTAACTAACTGTAGAGTATTCGCCATTAAAAATATCTAGCAACTGCCGAAAAATCCGACTCTGTGATCGCTCTATTTTAGGAGTTATGGCAGAACTTAGAAAATAATATTTTATCGAGTCTAGCGCCAAAACGGTGACAGTTAGAAGTCCGTAACTGACGGTAGAATATTCGCCATAAAAATGTCTAACAACTGAAGAACAATCCGATTCTGTGATCGCTCTATCTTAGGAGTTTTGGCAGAACTTAGAAAATAATATTGTATCGACTCTAGCGCCAAAGTGGGGATAGCTAGAACTCTGCAATTGACGGTGGAATATTCGCCATAAAAATATCTACCAACTAAAGAACAATCCGATTCTGTGATCGCTCTATCTTAGGAGTTATGGCAGATCTTAGAAAATAATACTGCATCGACTCTAGCGCCAAAACGGCGATAGTTAGAACTCTATGAATGACGGTAGAATATTCGCCATAAAAATGTCTAACAACTGAAGCACAATCCAATTCTGTGATCGCTCTATTTTAGGATTTATAGCAGATTTTAGAAAATAATACTGCATCGACTCTAGCGCCAAAACGGGGATAGTTAGAACTCTATGACTGACGGTAGAATATTCGCCATAAAAATGTCTAACAACTGAAGAACAATCCAATTCGGTGATCGCTCTATTTTAGGAGTTATGGCAGAACTTAGAAAATAATATTGTATCGGCTCTAGCACCAAAACGGTGATAGTGAGAGCTCTATGAATGACTGCAGAATATTCGCCATAAAAATGTCTAACAACTGCCGAAAAATCCGAATCTGTGATCGTTCTATTTTATGAGTTATGGCAGAACTTAGAAAATAATATTTTATCGAGTCTAGCGCCAAAACGGTGACAGTTAGAAGTCCGTAACTGACGGTGGAATATTCGCCATAAAAATGTCTAACAACTGCCGAAAAATCCGAATCTGTGATCGTTCTACTTTAGGAGTTATGGCAGAACTTAGAAAATAATATTGTATCGACTCTAGCGCCAAAACCGTGATAGTTAGAAGTCCACAACTGACGGTAGAATATCCGCCATAAAAATGTCTACCAACTGAAGAACAATCCGATTCTGTGATCGCTCTATTTTAGGAGTTATGGCAGAACTTAGAAAATAATATTGTATCGACTCTAGCGCCAAAGACGGGATAGCTAGAACTCTGCAATTGACGGTGGAATATTCGCCATAAAAATATCTACCAACTGAAGAACAATCCGATTCTGTGATCGCTCTATCTTAGGAGTTATGACAGAACTTAGAAAATGATACTGCATCGACTCTAGCGCCAAAAGGTGATAGTTAGAACTCTATGAATGACGGCAGAATATTCGCCATAAAAATGTCTAACAACTGAAGAACAATCCAGTTCGGTGATCGCTCTATTTTAGGAGTAATGGCAGAACTTAGAAAATAATATTGTATCGGCTCTAGCACCAAAACGGTGATAGTGAGAGCACAATGAATGACTGCAGAATATTCGCCATAAAAATGTCTAACAACTGAAGAACAATCCAATTCTGTGATCGCTTTATTTTAGGAGTTATGGCAGAACTTAGAGAATAATATTGTATCGACTCTACTGCCAAAACCGTGATAGTTAGAAGTCCACAACTGACGATAGAATATCCGCCATAAAAATGTCTACCAACTGAAGAACAATCCGATGCTGTGATCGCTCTATTTTATGTGTTATGGCAGAACTTAGAAAATATTATTTTATCGACTCTAGCGCCAAAAGGGAATGGTTAGAATTCTGTCACTGACGGTAGAAAATTCGCCATAAAAATGTCTACCAACTGAAGAACAATCCGATTCTGTGATCGCTCTATCTTAGGAGTTATGGCAGATCTTAGAAAATAATAGTGCATCGACTCTAGCGCCAAAACGGCGATAGTTACAACTCTATGAATGACGGTAGAATATTCGCCATAAAATTATCTAACAACTGAAGCACAATCCAATTTTGTGATCGCTCTATTTCAGGAGTTATAGCAGATCTTAGAAAATAATACTGCATCAACTCTAGCGCCAAAACGGGGACAGTTAGAACTCTATGACTGACGGTAGAATATTCGCCATAAAAATGTCTACCAACTGAAGAACAATCCAGTTCTGTGATCGCTGTATTTAGGAGTTATGGCAGAACTTAGAAAATAATACTGCATCGACTCTCGCGCCAAAAGGTGATAGTTAGAATTCTGTAACTGACTGTAGAGTATTCGCCATTAAAAATATCTAACAACTGCCGAAAAATCCGACTCTGTGATCGCTCTATTTTATGAGTTATGGCAGAACTTAGAAAATTATATTTTATCGAGTCTAGCGCCAAAACGGTGACAGTTAGGAGTCCGTAACTGACGGTGGAATATTCGCCATAAAAATGTCTAACAACTGCCGAAAAATCCGAATCTGTGATCGTTCTACTTTAGGAGTTATGGCAGAACTTCGAAAATAATATTGTATCGACTCTAGCGCCAAAACCGTGATAGTTAGAAGTCCACAACTGACGGTAGAATATCCGCCATAAAATGTCTACCAACTGAAGAACAATCCGATTCTGTGATCGCTCTATCTTAGGAGTTATGGCAGATCTTAGAAAATAGTACTGCATCGACTCTAGCGCCAAAACGGCGATAGTTAGAATTCTATGAATGACGGTAGAATATTCGCCATAAAAATGTCTAACAACTGAAGCACAATCCAATTCTGTGATCGCTCTATTTTAGGAGTTATAGCAGATCTTAGAAAATAATACTGCATCGACTCTAGCGCCAAAACGGGGATAGTTAGAACTCTATGACTGACGGTAGAATATTCGTCATAAAAATGTCTACCAACTGAAGAACAGTCCAATTCTGTGATCGCTGTATTTAGGAGTTATGGCAGAACTTAGAAAATAATACTGCATCGACTCTAGCGCCAAAAGGCGATAGTTAGAATTCTGTAACTAACTGTAGAGTATTCGCCATTAAAAATATCTAGCAACTGCCGAAAAATCCGACTCTGTGATCGCTCTATTTTAGGAGTTATGGCAGAACTTAGAAAATAATATATTATCGAGTCTAGCGCCAAAACGGTGACAGTTAGAAGTCCGTAACTGACGGTAGAATATTCGCCATAAAAATGTCTAACAACTGAAGAACAATCCGATTCTGTGATCGCTCTATCTTAGGAGTTATCGCAGAACTTAGAAAATAATACTGCAGCGACTCTAGCGCCAAAACGGCAATAGGTAGGACTCTATGAATGACGGTAGAATATTCGCCATAAAAATGTCTAACAACTGAAGCACAATCCAATTCTGTGATCGCTCTATTTTAGGAGTTATAGCAGATCTTAGAAAATAATACTGCATCGACTCTAGCGCCAAAACGGGGATAGTTAGAACTCTATGACTGACGGTAGAATATTCGCCATAAAAATGTCTACCAACTGAAGAACAATCCAATTCTGTGATCGCTGTATTTAGGAGTTATGGCAGAACTTAGAAAATAATACTGCATCGACTCTAGCGCCAAAAGGTGATAGTTAGAATTCTGTAACTAACTGTAGAGTATTCGCCATTAAAAATATCTAGCAACTGCCGAAAAATCCGACTCTGTGATCGCTCTATTTTAGGAGTTATGGCAGAACTTAGAAAATAATATTTTATCGAGTCTAGCGCCAAAACGGTGACAGTTAGAAGTCCGTAACTGACGGTAGAATATTCGCCATAAAAATGTCTAACAACTGAAGAACAATCCGATTCTGTGATCGCTCTATCTTAGGAGTTTTGGCAGAACTTGGAAAATAATATTGTATCGACTCTAGCGCCAAAGTGGAGATAGCTAGAACTCTGCAATTGACGGTGGAATATTCGCCATAAAAATATCTACCAACTGAAGAACAATCCGATTCTGTGATCGCTCTATTTTAGGAGTTATAGCAGATCTTAGAAAATAATACTGCATCGACTCTAGCGCCAAAAGGTGATAGTTAGAACTCTATGACTGACGGTAGAATATTCGCCATAAAAATATCTAACAACTGCCGAAAAATCCGACTCTGTGATCGCTGTATTTAGGAGTTATGGCAGAACTTAGAAAATAATACTGCATCGACTCTAGCGCCAAAAGGTGATAGTTAGAATTCTGTAACTAACTGTAGAGTATTCGCCATTAAAAATATCTAGCAACTGCCGAAAAATCCGACTTTGTGATCGCTCTATTTCAGGAGTTATGGCAGAACTTAGAAAATAATATTTTATCGAGTCTAGCGCCAAAACGGTGACAGTTAGAAGTCCGTAACTGACGGTAGAATATTCGCCATAAAAATGTCTAACAACTGAAGAACAATCCGATTCTGTGATCGCTCTATCTTAGGAGTTTTGGCAGAACTTGGAAAATAATATTGTATCGACTCTAGCGCCAAAGTGGAGATAGCTAGAACATCTGCAATTGACGGTGGAATATTCGCCATAAAAATATCTACCAAGTGAAGAACAATCCGATTCTGTGATCGCTCTATCTTAGGAGTTATGGCAGATCTTAGAAAATAATACTGCATCGACTCTAGCGCCAAAAGGTGATAGTTAGAATTCTGTAACTGACTGTAGAGTATTCGCCATTAAAAATATCTAACAACTGCCGAAAAATCCGACTCTGTGATCGCTCTATTTTAGGAGTTATGGCAGAACTTAGAAAATAATATTCTATCGAGTCTAGCGCCAAAACGGTGACAGTTAGAAGTCCGTAACTGACGGTAGAATATTCGCCATAAAAATGTCTAACAACTGAAGAACAATCCGATTCTGTGATCGCTCTATCTTAGGAGTTTTGGCAGAACTTAGAAAATAATATTGTATCGACTCTAGCGCCAAAGTGGGGATAGCTAGAACTCTGCAATTGACGGTGGAATATTCGCCATAAAAATATCTACCAACTGAAGAACAATCCGATTCTGTGATCGCTCTATCTTAGGAGTTATGGCAGATCTTAGAAAATAATACTGCATCGACTCTAGCGCCAAAACGGCGATAGTTAGAACTCTATGAATGACGGTAGAATATTCGCCATAAAAATGTCTAACAACTGAAGCACAATCCAATTCTGTGATCGCTCTATTTTAGGAGTTATAGCAGATCTTAGAAAATAATACTGCATCGACTCTAGCGCCAAAACGGGGATAGTTAGAACTCTATGACTGACGGTAGAATATTCGCCATAAAAATGTCTACCAACTGAAGAACAAACCATTTCTGTGATCGCTGTATTTAGGAGTTATGGCAGAACTTAGAAAATAATACTGCATCGACTCTAGCGCCAAAAGGTGATAGTTAGAATTCTGTAACTGACTGTAGACTATTCGCCATTAAAAATATCTAACAACTGCCGAAAAATCCGACTCTGTGATCGCTCTATTTTATGAGTTATGGCAGAACTTAGAAAATAATATTTTATCGAGTCTAGCGCCAAAACGGTGACAGTTAGAAGTCCGTAACTGACGGTGGAATATTCGCCATAAAAATGCCTAACAACTGCCGAAAAATCCGAATCTGTGATCGTTCTACTTTAGGAGTTATGGCAGAACTTAGAAAATAATATTGTATCGACTCTAGCGCCAAAACCGTGATAGTTAGAAGTCCACAACTGACGGTAGAATATCCGCCATAAAAATGTCTACCAACTGAAGAACAATCCGATTCTGTGATCGCTCTATTTTAGGAGTTATGGCAGAACTTAGAAAATAGTATTGTATCGACTCTAGCGCCAAACAGGGGATAGCTAGAACTCTGCAATTGACGGTGGAATATTCGCCATCAAAATATCTACCAACTGAAGAACAATCCGATTCTGTGATCTCTCTATCTTAGGAGTTATGGCAGAACTTAGAAAATGATACTGCATCGACTCTAGCGCCAAAAGGTGATAGTTAGAACTCTATGAATGACGCTAGAATATTCGCCATAAAAATGTCTAACAACTGAAGAACAATCCAATTCGGCGATCGCTCTATTTTAGGAGTTATGGCAGAACTTAGAAAATAATATTTTATCGGCTCTAGCACCAAAACGGTGATAGTGAGAGCTCTATGAATGAATGCAGAATATTCGCCATAAAAATGTCTAACAACTGAAGAACAATCCAATTCTGTGATCGCTTTATTTTAGGAGTTATGGCAGAACTTAGAGAATAATATTGTATGGACTCTACTGCCAAAACCGTGATAGTTAGAAGTCCACAACTGACGATAGAATATCCGCCATAAAAATGTCCACCAACTGAAGAACAATCCGATGCTCTGATCGCTCTATTTTAGGAGTTATGGCAGAACTTAGAAAATATTATTTTATCGACTCTAGCGCCAAAAGGGAATGGTTAGAATTCTGTCACTGACGGTAGAAAATTCGCCATAAAAATGTCTACCAACTGAAGAACAATCCGATTCTGTGATCGCTCTATCTTAGGAGTTATGGCAGATCTTAGAAAATAATAGTGCATCGACTCTAGCGACAAAACGGCGATAGTTACAACTCTATGAATGACGGTAGAATATTCGCCATAAAATTGTCTAACAACTGAAGCACAATCCAATTTTGTGATCGCTCTATTTTAGGAGTTATAGCAGATCTTAGAAAATAATACTGCATCAACTCTAGCGCCAAAACGGGGACAGTTAGAACTCTATGACTGACGGTAGAATATTCGCCATAAATATGTCTACCAACTGAAGAACAATCCAGTTCTGTGATCGCTGTATTTAGGAGTTATGGCAGAACTTAGAAAATAGTACTGCATCGACTCTAGCGCCAAAAGGTGATAGTTAGAATTCTGTAACTGACTGTAGAGTATTCGGCATTAAAAATATCTAACAACTGCCGAAAAATCCGACTCTGTGATCGCTCTATTTTAGGAGTTATGGCAGAACTTAGAAAATAATATATTATCGAGTCTAGCGCCAAAACGGTGACAGTTAGAAGTCCGTAACTGACGGTAGAATATTCGCCATAAAAATGTCTAGCAACTGCCGAAAAATCCGACTCTGTGATCGCTCTATTTTAGGAGTTACGGCAGAACTTAGAAAATAATATTTTATCGAGTCTAGCGCCAAAACGGTAACAGTTAGAAGTCCGTAACTAACGGTAGAATATTCGCCATAAAAATGTCTAACAACTGAAGAACAATCCGATTCTGTGATCGCTCTATCTTAGGAGTTATCGCAGAACTAAGAAAATAATACTGCAGCGACTCTAGCGCCAAAACGGCAATAGTTAGAACTCTATGAATGACGGTGGAATATTCACCATAAAAATGTCTAACAACTGAAGCACAATCCAATTCTGTGATCGCTCTATTTTAGGAGTTATAGCAGATCTTAGAAAATAATACTGCATCGACTCTAGCGCCAAAACGGGGATAGTTAGAACTCTATGACTGACGGTAGAATATTCGCCATAAAATTGTCTAACAACTGAAGCACAATCCAATTTTGTGATCGCTCTATTTCAGGAGTTATAGCAGATCTTAGAAAATAATACTGCATCAACTCTAGCGCCAAAACGGGGACAGTTAGAACTCTATGACTGACGGTAGAATATTCGCCATAAAAATGTCTACCAACTGAAGAACAATCCAGTTCTGTGATCGCTGTATTTAGGAGTTATGGCAGAACTTAGAAAATAATACTGCATCGACTCTCGCGCCAAAAGGTGATAGTTAGAATTCTGTAACTGACTGTAGAGTATTCGCCATTAAAAATATCTAACAACTGCCGAAAAATCCGACTCTGTGATCGCTCTATTTTATGAGTTATGGCAGAACTTAGAAAATAATATTTTATCGAGTCTAGCGCCAAAACGGTGACAGTTAGGAGTCCGTAACTGACGGTGGAATATTCGCCATAAAATTGTCTAACAACTGCCGAAAAATCCGAATCTGTGATCGTTCTACTTTAGGAGTTATGGCAGAACTTCGAAAATAATATTGTGTCGACTCTAGCGCCAAAACCGTGATAGTTAGAAGTCCACAACTGACGGTAGAATATCCGCCATAAAAATGTCTACCAACTGAAGAACAATCCGATTCTGTGATCGCTCTATCTTAGGAGTTATGGCAGATCTTAGAAAATAGTACTGCATCGACTCTAGCGCCAAAACGGCGATAGTTAGAATTCTATGAATGACGGTAGAATATTCGCCATAAAAATGTCTAACAACTGAAGCACAATCCAAATCTGTGATCGCTCTATTTTAGGAGTTATAGCAGATCTTAGAAAATAATACTGCATCGACTCTAGCGCCAAAACGGGGATAGTTAGAACTCTATGACTGACGGTAGAATATTCGTCATAAAAATGTCTACCAACTGAAGAACAGTCCAATTCTGTGATCGCTGTATTTAGGAGTTATGGCAGAACTTAGAAAATAATACTGCATCGACTCTAGCGCCAAAAGGCGATAGTTAGAATTCTGTAACTAACTGTAGAGTATTCGCCATTAAAAATATCTAGCAACTGCCGAAAAATCCGACTCTGTGATCGCTCTATTTTAGGAGTTATGGCAGAACTTAGAAAATAATATATTATCGAGTCTAGCGCCAAAACGGTGACAGTTATAAGTCCGTAACTGACGGTAGAATATTCGCCATAAAAATGTCTAACAACTGAAGAACAATCCAATTCTGTGATCGCTCTATTTTAGGAGTTATAGCAGATCTTAGAAAATAATACTGCATCGACTCTAGCGCCAAAACGGGGATAGTTAGAACTCTATGACTGACGGTAGAATATTCGCCATAAAAATGTCTACCAACTGAAGAACAATCCAATTCTGTGATCTCTGTATTTAGGAGTTATGGCAGAACTTAGAAAATAATACTGCATCGACTCTAGCGCCAAAAGGTGATAGTTAGAATTCTGTAACTAACTGTAGAGTATTCGCCATTAAAAATATCTAGCAACTGCCGAAAAATCCGACTCTGTGATCGCTCTATTTTAGGAGTTATGGCAGAACTTAGAAAATAATATTTTATCGAGTCTAGCGCCAAAACCGTGACAGTTAGAAGTCCGTAACTAACGGTAGAATATTCGCCATAAAAATGTCTAACAACTGAAGAACAATCCGATTCTGTGATCGCTCTATCTTAGGAGTTTTGGCAGAACTTGGAAAATAATATTGTATCGACTCTAGCGCCAAAGTGGAGATAGCTAGAACTCTGCAATTGACGGTGGAATATTCGCCATAAAAATATCTACCAAGTGAAGAACAATCCGATTCTGTGATCGCTCTATCTTAGGAGTTATGGCAGATCTTAGAAAATAATACTGCATCGACTCTAGCGCCAAAAGGTGATAGTTAGAATTCTGTAACTGACTGTATAGTTTTCGCCATTAAAAATATCTAACAACTGCCGAAAAATCCGACTCTGTGATCGCTCTATTTTAGGAGTTATGGCAGAACTTAGAAAATAATATTCTATCGAGTCTAGCGCCAAAACGGTGACAGTTAGAACTCTATGAATGACGGTAGAATATTCGCCATAAAAATGTCTACCAACTGAAGAACAAACCATTTCTGTGATCTCTGTATTTAGGAGTTATGGCAGAACTTAGAAAATAATACTGCATCGACTCTAGCGCCAAAAGGTGATAGTTAGAATTCTGTAACTGACTGTATAGTTTTCGCCATTAAAAATGTCTAACAACTGAAGCACAATCCAATTCTGTGATCGCTCTATTTTAGGAGTTATAGCAGATCTTAGAAAATAATACTGCATCGACTCTAGCGCCAAAACGGGGATAGTTAGAACTCTATGACTGACGGTAGAATATTCGCCATAAAAATGTCTACCAACTGAAGAACAAACCATTTCTGTGATCTCTGTATTTAGGAGTTATGGCAGAACTTAGAAAATAATACTGCATCGACTCTAGCGCCAAAAGGTGATAGTTAGAATTCTGTAACTGACTGTAGAGTATTCGCCATTAAAAATATCTAACAACTGCCGAAAAATCCGACTCTGTGATCGCTCTATTTTATGAGTTATGGCAGAACTTAGAAAATAATATTTTATCGAGTCTAGCGCCAAAACGGTGACAGTTAGAAGTCCGTAACTGACGGTGGAATATTCGCCATAAAAATGCCTAACAACTGCCGAAAAATCCGAATCTGTGATCGTTCTACTTTAGGAGTTATGGCAGAACTTAGAAAATAATATTGTATCGACTCTAGCGCCAAAACCGTGATAGTTAGAAGTCCACAACTGACGGTAGAATATCCGCCATAAAAATGTCTACCAACTGAAGAACAATCCGATTCTGTGATCGCTCTATTTTAGGAGTTATGGCAGAACTTAGAAAATAGTATTGTATCGACTCTAGCGCCAAAGAGGGGATAGCTAGAACTCTGCAATTGACGGTGGAATATTCGCCATAAAAATATCTACCAACTGAAGAACAATCCGATTCTGTGATCGCTCTATCTTAGGAGTTATGGCAGAACTTAGAAAATGATACTGCATCGACTCTAGCGCCAAAAGGTGATAGTTAGAACTCTATGAATGACGCTAGAATATTCGCCATAAAAATGTCTAACAACTGAAGAACAATCCAATTCGGCGATCGCTCTATTTTAGGAGTTATGGCAGAACTTAGAAAATAATATTGTATCGGCTCTAGCACCAAAACGGTGATAGTGAGAGCTCTATGAATGAATGCAGAATATTCGCCATAAAAATGTCTAACAACTGAAAAACAATCCAATTCTGTGATCGCTTTATTTTAGGAGTTATGGCAGAACTTAGAGAATAATATTGTATGGACTCTACTGCCAAAACCGTGATAGTTAGAAGTCCACAACTGACGATAGAATATCCGCCATAAAAATGTCCACCAACTGAAGAACAATCCGATGCTCTGATCGCTCTATTTTAGGAGTTATGGCAGAACTTAGAAAATATTATTTTATCGACTCTAGCGCCAAAAGGGAATGGTTAGAATTCTGTCACTGACGGTAGAAAATTCGCCATAAAAATGTCTACCAACTGAAGAACAATCCGATTCTGTGATCGCTCTATCTTAGGAGTTATGGCAGATCTTAGAAAATAATAGTGCATCGACTCTAGCGACAAAACGGCGATAGTTACAACTCTATGAATGACGGTAGAATATTCGCCATAAAATTGTCTAACAACTGAAGCACAATCCAATTTTGTGATCGCTCTATTTTAGGAGTTATAGCAGATCTTAGAAAATAATACTGCATCAACTCTAGCGCCAAAACGGGGACAGTTAGAACTCTATGACTGACGGTAGAATATTCGCCATAAATATGTCTACCAACTGAAGAACAATCCAGTTCTGTGATCGCTGTATTTAGGAGTTATGGCAGAACTTAGAAAATAATACTGCATCGACTCTAGCGCCAAAAGGTGATAGTTAGAATTCTGTAACTGACTGTAGAGTATTCGGCATTAAAAATATCTAACAACTGCCGAAAAATCCGACTCTGTGATCGCTCTATTTTATGAGTTATGGCAGAACTTAGAAAATAATATTTTATCGAGTCTAGCGCCAAAACGGTGACAGTTAGAAGTCCGTAACTGACGGTGGAATATTCGCCATAAAAATGTCTAGCAACTGCCGAAAAATCCGACTCTGTGATCGCTCTATTTTAGGAGTTACGGCAGAACTTAGAAAATAATATTTTATCGAGTCTAGCGCCAAAACGGTGACAGTTAGAAGTCCGTAACTAACGGTAGAATATTCGCCATAAAAATGTCTAACAACTGAAGAACAATCCGATTCTGTGATCGCTCTATCTTAGGAGTTATCGCAGAACTAAGAAAATAATACTGCAGCGACTCTAGCGCCAAAACGGCAATAGTTAGAACTCTATGAATGACGGTGGAATATTCACCATAAAAATGTCTAACAACTGAAGCACAATCCAATTCTGTGATCGCTCTATTTTAGGAGTTATAGCAGATCTTAGAAAATAATACTGCATCGACTCTAGCGCCAAAACGGGGATAGTTAGAACTCTATGACTGACGGTAGAATATTCGCCATAAAAATGTCTACCAACTGAAGAACAATCCAATTCTGTGATCGCTGTATTTAGGAGTTATGGCAGAACTTAGAAAATAATACTGCATCGACTCTAACGCCAAAAGGTGATAGTTAGAATTCTGTAACTAACTGTAGAGTATTCGCCATTAAAAATATCTAGCAACTGCCGAAAAATCCGACTCTGTGATCGCTCTATTTTAGGAGTTATGGCAGAACTTAGAAAATAATATTTTATCGAGTCTAGCGCCAAAACTGTGACAGTTAGAAGTCCGTAACTGACGGTAGAATATTCGCCATAAAAATGTCTAACAACTGAAGAACAATCCGATTCTGTGATCGCTCTATCTTAGGAGTTTTGGCAGAACTTAGAAAATAATATTGTATGGACTCTAGCGCCAAAGTGGGGATAGCTAGAACTCTGCAATTGACGGTGGAATATTCGCCATAAAAATATCTACCAACTGAAGAACAATCCGATTCTGTGATCGCTCTATCTTCGGAGTTATGGCAGATCTTAGAAAATAATACTGCATCGACTCTAGCGCCAAAACGGCGATAGTTAGAACTCTACGAATGACGGTAGAATATTCGCCATAAAAATGTCTAACAACTGAAGCACAATCCAATTCTGTGATCGCTCTATTTTAGGAGTTATAGCAGATCTTAGAAAATAATACTGCATCGACTCTAGCGCCAAAACGGGGATAGTTAGAACTCTATGACTGACGGTAGAATATTCGTCATAAAAATGTCTACCAACTGAAGAACAATCCAATTCTGTGATCGCTGTATTTAGGAGTTATGGCAGAACTTAGAAAATAATACTGCATCGACTCTAGCGCCAAAAGGTGATAGTTAGAATTCTGTAACTAACTGTAGAGTATTCGCCATTAAAAATATCTAGCAACTGCCGAAAAATCCGACTCTGTGATCGCTCTATTTTAGGAGTTATGGCAGAACTTAGAAAATAATATTTTATCGAGTCTAGCGCCAAAACGGTGACAGTTAGAAGTCCGTAACTGACGGTAGAATATTCGCCATAAAAATGTCTAACAACTGAAGAACAATCCGATTCTGTGATCGCTCTATCTTAGGGGTTATCGCAGAACTTAGAAAATAATACTGCAGCGACCCTAGCGCCAAAACGGCAATAGGTAGAACTCTATGAATGACGGTAGAATATTCGCCATAAAAATGTCTAACAACTGAAGCACAATCCAATTCTGTGATCGCTCTATTTTAGGAGTTATAGCAGATCTTAGAAAATAATACTGCATCGACTCTAGCGCCAAAACGGGGATAGTTAGAACTCTATGACTGACGGTAGAATATTCGCCATAAAAATGTCTACCAACTGAAGAACAATCCAATTCTGTGATCGCTGTATTTAGGAGTTATGGCAGAACTTAGAAAATAATATTTTATCGAGTCTAGCGCCAAAACGGTGACAGTTAGAAGTCCGTAACTGACGGTAGAATATTCGCCATAAAAATGTCTAACAACTGAAGAACAATCCGATTCTGTGATCGCTCTATCTTAGGAGTTTTGGCAGAACTTGGAAAATAATATTTTATCGACTCTAGCGCCAAAGTGGGGATAGCTAGAACTCTGCAATTGACGGTGGAATATTCGCCATAAAAATATCTACCAAGTGAAGAACAATCCGATTCTGTGATCGCTCTATCTTAGGAGTTATGGCAGATCTTAGAAAATAATACTGCATCGACTCTAGCGCCAAAACGGCGATAGTTAGAACTCTATGAATGACGGTAGAATATTCGCCATAAAAATGTTTAACAACTGAAGCACAATCCAATTCTGTGATCGCTCTATTTTAGGAGTTATGGCAGAACTTAGAAAATAATATTTTATCGAGTCTAGCGCCAAAACGGTGACAGTTAGAAGTCCGTAACTGACGGTAGAATATTCGCCATAAAAATGTCTAACAACTGAAGAACAATCCGATTCTGTGATCGCTCTATCTTAGGAGTTTCGGCAGAACTTGGAAAATAATATTGTATCGACTCTAGCGCCAAAGTGGGGATAGCTAGAACTCTGCAATTGACGGTGGAATATTCGCCATAAAAATATCTACCAAGTGAAGAACAATCCGATTCTGTGATCGCTCTATCTTAGGAGTTATGGCAGATCTTAGAAAATAATACTGCATCGACTCTAGCGCCAAAAGGTGATAGTTAGAATTCTGTAACTAACTGTAGAGTATTCGCCATTAAAAATATCTAGCAACTGCCGAAAAATCCGACTCTGTGATCGCTCTATTTTAGGAGTTATGGCAGAACTTAGAAAATAATATTTTATCGAGTCTAGCGCCAAAACGGTGACAGTTAGAAGTCCGTAACTGACGGTAGAATATTCGCCATAAAAATGTCTAACAACTGAAGAACAATCCGATTCTGTGATCGCTCTATCTTAGGAGTTTCGGCAGAACTTGGAAAATAATATTGTATCGACTCTAGCGCCAAAGTGGCGATAGCTAGAACTCTGCAATTGACGGTGGAATATTCGCCATAAAAATATCTACCAAGTGAAAAACAATCCGATTCTGTGATCGCTCTATCTTAGGAGTTATGGCAGATCTTAGAAAATAATACTGCATCGACTCTAGCGCCAAAAGGTGATAGTTAGAATTCTGTAACTGACTGTAGAGTATTCGCCATTAAAAATATCTAACAACTGCCGAAAAATCCGACTCTGTGATCGCTCTATTTTAGGAGTTATGGCAGAACTTAGAAAATAATATTCTATCGAGTCTAGCGCCAAAACGGTGACAGTTAGAAGCCCGTAACTGACGGTAGAATATTCGCCATAAAAATGTCTAACAACTGAAGAACAATCCGATTCTGTGATCGCTCTATCTTAGGAGTTTTGGCAGAACTTAGAAAATAATATTGTATCGACTCTAGCGCCAAAGTGGGGATAGCTAGAACTCTGCAATTGACGGTGGAATATTCGCCATAAAAATATCTACCAACTGAAGAACAATCCGATTCTGTGATCGCTCTATCTTAGGAGTTATGGCAGATCTTAGAAAATAATACTGCATCGACTCTAGCGCCAAAACGGCGATAGTTAGAACTCTATGAATGACGGTAGAATATTCGCCATAAAAATGTCTAACAACTGAAGCACAATCCAATTCTGTGATCGCTCTATTTTAGGAGTTATAGCAGATCTTAGAAAATAATACTGCATCGACTCTAGCGCCAAAACGGGGATAGTTAGAACTCTATGACTGACGGTAGAATATTCGCCATAAAAATGTCTACCAACTGAAGAACAAACCAGTTCTGTGATCGCTGTATTTAGGAGTTATGGCAGAACTTAGAAAATAATACTGCATCGACTCTAGTGCCAAAAGGTGATAGTTAGAATTCTGTAACTGACTGTAGAGTATTCGCCATTAAAAATATCTAACAACTGCCGAAAAATCCGACTCTGTGATCGCTCTATTTTATGAGTTATGGCAGAACTTAGAAAATAATATTTTATCGAGTCTAGCGTTAAAACGGTGACAGTTAGAAGTCCGTAACTGACGGTAGAATATTCGCCATAAAAATGTCTAACAACTGAAGAACAATCCGATTCTGTGATCGCTCTATCTTAGGAGTTTTGGCAGAACTTAGAAAATAATATTGTATCGACTCTAGCGCCAAAGTGGGGATAGCTAGAACTCTGCAATTGACGGTGGAATATTCGCCATAAAAATATCTACCAACTGAAGAACAATCCGATTCTGTGATCGCTCTATCTTAGGAGTTATGGCAGATCTTAGAAAATAATACTGCATCGACTCTAGCGCCAAAACGGCGATAGTTAGAACTCTATGAATGACGGTAGAATATTCGCCATAAAAATGTCTAACAACTGAAGCACAATCCAATTCTGTGATCGCTCTATTTTAGGAGTTATAGCAGATCTTAGAAAATAATACTGCATCGACTCTAGCGCCAAAACGGGGATAGTTAGAACTCTATGACTGACGGTAGAATATTCGCCATAAAAATGTCTACCAACTGAAGAACAAACCATTTCTGTGATCGCTGTATTTAGGAGTTATGGCAGAACTTAGAAAATAATACTGCATCGACTCTAGCGCCAAAAGGTGATAGTTAGAATTCTGTAACTGACTGTAGAGTATTCGCCATTAAAAATATCTAACAACTGCCGAAAAATCCGAATCTGTGATCGTTCTACTTTAGGAGTTATGGCAGAACTTAGAAAATAATATTTTATCGACTCTAGCGCCAAAACCGTGATAGTTAGAAGTCCACAACTGACGGTAGAATATCCGCCATAAAAATGTCTACCAACTGAAGAACAATCCGATTCTGTGATCGCTCTATTTTAGGAGTTATGGCAGAACTTAGAAAATAGTATTGTATCGACTCTAGCGCCAAAGAGGGGATAGCTAGAACTCTGCAATTGACGGTGGAATATTCGCCATAAAAATATCTACCAACTGAAGAACAATCCGATTCTGTGATCGCTCTATCTTAGGAGTTATGGCAGAACTTAGAAAATGATACTGAATCGACTCTAGCGCCAAAAGGTGATAGTTAGAACTCTATGAATGACGCTAGAATATTCGCCATAAAAATGTCTAACAACTGAAGAACAATCCAATTCGGCGATCGCTCTATTTTAGGAGTTATGGCAGAACTTAGAAAATAATATTGTATCGGCTCTAGCACCAAAACGGTGATAGTGAGAGCTCTATGAATGAATGCAGAATATTCGCCATAAAAATGTCTAACAACTGAAGAACAATCCAATTCTGTGATCGCTTTATTTTAGGAGTTATGGCAGAACTTAGAGAATAATATTGTATGGACTCTACTGCCAAAACCGTGATAGTTAGAAGTCCACAACTGACGATAGAATATCCGCCATAAAAATGTCCACCAACTGAAGAACAATCCGATGCTCTGATCGCTCTATTTTAGGAGTTATGGCAGAACTTAGAAAATATTATTTTATCGACTCTAGCGCCAAAAGGGAATGGTTAGAATTCTGTCACTGACGGTAGAAAATTCGCCATAAAAATGTCTACCAACTGAAGAACAATCCGATTCTGTGATCGCTCTATCTTAGGAGTTATAGCAGATCTTAGAAAATAATACTGCATCGACTCTAGCGCCAAAACGGGGATAGTTAGAACTCTATGACTGACGGTAGAATATTCGCCATAAAAATGTCTACCAACTGAAGAACAATCCAATTCTGTGATCGCTGTATTTAGGAGTTATGGCAGAACTTAGAAAATAATATTTTATCGAGTCTAGCGCCAAAACGGTGACAGTTAGAAGTCCGTAACTGACGGTAGAATATTCGCCATAAAAATGTCTAACAACTGAAGAACAATCCGATTCTGTGATCGCTCTATCTTAGGAGTTTTGGCAGAACTTGGAAAATAATATTGTATCGACTCTAGCGCCAAAGTGGGGATAGCTAGAACTCTGCAATTGACGGTGGAATATTCGCCATAAAAATATCTACCAAGTGAAGAACAATCCGATTCTGTGATCGCTCTATCTTAGGAATTATGGCAGATCTTAGAAAATAATACTGCATCGACTCTAGCGCCAAAAGGTGATAGTTAGAATTCTGTAACCAACTGTAGAGTATTCGCCATTAAAAATATCTAGCAACTGCCGAAAAATCCGATTCTGTGATCGCTCTATCTTAGGAGTTATGACAGATCTTAGAAAATAGTACTGCATCGACTCTAGCGCCAAAACGGCGATAGTTAGAATTCTATGAATGACGGTAGAATATTCGCCATAAAAATGTCTAACAACTGAAGCACAATCCAATTCTGTGATCGCTCTATCTTAGGAGTTATGGCAGAACTTAGAAAATGATACTGCATCGACTCTAGCGCCAAAAGGTGATAGTTAGAACTCTATGAATGGCGGTAGAACATTCGCCATAAAAATGTCTAACAACTGAAGAACAATCCAATTCGGTGATCGCTCTATTTTAGGAGTTATGGCAGAACTTAGAAAATAATATTGTATCGGCTCTAGCACCAAAACGGTGATAGTGAGAGCTCTATGAATGAATGCAGAATATTCGCCATAAAAATGTCTAACAACTGAAGAACAATCCAATTCTGTGATCGCTTTATTTTAGGAGTTATGGCAGAACTTAGAGAATAATATTGTATGGACTCTACTGCCAAAACCGTGATAGTTAGAAGTCCACAACTGACGATAGAATATCCGCCATAAAAATGTCCACCAACTGAAGAACAATCCGATGCTCTGATCGCTCTATTTTAGGAGTTATGGCAGAACTTAGAAAATATTATTTTATCGAATCTAGCGCCAAAAGGGAATGGTTAGAATTCTGTCACTGACGGTAGAAAATTCGCCATAAAAATGTCTACCAACTAAAGAACAATCCGATTCTGTGATCGCTCTATCTTAGGAGTTATGGCAGATCTTAGAAAATAATAGTGCATCGACTCTAGCGACAAAACGGCGATAGTTACAACTCTATGAATTACGGTAGAATATTCGCAATAAAATTGTCTAACAACTGAAGCACAATCCAATTTTGTGATCACTCTATTTTAGGAGTTATAGCAGATCTTAGAAAATAATACTGCATCAACTCTAGCGCCAAAACGGGGACAGTTAGAACTCTATGACTGACGGTAGAATATTCGTCATAAAAATGTCTACCAACTGAAGAACAATCCAGTTCTGTGATCGCTGTATTTAGGAGTTATGGCAGAACTTAGAAAATAATACTGCATCGACTCTAGCGCCAAAAGGTGATAGTTAGAATTCTGTAACTGACTGTAGAGTATTCGCCATTAAAAATATCTAACAACTGAAGAAAAATCCGACTCTGTGATCGCTCTATTTTATGAGTTATGGCAGAACTTAGAAAATAATATTTTATCGAGTCTATCGCCAAAACGGTGACAGTTAGAAGTCCGTAACTGACGGTGGAATATTCGCCATAAAAATGTCTAACAACTGCCGAAAAATCCGAATCTGTGATCGTTCTACTTTAGGAGTTATGGCAGAACTTCGAAAATAATATTGTATCGACTCTAGCGCCAAAACCGTGATAGTTAGAAGTCCACAACTGACGGTAGAATATCCGCCATAAAAATGTCTAACAACTGAAGAACAATCCGATTCTGTGATCGCTCTATCTTAGGAGTTATGACAGATCTTAGAAAATAGTACTGCATCGACTCTAGCGCCAAAACGGCGATAGTTAGAATTCTATGAATGACGGTAGAATATTCGCCATAAAAATGTCTAACAACTGAAGCACAATCCAATTCTGTGGTCGCTCTATTTTAGGAGTTATAGCAGATCTTAGAAAATAATACTGCATCGACTCTAGCGCCAAAACGGGGATAGTTAGAACTCTATGACTGACGGTAGAATATTCGCCATAAAAATGTCTACCAACTGAAGAACAATCCAATTCTGTGATCGCTGTATTTAGGAGTTATGGCAGAACTTAGAAAATAATACTGCATCGACTCTAGCGCCAAAAGGTGATAGTTAGAATTCTGTAACTAACTGTAGAGTATTCGCCATTAAAAATATCTAGCAACTGCCGAAAAATCCGACTCTGTGATCGCTCTATTTTAGGAGTTACGGCAGAACTTAGAAAATAATATTTTATCGAGTCTAGCGCCAAAACGGTGACAGTTAGAAGTCCGTAACTAACGGTAGAATATTCGCCATAACAATGTCTAACAACTGAAGAACAATCCGATTCTGTGATCGCTCTATCTTAGGAGTTTTGGCAGAACTTAGAAAATAATATTGTATGGACTCTAGCGCCAAAGTGGGGATAGGTAGAACTCTGCAATTGACGGTGGAATATTCGCCATAAAAATATCTACCAACTGAAGAACAATCCGATTCTGTGATCGCTCTATCTTAGGAGTTATGGCAGATCTTAGAAAATAATACTGCATCGACTCTAGCGCCAAAACGGCGATAGTTAGAACTCTATGAATGACGGTAGAATATTCGCCATAAAAATGTCTAACAACTGAAGCACAATCCAATTCTGTGATCGCTCTATTTTAGGAGTTATAGCAGATCTTAGAAAATAATACTGCATCGACTCTAGCGCCAAAACGGGGATAGTTAGAACTCTATGACTGACGGTAGAATATTCGCCATAAAAATGTCTACCAACTGAAGAACAATCCAGTTCTGTGATCGCTGTATTTAGGAGTTATGGCAGAACTTAGAAAATAATACTGCATCGACTCTAGCGCCAAAAGGTGATAGTTAGAATTCTGTAACTGACTGTAGAGTATTCGCCATTGAAAATATCTAACAACTACCGAAAAATCCGACTCTGTGATCGCTCTATTTTATGAGTTATGGCAGAACTTAGAAAATAATATTTTATCGAGTCTAGCGCCAAAACGGTGACAGTTAGAAGTCCGTAACTGTCGGTGGAATATTCGCCATAAAAATGTCTAACAACTGCCGAAAAATCCGAATCTGTGATCGTTCTACTTTAGGAGTTATGGCAGAACTTAGAAAATAATATTGTATCGACTCTAGCGCCAAAACCGTGATAGTTAGAAGTCCACAACTGACGGTAGAATATCCGCCATAAAAATGTCTACCAACTGAAGAACAATCCGATTCTGTGATCGCTCTATTTTAGGAGTTATGGCAGAACTTAGAAAATAATATTGTATCGACCCTAGCGCCAAAGAGGGGATAGCTAGAACTCTGCAATTGACGGTGGAATATTCGCCATAAAAATATCTACCAACTGAAGAACAATCCGATTCTGTGATCGCTCTATCTTAGGAGTTATGGCAGAACTTAGAAAATGATACTGCATCGACTCTAGCGCCAAAAGGTGATAGTTAGAACTCTATGAATGACGGTAGAATATTCGCCATAAAAATGTCTAACAACTGAAGAACAATCCAATTCGGTGATCGCTCTATTTTAGGAGTTATGGCAGAACTTAGAAAATAATATTGTATCGGCTCTAGCACCAAAACGGTGATAGTGAGAGCTCTATGAATGAATGCAGAATATTCCCCATAAAAATGTCTAACAACTGAAGAACAATCCAATTCTGTGATCACTTTATTTTAGGAGTTATGGCAGAACTTAGAGAATAATGTTGTATCGACTCTACTGCCAAAACCGTGATAGTTAGAAGTCCACAACTGACGATAGAATATCCGCCATAAAAATGTCCACCAACTGAAGAAAAATCCGATGCTGTGATCGCTCTATTTTGGGAGTTATGGCAGAACTTAGAAAATATTATTTTATCGACTCTAGCGCCAAAAGGGAATGGTTAGAATTCTGTCACTGACGGTAGAAAATTCGCCATAAAAATGTCTACCAACTGAAGAAAAATCCGATTCTGTGATCGCTCTATCTTAGGAGTTATGGCAGATCTTAGAAAATAATAGTGCATCGACTCTAGCGACAAAACGGCGATAGTTACAACTCTATGAATGACGGTAGAATATTCGCCATAAAATTGTCTAACAACTGAAGCACAATCCAATTTTGTGATCGCTCTATTTTAGGAGTTATAGCAGATCTTAGAAAATAATACTGCATCAACTCTAGCGCCAAAACGGGGACAGTTAGAACTCTATGACTGACGGTAGAATATTCGCCATAAAAATGTCTACCAACTGTAGAACAATCCAGTTCTGTGATCGCTGTATTTAGGAGTTATGGCAGAACTTAGAAAATAATACTGCATCGACTCTAGCGCCAAAAGGTGATAGTTAGAATTCTGTAACTGACTGTAGAGTATTCGCCATTAAAAATATCTAACAACTGCCGAAAAATCCGACTCTGTGATCGCTCTATTTTATGAGTTATGGCAGAACTTAGAAAATAATATTTTATCGAGTCTAGCGCCAAAACGGTGACAGTTAGAAGTCCGTAACTGACGGTGGAATATTCGCCATAAAAATGTCTAACAACTGCCGAAAAATCCGATTCTGTGATCGTTCTACTTTAGGAGTTATGGCAGATCTTAGAAAATAATAGTGCATCGACTCTAGCGACAAAACGGCGATAGTTACAACTCTATGAATGACGGTAGAATATTCGCCATAAAATTGTCTAACAACTGAAGCACAATCCAATTTTGTGATCGCTCTATTTTAGGAGTTATAGCAGATCTTATAAAATAATACTGCATCAACTCTAGCGCCAAAACGGGGACAGTTAGAACTCTATGACTGACGGTAGAATATTCGCCATAAAAATGTCTACCAACTGTAGAACAATCCAGTTCTGTGATCGCTGTATTTAGGAGTTATGGCAGAACTTAGAAAATAATACTGCATCGACTCTAGCGCCAAAAGGTGATAGTTAGAATTCTGCAACTGACTGTAGAGTATTCGCCATTAAAAATATCTAACAACTGCCGAAAAATCCGACTCTGTGATCGCTCTATTTTATGAGTTATGGCAGAACTTAGAAAATAATATTTTATCGAGTCTAGCGCCAAAACGGTGACAGTTAGAAGTCCGTAACTGACGGTGGAATATTCGCCATAAAAATGTCTAACAACTGAAGAACAATCCGATTCTGTGATCGCTCTATCTTAGGAGTTTTGGCAGAACTTAGAAAATAATATTGTATGGACTCTAGCGCCAAAGTGGGGATAGCTAGAACTCTGCAATTGACGGTGGAATATTCGCCATAAAAATGTCTACCAACTGAAGAACAATCCGATTCTGTGATCGCTCTATCTTAGGAGTTATGGCAGATCTTAGAAAATAATAGTGCATCGACTCTAGCGACAAAACGGCGATAGTTACAACTCTATGAATGACGGTAGAATATTCGCCATAAAATTGTCTAACAACTGAAGCACAATCCAATTTTGTGATCGCTCTATTTTAGGAGTTATAGCAGATCTTAGAAAATAATACTGCATCAACTCTAGCGCCAAAACGGGGACAGTTAGAACTCTATGACTGACGGCAGAATATTCGCCATAAAAATGTCTACCAACTGTAGAACAATCCAGTTCTGTGATCGCTGTATTTAGGAGTTATGGCAGAACTTCCAAAATAATATTGTATCGACTCTAGCGCCAAAACCGTGATAGTTAGAAGTCCACAACTGACGGTAGAATATCCGCCATAAAAATGTCTACCAGCTGAAGAACAATCCGATTCTGTGATCGCTCTATCTTAGGAGTTATGGCAGATCTTAGAAAATAGTACTGCATCGACTCTAGCGCCAAAACGGCGATAGTTAGAATTCTATGAATGACGGTAGAATATTCGCCATAAAAATGTCTAACAACTGAAGCACAATCCAATTCTGTGATCGCTCTATTTTAGGAGTTATAGCAGATCTTAGAAAATAATACTGCATCGACTATAGCGCCAAAACGAGGATAGTTAGAACTCTATGACTGACGGTAGAATATTCGCCATAAAAATGTCTACCAACTGAAGAACAATCCAATTCTGTGATCGCTGTATTTAGGAGTTATGGCAGAACTTAGAAAATAATACTGCATCGACTCTAGCGCCAAAAGGTGATAGTTAGAATTCTGTAACTAACTGTAGAGTATTCGCCATTAAAAATATCTAGCAACTGCCGAAAAATCCGACTCTGTGATCGCTCTATTATAGGAGTTATGGCAGAACTTAGAAAATAATATTTTATCGAGTCTAGCGCCAAAATGGTGACAGTTAGAAGTCCGTAACTGACTTTGGAATATTCGCCATAAAAATGTCTAACAACTGCCGAAAAATCCGAATCTGTGATCGTTCTACTTTAGGAGTTATGGCAGATCTTAGAAAATAATAGTGCATCGACTCTAGCGACAAAACGGCGATAGTTACAACTCTATGAATGACGGTAGAATATTCGCCATAAAATTGTCTAACAACTGAAGCACAATCCAATTTTGTGATCGCTCTATTTTAGGAGTTATAGCAGATCTTAGAAAATAATACTGCATCAACTCTAGCGCCAAAACGGGGACAGTTAGAACTCTATGACTGACGGTAGAATATTCGCCATAAAAATGTCTACCAACTGTAGAACAATCCAGTTCTGTGATCGCTGTATTTAGGAGTTATGGCAGAACTTAGAAAATAATACTGCATCGACTCTAGCGCCAAAAGGTGATAGTTAGAATTCTGTAACTGACTGTAGAGTATTCGCCATTAAAAATATCTAACAACTGCCGAAAAATCCGACTCTGTGATCGCTCTATTTTATGAGTTATGGCAGAACTTAGAAAATAATATTTTATCGAGTCTAGCGCCAAAACGGTGACAGTTAGAAGTCCGTCACTGACGGTGGAATATTCGCCATAAAAATGTCTAACAACTGCCGAAAAATCCGAATCTGTGATCGTTCTACTTTAGGAGTTATGGCAGAACTTCGAAAATAATATTGTATCGACTCTAGCGCCAAAACCGTGATAGTTAGAAGTCCACAACTGACGGTAGAATATCCGCCATAAAAATGTCTACCAACTGAAGAACAATCCGATTCTTGATCGCTCTATCTTAGGAGTTATGGCAGATCTTAGAAAATAGTACTGCATCGACTCTAGCGCCAAAACGGCGATAGTTAGAATTCTATGAATGACGGTAGAATATTCGCCATAAAAATGTCTAACAACTGAAGCACAATCCAATTCTGTGATCGCTCTATTTTAGGAGTTATAGCAGATCTTAGAAAATAATACTGCATCGACTCTAGCGCCAAAACGGGGATAGTTAGAACTCTATGACTGACGGTAGAATATTCGCCATAAAAATGTCTACCAACTGAAGAACAATCCAATTCTGTGATCGCTGTATTTAGGAGTTATGGCAGAACTTAGAAAATAATACTGCATCGACTCTAGCGCCAAAAGGTGATAGTTAGAATTCTGTAACTAACTGTAGAGTATTCGCCATTAAAAATATCTAGCAACTGCCGAAAAATCCGACTCTGTGATCGCTCTATTTTAGGAGTTATGGCAGAACTTAGAAAATAATATTTTATCGAGTCTAGCGCCAAAACGGTGACAGTTAGAAGTCCGTAACTGACGGTAGAATATTCGCCATAAAAATGTCTAACAACTGAAGAACAATCCGATTCTGTGATCGCTCTATCTTAAGAGTTATCGCAGAACTTAGAAAATAATACTGCAGCGACTCTAGCGCCAAAACCGTGATAGTTAGAAGTCCACAACTGACGGTAGAATATCCGCCATAAAAATGTCTACCAACTGAAGAACAATCCGATTCTGTGATCGCTCTATTTTAGGAGTTATGGCAGAACTTAGAAAATAATATTGTATCGACTCTAGCGCCAAAGAGGGGATAGCTAGAACTCTGCAATTGACGGTGGAATATTCGCCATAAAAATATCTACCAACTGAAGAACAATCCGATTCTGTGATCGCTCTATCTTAGGAGTTATGGCAGAACTTCGAAAATAATATTGTATCGACTCTAGCGCCAAAACCGTGATAGTTAGAAGTCCACAACTGACGGTAGAATATCCGCCATAAAAATGTCTACCAACTGAAGAACAATCCGATTCTGTGATCGCTCTATCTTAGCAGTTATGGCAGATCTTAGAAAATAGTACTGCATCGACTCTAGCGCCAAAACGGCGACAGTTAGAATTCTATGAATGACGGTAGAATATTCGCCATAAAAATGTCTAACAACTGAAGCACAATCCAATTCTGTGATCGCTCTATTTTAGGAGTTATAACAGATCTTAGAAAATAATACTGCATCGACTCTAGCGCCAAAACGGGGATAGTTAGAACTCTATGACTGACGGTAGAATATTCGCCATAAAAATGTCTACCAACTGAAGAACAATCCAATTCTGTGATCGCTGTATTTAGGAGTTATGGCAGAACTTAGAAAATAATACTGCATCGACTCTAGCGCCAAAAGGTGATAGTTAGAATTCTGTAACTAACTGTAGAGTATTCGCCATTAAAAATATCTAGCAACTGCCGAAAAATCCGACTCTGTGATCGCTCTATTTTAGGAGTTATGGCAGAACTTAGAAAATAATATTTTATCGAGTCTAGCGCCAAAACGGTGACAGTTAGAAGTCCGTAACTGACGGTAGAATATTCGCCATAAAAATGTCTAACAACTGAAGAACAATCCGATTCTGTGATCGCTCTATCTTAAGAGTTATCGCAGAACTTAGAAAATAATACTGCAGCGACTCTAGCGCCAAAACCGTGATAGTTAGAAGTCCACAACTGACGGTAGAATATCCGCCATAAAAATGTCTACCAACTGAAGAACAATCCGATTCTGTGATCGCTCTATTTTAGGAGTTATGGCAGAACTTAGAAAATAATATTGTATCGACTCTAGCGCCAAAGAGGGGATAGCTAGAACTCTGCAATTGACGGTGGAATATTCGCCATAAAAATATCTACCAACTGAAGAACAATCCGATTCTGTGATCGCTCTATCTTAGGAGTTATGGCAGAACTTCGAAAATAATATTGTATCGACTCTAGCGCCAAAACCGTGATAGTTAGAAGTCCACAACTGACGGTAGAATATCCGCCATAAAAATGTCTACCAACTGAAGAACAATCCGATTCTGTGATCGCTCTATCTTAGCAGTTATGGCAGATCTTAGAAAATAGTACTGCATCGACTCTAGCGCCAAAACGGCGACAGTTAGAATTCTATGAATGACGGTAGAATATTCGCCATAAAAATGTCTAACAACTGAAGCACAATCCAATTCTGTGATCGCTCTATTTTAGGAGTTATAACAGATCTTAGAAAATAATACTGCATCGACTCTAGCGCCAAAACGGGGATAGTTAGAATTCTATGAATGACGGTAGAATATTCGCCATAAAAATGTCTACCAACTGTAGAACAATCCAGTTCTGTGATCGCTGTATTTAGGAGTTATGGCAGAACTTAGAAAATAATACTGCATCGACTCTAGCGCCAAAAGGTGATAGTTAGAATTCTGTAACTGACTGTAGAGTATTCGCCATTAAAAATATCTAACAACTGCCGAAAAATCCGACTCTGTGATCGCTCTATTTTATGAGTTATGGCAGAACTTAGAAAATAATATTTTATCGAGTCTAGCGCCAAAACGGTGACAGTTAGAAGTCCGTCACTGACGGTGGAATATTCGCCATAAAAATGTCTAACAACTGCCGAAAAATCCGAATCTGTGATCGTTCTACTTTAGGAGTTATGGCAGAACTTCGAAAATAATATTGTATCGACTCTAGCGCCAAAACCGTGATAGTTAGAAGTCCACAACTGACGGTAGAATATCCGCCATAAAAATGTCTACCAACTGAAGAACAATCCGATTCTTGATCGCTCTATCTTAGGAGTTATGGCAGATCTTAGAAAATAGTACTGCATCGACTCTAGCGCCAAAACGGCGATAGTTAGAATTCTATGAATGACGGTAGAATATTCGCCATAAAAATGTCTAACAACTGAAGCACAATCCAATTCTGTGATCGCTCTATTTTAGGAGTTATAGCAGATCTTAGAAAATAATACTGCATCGACTCTAGCGCCAAAACGGGGATAGTTAGAACTCTATGACTGACGGTAGAATATTCGCCATAAAAATGTCTACCAACTGAAGAACAATCCAATTCTGTGATCGCTGTATTTAGGAGTTATGGCAGAACTTAGAAAATAATACTGCATCGACTCTAGCGCCAAAAGGTGATAGTTAGAATTCTGTAACTAACTGTAGAGTATTCGCCATTAAAAATATCTAGCAACTGCCGAAAAATCCGACTCTGTGATCGCTCTATTTTAGGAGTTATGGCAGAACTTAGAAAATAATATTTTATCGAGTCTAGCGCCAAAACGGTGACAGTTAGAAGTCCGTAACTGACGGTAGAATATTCGCCATAAAAATGTCTAACAACTGAAGAACAATCCGATTCTGTGATCGCTCTATCTTAAGAGTTATCGCAGAACTTAGAAAATAATACTGCAGCGACTCTAGCGCCAAAACCGTGATAGTTAAAAGTCCACAACTGACGGTAGAATATCCGCCATAAAAATGTCTACCAACTGAAAAACAATCCGATTCTGTGATCGCTCTATTTTAGGAGTTATGGCAGAACTTAGAAAATAATATTGTATCGACTCTAGCGCCAAAGAGGGGATAGCTAGAACTCTGCAATTGACGGTGGAATATTCGCCATAAAAATATCTACCAACTGAAGAACAATCCGATTCTGTGATCGCTCTATCTTAGGAGTTATGGCAGAACTTCGAAAATAATATTGTATCGACTCTAGCGCCAAAACCGTGATAGTTAGAAGTCCACAACTGACGGTAGAATATCCGCCATAAAAATGTCTACCAACTGAAGAACAATCCGATTCTGTGATCGCTCTATCTTAGCAGTTATGGCAGATCTTAGAAAATAGTACTGCATCGACTCTAGCGCCAAAACGGCGACAGTTAGAATTCTATGAATGACGGTAGAATATTCGCCATAAAAATGTCTAACAACTGAAGCACAATCCAATTCTGTGATCGCTCTATTTTAGGAGTTATAACAGATCTTAGAAAATAATACTGCATCGACTCTAGCGCCAAAACGGGGATAGTTAGAACTCTATGACTGACGGTAGAATATTCGCCATAAAAATGTCTACCAACTGAAGAACAATCCAATTCTGTGATCGCTGTATTTAGGAGTTATGGCAGAACTTAGAAAATAATACTGCATCGACTCTAGCGCCAAAAGGTGATAGTTAGAATTCTGTAACTAACTGTAGAGTATTCGCCATTAAAAATATCTAGCAACTGCCGAAAAATCCGACTCTGTGATCGCTCTATTATAGGAGTTATGGCAGAACTTAGAAAATAATATTTTATCGAGTCTAGCGCCAAAACCGTGATAGTTAGAAGTCCACAACTGACGGTAGAATATCCGCCATAAAAATGTCTACCAACTGAAGAACAATCCGATTCTGTGATCGCTCTATTTTAGGAGTTATGGCAGAACTTAGAAAATAATATTGTATCGACTCTAGCGCCAAAGAGGGGATAGCTAGAACTCTGCAATTGACGGTGGAATATTCGCCATAAAAATATCTACCAACTGAAGAACAATCCGATTCTGTGATCGCTCTATCTTAGGAGTTATGGCAGAACTTCGAAAATAATATTGTATCGACTCTAGCGCCAAAACCGTGATAGTTAGAAGTCCACAACTGACGGTAGAATATCCGCCATAAAAATGTCTACCAACTGAAGAACAATCCGATTCTGTGATCGCTCTATCTTAGCAGTTATGGCAGATCTTAGAAAATAGTACTGCATCGACTCTAGCGCCAAAACGGCGACAGTTAGAATTCTATGAATGACGGTAGAATATTCGCCATAAAAATGTCTAACAACTGAAGCACAATCCAATTCTGTGATCGCTCTATTTTAGGAGTTATAACAGATCTTAGAAAATAATACTGCATCGACTCTAGCGCCAAAACGGGGATAGTTAGAACTCTATGACTGACGGTAGAATATTCGCCATAAAAATGTCTACCAACTGAAGAACAATCCAATTCTGTGATCGCTGTATTTAGGAGTTATGGCAGAACTTAGAAAATAATACTGCATCGACTCTAGCGCCAAAAGGTGATAGTTAGAATTCTGTAACTAACTGTAGAGTATTCGCCATTAAAAATATCTAGCAACTGCCGAAAAATCCGACTCTGTGATCGCTCTATTTTAGGAGTTATGGCAGAACTTAGAAAATAATATTTTATCGAGTCTAGCGCCAAAACGGTGACAGTTAGAAGTCCGTAACTGACGGTAGAATATTCGCCATAAAAATGTCTAACAACTGAAGAACAATCCGATTCTGTGATCGCTCTATCTTAGGAGTTATCGCAGAACTTAGAAAATAATACTGCAGCGACTCTAGCGCCAAAACGGCAATAGTTAGAACTCTATGAATGACGGTAGAATATTCGCCATAAAAATGTCTAACAACTGAAGCACAATCCAATTCTGTGATCGCTCTATTTTAGGAGTTATAGCAGATCTTAGAAAATAATACTGCAGCGACTCTAGCGCCAAAACGGCAATAGTTAGAACTCTATGAATGAGGCTAGAATATTCGCCATAAAAATGTCTAACAACTGAAGCACAATCCAATTCTGTGATCGCTCTATTTTAGGAGTTATAGCAGATCTTAGAAAATAATACTGCATCGACTCTAGCGCCAAAACGGGGATAGTTAGAACTCTATGACTGACGGTAGAATATTCGCCATAAAAATGTCTACCAACTGAAGAACAATCCAATTCTGTGATCGCTGTATTTAGGAGTTATGGCAGAACTTAGAAAATAATACTGCATCGACTCTAGCGCCAAAAGGTGATAGTTAGAATTCTGTAACTAACTGTAGAGTATTCGCCATTAAAAATATCTAGCAACTGCCGAAAAATCCGACTCTGTGATCGCTCTATTTTAGGAGTTATGGCAGAACTTAGAAAATAATATTTTATCGAGTCTAGCGCCAAAACGGTGACAGTTAGAAGTCCGTAACTGACGGTAGAATATTCGCCATAAAAATGTCTAACAACTGAAGAACAATCCGATTCTGTGATCGCTCTATCTTAGGAGTTATGGCAGAACTTAGAAAATAATACTGCAGCGACTCTAGCGCCAAACCGGCAATAGTTAGAACTCTATGACTGACGGTAGAATATTCGCCATAAAAATGTCTACCCACTGAAGAACAATCGGATTCTGTGATCGCTCTATTTTAGGAGTTATGGCAGAACTTAGAAAATAATATTGTATCGAGTCTAGCGCCAAAACCGTGATAGTTAGAAGTCCGCAACTGACGGTAGAATATCCGCCATAAAAATGTCTACCAACTGAAGAACAATCCGATTCTGTGATCCCTCTATTTTAGGAGTTATGGCAGAAGTTAGATAATATTATTTTGTCGACTTTAGCCCCAAAAAGGAAATAGTTAGAATTCTGTAACTGACAGTAGAATATTCGCCATAAAAATGTCTACCAACTGAAGAACAATCCGATTCTGTGATCGCTCTATCTTAGGAGCTATAGCAGAACTTAGAAAATAATACTGCACCGACTCTAGCGCCAAAACGGCGATAGTTAGAACTAAATGAATGACGGTAGAATATTCGCCATAAAAATGTCTAACAAGTGAAGCACAATCCAATTCTGTGATCGCTCTATTTTAGGAGTTATGGCAGAACTTAGAAAATAATATTGTATCGACTCTAGCACCAAAACGGTGATAGTTAGAACTCTATGAATGACGGTAGAATATTCGCCATAAAAATGTCTAACAACTGAAGAACAATCCAATTCGGTGATCGCTCTATTTTAGGAGTTATGGCAGAACTTAGAAAATAATATTGTATCGGCTCTAGCACCAAAACGGTGATAGTGAGAGCTCTATGAATGACTGCAGAATATTCGCCATAAAAATGTCTAACAACTGAAGAACAATCCAATTCTGTGATCGCTCTATTTTAGGAGTTATGGCGGAACTTAGAAAATAATATTGTATCGGCTCAAGCACCAAAACGGTGATAGTGAGAGCTCTATGAATGACGGTAGAATATCCGCCATAAAAATGTCTACCAACTGAAGAACAATCCGATGCTGTGATCGCTCTATTTTAGGAGTTATGGCAGAACTTAGAAAATATTAGTTTATCGACTCTAGCGCAAAAAGGGAATGGTTAGAATTCTGTCACTGACGGTAGAAAATTCGCCATAAAAATATCTAACAACTGCCGAAAAATCCGACTATGTGATCGCTCTATTTTAGGAGTTATGGCAGAACTTAGAAAATAATATTGTATCGACTCTAGCGCCAAAACGAGGATAGTTAGAACTCTGCAATTGACGGTAGAATATTCGCCATAAAAATATCTACAAACTGAAGAACAATCCGATTCTGTGATCGCTCTATCTTAGGAGTTATGGCAGAACTTAGAAAATAATACTGCATCGACTCTAGCGCCAAAAGGTGATAGTTAGAACCCTATGAATGACGGTAGAAAATTCGCCATAAAAATGTCTACCAACTGAAGAACAATCCGATTCTGTGATCGCTCTATATTAGGAGTTATGGCAGATCTTAGAAAATAATAGTGCATCGACTCTAGCGCCAAAACGGCGATAGTTACAACTCTATGAATGACGGTAGAATATTCGCCATAAAATTGTCTAACAACTGAAGCACAATCCAATTTTGTGATCGCTCTATTTTAGGAGTTATAGCAGATCTTAGAAAATAATACTGCATCAACTCTAGCGCCAAAACGGGGACAGTTAGAACTCTATGACTGACGGTAGAATATTCGCCATAAAAATGTCTACCAACTGAAGAACAATCCAGTTCTGTGATCGCTGTATTTAGGAGTTATGGCAGAACTTAGAAAATAATACTGCATCGACTCTAGCGCCAAAAGGTGATAGTTAGAATTCTGTAACTGACTGTAGAGTATTCGCCATTAAAAATATCTAACAACTGCCGAAAAATCCGACTCTGTGATCGCTCTATTTTAGGAGTTATGGCAGAACTTAGAAAATAATATTTTATCGAGTCTAGCGCCAAAACGGTGACAGTTAGAAGTCCGTAACTGACGGTAGAATATTCGCCATAAAAATGTCTAACAACTGAAGAACAATCCGATTCTGTGATCGCTCTATCTTAAGAGTTATCGCAGAACTTAGAAAATAATACTGCAGCGACTCTAGCGCCAAAACCGTGATAGTTAGAAGTCCACAACTGACGGTAGAATATCCGCCATAAAAATGTCTACCAACTGAAGAACAATCCGATTCTGTGATCGCTCTATTTTAGGAGTTATGGCAGAACTTAGAAAATAATATTGTATCGACTCTAGCGCCAAAGAGGGGATAGCTAGAACTCTGCAATTGACGGTGGAATATTCGCCATAAAAATATCTACCAACTGAAGAACAATCCGATTCTGTGATCGCTCTATCTTAGGAGTTATGGCAGAACTTCGAAAATAATATTGTATCGACTCTAGCGCCAAAACCGTGATAGTTAGAAGTCCACAACTGACGGTAGAATATCCGCCATAAAAATGTCTACCAACTGAAGAACAATCCGATTCTGTGATCGCTCTATCTTAGCAGTTATGGCAGATCTTAGAAAATAGTACTGCATCGACTCTAGCGCCAAAACGGCGACAGTTAGAATTCTATGAATGACGGTAGAATATTCGCCATAAAAATGTCTAACAACTGAAGCACAATCCAATTCTGTGATCGCTCTATTTTAGGAGCTATAACAGATCTTAGAAAATAATACTGCATCGACTCTAGCGCCAAAACGGGGATAGTTAGAACTCTATGACTGACGGTAGAATATTCGCCATAAAAATGTCTACCAACTGAAGAACAATCCAATTCTGTGATCGTTGTATTTAGGAGTTATGGCAGAACTTAGAAAATAATACTGCATCGACTCTAGCGCCAAAAGGTGATAGTTAGAATTCTGTAACTAACTGTAGAGTATTCGCCATTAAAAATATCTAGCAACTGCCGAAAAATCCGACTCTGTGATCGCTCTATTTTAGGAGTTATGGCAGAACTTAGAAAATAATATTTTATCGAGTCTAGCGCCAAAACGGTGACAGTTAGAAGTCCGTAACTGACGGTAGAATATTCGCCATATAAATGTCTAACAACTGAAGAACAATCCGATTCTGTGATCGCTCTATCTTAAGAGTTATCGCAGAACTTAGAAAATAATACTGCAGCGACTCTAGCGCCAAAACCGTGATAGTTAGAAGTCCACAACTGACGGTAGAATATCCGCCATAAAAATGTCTACCAACTGAAGAACAATCCGATTCTGTGATCGCTCTATTTTAGGAGTTATGGCAGAACTTAGAAAATAATATTGTATCGACTCTAGCGCCAAAGAGGGGATAGCTAGAACTCTGCAATTGACGGTGGAATATTCGCCATAAAAATATCTACCAACTGAAGAACAATCCGATTCTGTGATCGCTCTATCTTAGGAGTTATGGCAGAACTTCGAAAATAATATTGTATCGACTCTAGCGCCAAAACCGTGATAGTTATAAGTCCACAACTGACGGTAGAATATCCGCCATAAAAATGTCTACCAACTGAAGAACAATCCGATTCTGTGATCGCTCTATCTTAGCAGTTATGGCAGATCTTAGAAAATAGTACTGCATCGACTCTAGCGCCAAAACGGCGACAGTTAGAATTCTATGAATGACGGTAGAATATTCGCCATAAAAATGTCTAACAACTGAAGCACAATCCAATTCTGTGATCGCTCTATTTTAGGAGTTATAACAGATCTTAGAAAATAATACTGCATCGACTCTAGCGCCAAAACGGGGATAGTTAGAACTCTATGACTGACGGTAGAATATTCGCCATAAAAATGTCTACCAACTGAAGAACAATCCAATTCTGTGATCGCTGTATTTAGGAGTTATGGCAGAACTTAGAAAATAATACTGCATCGACTCTAGCGCCAAAAGGTGATAGTTAGAATTCTGTAACTAACTGTAGAGTATTCGCCATTAAAAATATCTAGCAACTGCCGAAAAATCCGACTCTGTGATCGCTCTATTTTAGGAGTTATGGCAGAACTTAGAAAATAATATTTTATCGAGTCTAGCGCCAAAACGGTGACAGTTAGAAGTCCGTAACTGACGGTAGAATATTCGCCATAAAAATGTCTAACAACTGAAGAACAATCCGATTCTGTGATCGCTCTATCTTAGGAGTTATCGCAGAACTTAGAAAATAATACTGCAGCGACTCTAGCGCCAAAACGGCAATAGTTAGAACTCTATGAATGACGGTAGAATATTCGCCATAAAAATGTCTAACAACTGAAGCACAATCCAATTCTGTGATCGCTCTATTTTAGGAGTTATAGCAGATCTTAGAAAATAATACTGCAGCGACTCTAGCGCCAAAACGGCAATAGTTAGAACTCTATGAATGAGGCTAGAATATTGGCCATAAAAATGTCTAACAACTGAAGCACAATCCAATTCTGTGATCGCTCTATTTTAGGAGTTATAGCAGATCTTAGAAAATAATACTGCATCGACTCTAGCGCCAAAACGGGGATAGTTAGAACTCTATGACTGACGGTAGAATATTCGCCATAAAAATGTCTACCAACTGAAGAACAATCCAATTCTGTGATCGCTGTATTTAGGAGTTATGGCAGAACTTAGAAAATAATACTGCATCGACTCTAGCGCCAAAAGGTGATAGTTAGAATTCTGTAACTAACTGTAGAGTATTCGCCATTAAAAATATCTAGCAACTGCCGAAAAATCCGACTCTGTGATCGCTCTATTTTAGGAGTTATGGCAGAACTTAGAAAATAATATTTTATCGAGTCTAGCGCCAAAACGGTGACAGTTAAAAGTCCGTAACTGACGGTAGAATATTCGCCATAAAAATGTCTAACAACTGAAGAACAATCCGATTCTGTGATCGCTCTATCTTAGGAGTTATGGCAGAACTTAGAAAATAATACTGCAGCGACTCTAGCGCCAAACCGGCAATAGTTAGAACTCTATGACTGACGGTAGAATATTCGCCATAAAAATGTCTACCCACTGAAGAACAATCGGATTCTGTGATCGCTCTATTTTAGGAGTTATGGCAGAACTTAGAAATTAATATTGTATCGAGTCTAGCGCCAAAACCGTGATAGTTAGAAGTCCGCAACTGACGGTAGAATATCCGCCATAAAAATGTCTACCAACTGAAGAACAATCCGATTCTGTGATCGCTCTATTTTAGGAGTTATGGCAGAAGTTAGATAATATTATTTTGTCGACTTTAGCCCCAAAAAGGAAATAGTTAGAATTCTGTAACTGACAGTAGAATATTCGCCATAAAAATGTCTACCAACTGAAGAACAATCCGATTCTGTGATCGCTCTATCTTAGGAGCTATAGCAGAACTTAGAAAATAATACTGCACCGACTCTAGCGCCAAAACGGCGATAGTTAGAACTAAATGAATGACGGTAGAATATTCGCCATAAAAATGTCTAACAAGTGAAGCACAATCCAATTCTGTGATCGCTCTATTTTAGGAGTTATGGCAGAACTTAGAAAATAATATTGTATCGACTCTAGCACCAAAACGGTGATAGTTAGAACTCTATGAATGACGGTAGAATATTCGCCATAAAAATGTCTAACAACTGAAGAACAATCCAATTCGGTGATCGCTCTATTTTAGGAGTTATGGCAGAACTTAGAAAATAATATTGTGTCGGCTCTAGCACCAAAACGGTGATAGTGAGAGCTCTATGAATGACTGCAGAATATTCGCCATAAAAATGTCTAACAACTGAAGAACAATCCAATTCTGTGATCGCTCTATTTTAGGAGTTATGGCGGAACTTAGAAAATAATATTGTATCGGCTCAAGCACCAAAACGGTGATAGTGAGAGCTCTATGAATGACGGTAGAATATCCGCCATAAAAATGTCTACCAACTGAAGAACAATCCGATGCTGTGATCGCTCTATTTTAGGAGTTATGGCAGAACTTAGAAAATATTAGTTTATCGACTCTAGCGCCAAAAGGGAATGGTTAGAATTCTGTCACTGACGGTAGAAAATTCGCCATAAAAATATCTAACCACTGCCGAAAAATCCGACTATGTGATCGCTCTATTTTAGGAGTTATGGCAGAACTTAGAAAATAATATTGTATCGACTCTAGCGCCAAAACGAGGATAGTTAGAACTCTGCAATTGACGGTAGAATATTCGCCATAAAAATATCTACAAACTGAAGAACAATCCGATTCTGTGATCGCTCTATCTTAAGAGTTATGGCAGAACTTAGAAAATAATACTGCATCGACTCTAGCGCCAAAAGGTGATAGTTAGAACCCTATGAATGACGGTAGAAAATTCGCCATAAAAATGTCTACCAACTGAAGAACAATCCGATTCTGTGATCGCTCTATCTTAGGAGTTATGGCAGATCTTAGAAAATAATAGTGCATCGACTCTAGCGCCAAAACGGCGATAGTTACAACTCTATGACTGACGGTAGAATATTCGCCATAAAAATGTCTACCAACTGAAGAACAATCCAGTTCTGTGATCGCTGTATTTAGGAGTTATGGCAGAACTTAGAAAATAATACTGCATCGACTCTAGCGCCAAAAGGTGATAGTTAGAATTCTGTAACTGACTGTAGAGTATTCGCCATTAAAAATATCTAACAACTGAAGAAAAATCCGACTCTGTGATCGCTCTATTTTATGAGTTATGGCAGAACTTAGAAAATAATATTTTATCGAGTCTAGCGCCAAAACGGTGACAGTTAGAAGTCCGTAACTGACGGTGGAATATTCGCCATAAAAATGTCTAACAACTGCCGAAAAATCCGAATCTGTGATCGTTCTACTTTAGGAGTTATGGCAGAACTTAGAAAATAATATTGTATCGACTCTAGCGCCAAAACCATGATAGTTAGAAGTCCACAACTGACGGTAGAATATCCGCCATAAAAATGTCTACCAACTGAAGAACAATCCGATTCTGTGATCGCTGTATCTTAGGAGTTATGGCAGATCTTAGAAAATAGTACTGCATCGACTCTAGCGCCAAAACGGCGATAGTTAGAATTCTATGAATGACGGTAGAATATTCGCCATAAAAATGTCTAACGACTGATGCACAATCCAATTCTGTGATCGCTCTATTTTAGGAGTTATAGCCGATCTTAGAAAATAATACTGCATCGACTCTAGCGCCAAAACGGGGATAGTTAGAACTCTATGACTGACGGTAGAATATTCGCCATAAAAATGTCTACCAACTGAAGAACAAT
Source organism: Xylophagus ater (assembly GCA_963422695.1). Lineage (NCBI taxonomy): Eukaryota > Metazoa > Arthropoda > Insecta > Diptera > Xylophagidae > Xylophagus > Xylophagus ater. The sequence continues at coordinate 22,211,687 of OY730481.1, forward strand.
CCAATTCTGTGATCGCTGTATTTAGGAGTTATGGCAGAACTTAGAAAATAATACTGCATCGACTCTAGCGCCAAAAGGTGATAGTTAGAATTCTGTAACTAACTGTAGAGTATTCGCCATTAAAAATATCTAGCAACTGCCGAAAAATCCGACTCTGTGATCGCTCTATTTTAGGAGTTATGGCAGAACTTAGAAAATAATATTTTATCGAGTCTAGCGCCAAAACGGTGACAGTTAGAAGTCCGTAACTGACGGTAGAATATTCGCCATAAAAATGTCTAACAACTGAAGAACAATCCGATTCTGTGATCGCTCTATCTTAGGAGTTATCGCAGAACTTAGAAAATAACACTGCAGCGACTCTAGCGCCAAAACGGCAATAGTTAGAACTCTATGAATGACGGTAGAATATTCGCCATAAAAATGTCTAACAACTGAAGCACAATCCAATTCTGTGATCGCTCTATTTTAGGAGTTATAGCAGATCTGAGAAAATAATACTGCATCGACTCTAGCGCCAAAACGGGGATAGTTAGAACTCTATGACTGACGGTAGAATATTCGCCATAAAAATGTCTACCAACTGAAGAACAATCCAATTCTGTGATCGCTGTATTTAGGAGTTATGGCAGAACTTAGAAAATAATACTGCATCGACTCTAGCGCCAAAAGGTGATAGTTAGAATTCTGTAACTAACTGTAGAGTATTCGCCATTAAAAATACCTAGGAACTGCCGAAAAATCCGACTCTGTGATCGCTCTATTTTAGATGTTATGGCAGAACTTAGAAAATAATATTTTATCGAGTCTAGCGCCAAAACGGTGACAGTTAGAAGTCCGTAACTGACGGTAGAATATTCGCCATAAAAATGTCTAACAACTGAAGAACAATCCGATTCTGTGATCGCTCTATCTTAGGAGTTTTGGCAGAACTTAGAAAATAATATTGTATCGACTCTAGCGCCAAAGTGGGGATAGCTAGAACTCTGCAATTGACGGTGGAATATTCGCCATAAAAATATCTACCAACTGAAGAACAATCCGATTCTGTGATCGCTCTATCTTAGGAGTTATGGCAGATCTTAGAAAATAATACTGCATCGACTCTAGCGCCAAAACGGCGATAGTTAGAACTCTATGAATGACGGTAGAATATTCGCCATAAAAATGTCTAACAACTGAAGCACAATCCAATTCTGTGATCGCTCTATTTTAGGATTTATAGCAGATTTTAGAAAATAATACTGCATCGACTCTAGCGCCAAAACGGGGATAGTTAGAACTCTATGACTGACGGTAGAATATTCGCCATAAAAATGTCTAACAACTGAAGAACAATCCAATTCGGTGATCGCTCTATTTTAGGAGTTATGGCAGAACTTAGAAAATAATATTGTATCGGCTCTAGCACCAAAACGGTGATAGTGAGAGCTCTATGAATGACTGCAGAATATTCGCCATAAAAATGTCTAACAACTGAAGAACAATCCAATTCTGTGATCGCTTTATTTTAGGAGTTATGGCAGAACTTAGAGAATAATATTGTATCGACTCTAGCGCCAAAAGGGAATGGTTAGAATTCTGTCACTGACGGTAGAAAATTCGCCATAAAAATGTCTACCAACTGAAGAACAATCCGATTCTGTGATCGCTCTATCTTAGGAGTTATGGCAGATCTTAGAAAATAATAGTGCATCGACTCTAGCGCCAAAACGGCGATAGTTACAACTCTATGAATGACTGCAGAATATTCGCCATAAAAATGTCTAACAACTGCCGAAAAATCCGAATCTGTGATCGTTCTATTTTATGAGTTATGGCAGAACTTAGAAAATAATATTTTATCGAGTCTAGCGCCAAAACGGTGACAGTTAGAAGTCCGTAACTGACGGTGGAATATTCGCCATAAAAATGTCTAACAACTGCCGAAAAATCCGAATCTGTGATCGTTCTACTTTAGGAGTTATGGCAGAACTTAGAAAATAATATTGTATCGACTCTAGCGCCAAAACCGTGATAGTTAGAAGTCCACAACTGACGGTAGAATATCCGCCATAAAAATGTCTACCAACTGAAGAACAATCCGATTCTGTGATCGCTCTATTTTAGGAGTTATGGCAGAACTTAGAAAATAATATTGTATCGACTCTAGCGCCAAAGAGGGGATAGCTAGAACTCTGCAATTGACGGTGGAATATTCGCCATAAAAATATCTACCAACTGAAGAACAATCCGATTCTGTGATCGCTCTATCTTAGGAGTTATGGCAGAACTTAGAAAATGATACTGCATCGACTCTAGCGCCAAAAGGTGATAGTTAGAACTCTATGAATGACGGTAGAATATTCGCCATAAAAATGTCTAACAACTGAAGAACAATCCAATTCGGTGATCGCTCTATTTTAGGAGTAATGGCAGAACTTAGAAAATAATATTGTATCGGCTCTAGCACCAAAACGGTGATAGTGAGAGCTCTATGAATGACTGCAGAATATTCGCCATAAAAATGTCTAACAACTGAAGAACAATCCAATTCTGTGATCGCTTTATTTTAGGAGTTATGGCAGAACTTAGAGAATAATATTGTATCGACTCTACTGCCAAAACCGTGATAGTTAGAAGTCCACAACTGACGATAGAATATCCGCCATAAAAATGTCTACCAACTGAAGAACAATCCGATTCTGTGATCGCTCTATCTTAGGAGTTATGGCAGATCTTAGAAAATAATAGTGCATCGACTCTAGCGCCAAAAAGGCGATAGTTACAACTCTATGAATGACGGTAGAATATTCGCCATAAAATTGTCTAACAACTGAAGCACAATCCAATTTTGTGATCGCTCTATTTCAGGAGTTATAGCAGATCTGAGAAAATAATACTGCATCGACTCTAGCGCCAAAACGGGGATAGTTAGAACTCTATGACTGACGGTAGAATATTCGCCATAAAAATGTCTACCAACTGAAGAACAATCCAATTCTGTGATCGCTGTATTTAGGAGTTATGGCAGAACTTAGAAAATAATACTGCATCGACTCTAGCGCCAAAAGGTGATAGTTAGAATTCTGTAACTAACTGTAGAGTATTCGCCATTAAAAATACCTAGGAACTGCCGAAAAATCCGACTCTGTGATCGCTCTATTTTAGATGTTATGGCAGAACTTAGAAAATAATATTTTATCGAGTCTAGCGCCAAAACGGTGACAGTTAGAAGTCCGTAACTGACGGTGGAATATTCGCCATAAAAATGTCTAACAACTGCCGAAAAATCCGAATCTGTGATCGTTCTACTTTAGGAGTTATGGCAGAACTTAGAAAATAATATTGTATCGACTCTAGCGCCAAAACCGTGATAGTTAGAAGTCCACAACTGACGGTAGAATATCCGCCATAAAAATGTCTACCAACTGAAGAACAATCCGATTCTGTGATCGCTCTATCTTAGGAGTTTTGGCAGAACTTAGAAAATAATATTGTATCGACTCTAGCGCCAAAGTGGGGATAGCTAGAACTCTGCAATTGACGGTGGAATATTCGCCATAAAAATATCTACCAACTGAAGAACAATCCGATTCTGTGATCGCTCTATCTTAGGAGTTATGGCAGAACTTAGAAAATAATACTGCATCGACTCTAGCGCCAAAAGGTGATAGTTAGAATTCTGTAACTAACTGTAGAGTATTCGCCATTAAAAATATCTAGCAACTGCCGAAAAATCCGACTCTGTGATCGCTCTATTTTAGATGTTATGGCAGAACTTAGAAAATAATATTTTATCGAGTCTAGCGCCAAAACGGTGACAGTTAGAAGTCCGTAACTGACGGTAGAATATTCGCCATAAAAATGTCTAACAACTGAAGAACAATCCGATTCTGTGATCGCTCTATCTTAGGAGTAATGGCAGAACTTAGAAAATAATATTGTATCGGCTCTAGCACCAAAACGGTGATAGTGAGAGCTCTATGAATGACTGCAGAATATTCGCCATAAAAATGTCTAACAACTGAAGAACAATCCAATTCTGTGATCGCTTTATTTTAGGAGTTATGGCAGAACTTAGAGAATAATATTGTATCGACTCTACTGCCAAAACCATGATAGTTAGAAGTCCACAACTGACGGTAGAATATCCGCCATAAAAATGTCTACCAACTGAAGAACAATCCGATTCTGTGATCGCTGTATCTTAGGAGTTATGGCAGATCTTAGAAAATAGTACTGCATCGACTCTAGCGCCAAAACGGCGATAGTTAGAATTCTATGAATGACGGTAGAATATTCGCCATAAAAATGTCTAACAACTGATGCACAATCCAATTCTGTGATCGCTCTATTTTAGGAGTTATAGCCGATCTTAGAAAATAATACTGCATCGACTCTAGCGCCAAAACGGGGATAGTTAGAACTCTATGACTGACGGTAGAATATTCGCCATAAAAATGTCTACCAACTGAAGAACAATCCAATTCTGTGATCGCTGTATTTAGGAGTTATGGCAGAACTTAGAAAATAATACTGCATCGACTCTAGCGCCAAAAGGTGATAGTTAGAATTCTGTAACTAACTGTAGAGTATTCGCCATTAAAAATATCTAGCAACTGCCGAAAAATCCGACTCTGTGATCGCTCTATTTTAGGAGTTATGGCAGAACTTAGAAAATAATATTTTATCGAGTCTAGCGCCAAAACGGTGACAGTTAGAAGTCCGTAACTGACGGTAGAATATTCGCCATAAAAATTTCTAACAACTGAAGAACAATCCGATTCTGTGATCGCTCTATCTTAGGAGTTATCGCAGAACTTAGAAAATAACACTGCAGCGACTCTAGCGCCAAAACGGCAATAGTTAGAACTCTATGAATGACGGTAGAATATTCGCCATAAAAATGTCTAACAACTGAAGCACAATCCAATTCTGTGATCGCTCTATTTTAGGAGTTATAGCAGATCTGAGAAAATAATACTGCATCGACTCTAGCGCCAAAACGGGGATAGTTAGAACTCTATGACTGACGGTAGAATATTCGCCATAAAAATGTCTACCAACTGAAGAACAATCCAATTCTGTGATCGCTGTATTTAGGAGTTATGGCAGAACTTAGAAAATAATACTGCATCGACTCTAGCGCCAAAAGGTGATAGTTAGAATTCTGTAACTAACTGTAGAGTATTCGCCATTAAAAATACCTAGGAACTGCCGAAAAATCCGACTCTGTGATCGCTCTATTTTAGATGTTATGGCAGAACTTAGAAAATAATATTTTATCGAGTCTAGCGCCAAAACGGTGACAGTTAGAAGTCCGTAACTGACGGTAGAATATTCGCCATAAAAATGTCTAACAACTGAAGAACAATCCGATTCTGTGATCGCTCTATCTTAGGAGTTTTGGCAGAACTTAGAAAATAATATTGTATCGACTCTAGCGCCAAAGTGGGGATAGCTAGAACTCTGCAATTGACGGTGGAATATTCGCCATAAAAATATCTACCAACTGAAGAACAATCCGATTCTGTGATCGCTCTATCTTAGGAGTTATGGCAGATCTTAGAAAATAATACTGCATCGACTCTAGCGCCAAAACGGCGATAGTTAGAACTCTATGAATGACGGTAGAATATTCGCCATAAAAATGTCTAACAACTGAAGCACAATCCAATTCTGTGATCGCTCTATTTTAGGATTTATAGCAGATTTTAGAAAATAATACTGCATCGACTCTAGCGCCAAAACGGGGATAGTTAGAACTCTATGACTGACGGTAGAATATTCGCCATAAAAATGTCTAACAACTGAAGAACAATCCAATTCGGTGATCGCTCTATTTTAGGAGTTATGGCAGAACTTAGAAAATAATATTGTATCGGCTCTAGCACCAAAACGGTGATAGTGAGAGCTCTATGAATGACTGCAGAATATTCGCCATAAAAATGTCTAACAACTGAAGAACAATCCAATTCTGTGATCGCTTTATTTTAGGAGTTATGGCAGAACTTAGAGAATAATATTGTATCGACTCTAGCGCCAAAAGGGAATGGTTAGAATTCTGTCACTGACGGTAGAAAATTCGCCATAAAAATGTCTACCAACTGAAGAACAATCCGATTCTGTGATCGCTCTATCTTAGGAGTTATGGCAGATCTTAGAAAATAATAGTGCATCGACTCTAGCGCCAAAACGGCGATAGTTACAACTCTATGAATGACTGCAGAATATTCGCCATAAAAATGTCTAACAACTGCCGAAAAATCCGAATCTGTGATCGTTCTATTTTATGAGTTATGGCAGAACTTAGAAAATAATATTTTATCGAGTCTAGCGCCAAAACGGTGACAGTTAGAAGTCCGTAACTGACGGTGGAATATTCGCCATAAAAATGTCTAACAACTGCCGAAAAATCCGAATCTGTGATCGTTCTACTTTAGGAGTTATGGCAGAACTTAGAAAATAATATTGTATCGACTCTAGCGCCAAAACCGTGATAGTTAGAAGTCCACAACTGACGGTAGAATATCCGCCATAAAAATGTCTACCAACTGAAGAACAATCCGATTCTGTGATCGCTCTATTTTAGGAGTTATGGCAGAACTTAGAAAATAATATTGTATCGACTCTAGCGCCAAAGAGGGGATAGCTAGAACTCTGCAATTGACGGTGGAATATTCGCCATAAAAATATCTACCAACTGAAGAACAATCCAATTCTGTGATCGCTCTATCTTAGGAGTTATGGCAGAACTTAGAAAATGATACTGCATCGACTCTAGCGCCAAAAGGTGATAGTTAGAACTCTATGAATGACGGTAGAATATTCGCCATAAAAATGTCTAACAACTGAAGAACAATCCAATTCGGTGATCGCTCTATTTTAGGAGTAATGGCAGAACTTAGAAAATAATATTGTATCGGCTCTAGCACCAAAACGGTGATAGTGAGAGCTCTATGAATGACTGCAGAATATTCGCCATAAAAATGTCTAACAACTGAAGAACAATCCAATTCTGTGATCGCTTTATTTTAGGAGTTATGGCAGAACTTAGAGAATAATATTGTATCGACTCTACTGCCAAAACCGTGATAGTTAGAAGTCCACAACTGACGATAGAATATCCGCCATAAAAATGTCTACCAACTGAAGAACAATCCGATTCTGTGATCGCTCTATCTTAGGAGTTATGGCAGATCTTAGAAAATAATAGTGCATCGACTCTAGCGCCAAAAAGGCGATAGTTACAACTCTATGAATGACGGTAGAATATTCGCCATAAAATTGTCTAACAACTGAAGCACAATCCAATTTTGTGATCGCTCTATTTCAGGAGTTATAGCAGATCTTAGAAAATAATACTGCATCAACTCTAGCGCCAAAACAGGGACAGTTAGAACTCTATGACTGACGGTAGAATATTCGCCATAAAAATGTCTACCAACTGAAGAACAATCCAGTTCTGTGATCGCTGTATTTAGGAGTTATGGCAGAACTTAGAAAATAATACTGCATCGACTCTCGCGCCAAAAGGTGATAGTTAGAATTCTGTAACTGACTGTAGAGTATTCGCCATTAAAAATATCTAACAACTGCCGAAAAATCCGACTCTGTGATCGCTCTATTTTATGAGTTATGGCAGAACTTAGAAAATAATATTTTATCGAGTCTAGCGCCAAAACGGTGACAGTTAGAAGTCCGTAACTGACGGTGGCATATTCGCCATAAAAATGTCTAACAACTGCCGAAAAATCCGAATCTGTGATCGTTCTACTTTAGGAGTTATGGCAGAACTTCGAAAATAATATTGTATCGACTCTAGCGCCAAAACCGTGATAGTTAGAAGTCCACAACTGACGGTAGAATATCCGCCATAAAAATGTCTACCAACTGAAGAACTATCCGATTCTGTGATCGCACTATCTTAGGAGTTATGGCAGATCTTAGAAAATAGTACTGCATCGACTCTAGCGCCAAAACGGGGATAGTTAGAACTCTATGACTGACGGTAGAATATTCGTCATAAAAATGTCTACCAACTGAAGAACAATCCAATTCTGTGATCGCTGTATTTAGGAGTTATGGCAGAACTTAGAAAATAATACTGCATCGACTCTAGCGCCAAAACGGGGATAGTTAGAACTCTATGACTGACGGTAGAATATTCGCCATAAAAATGTCTACCAACTGAAGAACAATCCAATTCTGTGATCGCTGTATTTAGGAGTTATGGCAGAACTTAGAAAATAATACTGCATCGACTCTAGCGCCAAAAGGTAATAGTTAGAATTCTGTAACTAACTGTAGAGTATTCGCCATTAAAAATATCTAGCAACTGCCGAAAAATCCGACTCTGTGATCGCTCTATTTTAGGAGTTATGGCAGAACTTAGAAAATAATATTTTATCGAGTCTAGCGCCAAAACGGTGACAGTTAGAAGTCCGTAACTGACGGTAGAATATTCGCCATAAAAATGTCTAACAACTGAAGAACAATCCGATTCTGTGATCGCTCTATCTTAGGAGTTATCGCAGAACTTAGAAAATAATACTGCAGCGACTCTAGCGCCAAAACGGCAATAGGTAGAACTCTATGAATGACGGTAGAATATTCGCCATAAAAATGTCTAACAACTGAAGCACAATCCAATTCTGTGATCGCTCTATTTTAGGAGTTATAGCAGATCTTAGAAAATAATACTGCATCGACTCTAGCGACAAAACGGGGATAGTTAGAACTCTATGACTGACGGTAGAATATTCGCCATAAAAATGTCTACCAACTGAAGAACAATCCAATTCTGTGATCGCTGTATTTAGGAGTTATGGCAGAACTTAGAAAATAATACTGCATCGACTCTAGCGCCAAAAGGTAATAGTTAGAATTCTGTAACTAACTGTAGAGTATTCGCCATTAAAAATATCTAGCAACTGCCGAAAAATCCGACTCTGTGATCGCTCTATTTTAGGAGTTATGGCAGAACTTAGAAAATAATATTTTATCGAGTCTAGCGCCAAAACGGTGACAGTTAGAAGTCCGTAACTGACGGTAGAATATTCGCCATAAAAATGTCTAACAACTGAAGAACAATCCGATTCTGTGATCGCTCTATCTTAGGAGTTATGGCAGATCTTACAAAATAGTACTGCATCGACTCTAGCGCCAAAACGGCGATAGTTAGAATTCTATGAATGACGGTAGAATATTCGCCATAAAAATGTCTAACAACTGAAGCACAATCCAATTCTGTGATCGCTCTATTTTAGGAGTTATAGCCGATCTTAGAAAATAATACTGCATCGACTCTAGCGCCAAAACGGGGATAGTTAGAACGCTATGACTGACGGTAGAATATTCGCCATAAAAATGTCTACCAACTGAAGAACAATCCAATTCTGTGATCGCTGTATTTAGGAGTTATGGCAGAACTTAGAAAATAATACTGCATCGACTCTAGCGCCAAAAGGTGATAGTTAGAATTCTGTAACTAACTGTAGAGTATTCGCCATTAAAAATATCTAGCAACTGCCGAAAAATCCGACTCTGTGATCGCTCTATTTTAGGAGTTATGGCAGAACTTAGAAAATAATATTTTATCGAGTCTAGCGCCAAAACGGTGACAGTTAGAAGTCCGTAACTGACGGTAGAATATTCGCCATAAAAATGTCTAACAACTGAAGAACAATCCGATTCTGTGATCGCTGTATTTAGGAGTTATGGCAGAACTTAGAAAATAATACTGCATCGACTCTAGCGCCAAAAGGTGATAGTTAGAATTCTGTAACTAACTGTAGAGTATTCGCGATTAAAAATACCTAGCAACTGCCGAAAAATCCGACTCTGTGATCGCTCTATTTTAGGAGTTATGGCAGAACTTAGAAAATAATATTTTATCGAGTCTAGCGCCAAAACGGTGACAGTTAGAAGTCCGTAACTGACGGTAGAATATTCGCCATAAAAATGTCTAACAACTGAAGAACAATCCGATTCTGTGATCGCTCTATCTTTGGAGTTATGGCAGATCTTAGAAAATAGTACTGCATCGACTCTAGCGCCAAAACGGCGATAGTTAGAATTCTATGAATGACGGTAGAATATTCGCCATAAAAATGTCTAACAACTGAAGCACAATCCAATTCTGTGATCGCTCTATTTTAGGAGTTATAGCCGATCTTAGAAAATAATACTGCATCGACTCTAGCGCCAAAACGGGGATAGTTAGAACTCTATGACTGACGGTAGAATATTCGCCATAAAAATGTCTACCAACTGAAGGACAATCCAATTCTGTGATCGCTGTATTTAGGAGTTATGGCAGAACTTAGAAAATAATACTGCATCGACTCTAGCGCCAAAAGGTGATAGTTAGAATTCTGTAACTAACTGTAGAGTATTCGCCATTAAAAATATCTAGCAACTGCCGAAAAATCCGACTCTGTGATCGCTCTATTTTAGGAGTTATGGCAGAACTTAGAAAATAATATTTTATCGAGTCTAGCGCCAAAAGGTGATAGTTAGAATTCTGTAACTAACTGTAGAGTATTCGCGATTAAAAATACCTAGCAACTGCCGAAAAATCCGACTCTGTGATCGCTCTATTTTAGGAGTTATAGCCGATCTTAGAAAATAATACTGCATCGACTCTAGCGCCAAAACGGGGATAGTTAGAACTCTATGACTGACGGTAGAATATTCGCCATAAAAATGTCTACCAACTGAAGGACAATCCAATTCTGTGATCGCTGTATTTAGGAGTTATGGCAGAACTTAGAAAATAATACTGCATCGACTCTAGCGCCAAAAGGTGATAGTTAGAATTCTGTAACTAACTGTAGAGTATTCGCCATTAAAAATATCTAGCAACTGCCGAAAAATCCGACTCTGTGATCGCTCTATTTTAGGAGTTATGGCAGAACTTAGAAAATAATATTTTATCGAGCCTAGCGCCAAAAGGTGATAGTTAGAATTCTGTAACTAACTGTAGAGTATTCGCGATTAAAAATACCTAGCAACTGCCGAAAAATCCGACTCTGTGATCGCTCTATTTTAGGAGTTATGGCAGAACTTAGAAAATAATATTGTATCGACTCTAGCGCCAAAACGGCGATAGTTAGAACTCTGCAATTGACGGTAGAATATTGGCCGTAAGAATGTCTACCAACTGAAGAACAATCCGATTCTGTGATCGCTCTATCTTAGGCGTTTTGGCAGAACTTAGAAAATAATATTGTATCGACTCTAGCGCCAAAGTGGGGATAGCTAGAACTCTGCAATTGACGGTGGAATATTCGCCATAAAAATATCTACCAACTGAAGAACAATCCGATTCTGTGATCGCTCTATCTTAGGAGTTATGGCAGATCTTAGAAAATAATACTGCATCGACTCTAGCGCCAAAACGGCGATAGTTAGAACTCTATGAATGACGGTAGAATATTCGCCATAAAAATGTCTAACAACTGAAGCACAATCCAATTCTGTGATCGCTCTATTTTAGGATTTATAGCAGATTTTAGAAAATAATACTGCATCGACTCTAGCGCCAAAACGGGGATAGTTAGAACTCTATGACTGACGGTAGAATATTCGCCATAAAAATGTCTAACAACTGAAGAACAATCCAATTCGGTGATCGCTCTATTTTAGGAGTTATGGCAGAACTTAGAAAATAATATTGTATCGGCTCTAGCACCAAAACGGTGATAGTGAGAGCTCTATGAATGACTGCAGAATATTCGCCATAAAAATGTCTAACAACTGCCGAAAAATCCGAATCTGTGATCGTTCTATTTTATGAGTTATGGCAGAACTTAGAAAATAATATTTTATCGAGTCTAGCGCCAAAACGGTGACAGTTAGAAGTCCGTAACTGACGGTGGAATATTCGCCATAAAAATGTCTAACAACTGCCGAAAAATCCGAATCTGTGATCGTTCTACTTTAGGAGTTATGGCAGAACTTAGAAAATAATATTGTATCGACTCTAGCGCCAAAACCGTGATAGTTAGAAGTCCACAACTGACGGTAGAATATCCGCCATAAAAATGTCTACCAACTGAACAACAATCCGATTCTGTGATCGCTCTATTTTAGGAGTTATGGCAGAACTTAGAAAATAATATTGTATCGACTCTAGCGCCAAAGAGGGGATAGCTAGAACTCTGCAATTGACGGTGGAATATTCGCCATAAAAATATCTACCAACTGAAGAACAATCCGATTCTGTGATCGCTCTATCTTAGGAGTTATGGCAGAACTTAGAAAATGAGACTGCATCGACTCTAGCGCCAAAAGGTGATAGTTAGAACTCTATGAATGACGGTAGAATATTCGCCATAAAAATGTCTAACAACTGAAGAACAATCCAATTCGGTGATCGCTCTATTTTAGGAGTAATGGCAGAACTTAGAAAATAATATTGTATCGGCTCTAGCACCAAAACGGTGATAGTGAGAGCTCTATGAATGACTGCAGAATATTCGCCATAAAAATGTCTAACAACTGAAGAACAATCCAATTCTGTGATCGCTTTATTTTAGGAGTTATGGCAGAACTTAGAGAATAATATTGTATCGACTCTACTGCCAAAACCGTGATAGTTAGAAGTCCACAACTGACGATAGAATATCCGCCATAAAAATGTCTACCAACTGAAGAACAATCCGATGCTGTGATCGCTCTATTTTAGGTGTTATGGCAGAACTTAGAAAATATTATTTTATCGACTCTAGCGCCAAAAGGGAATGGTTAGAATTCTGTCACTGACGGTAGAAAATTCGCCATAAAAATGCCTACCAACTGAAGAACAATCCGATTCTGTGATCGCTCTATCTTAGGAGTTATGGCAGATCTTAGAAAATAATAGTGCATCGACTCTAGCGCCAAAACGGCGATAGTTACAACTCTATGAATGACGGTAGAATATTCGCCATAAAATTGTCTAACAACTGAAGCACAATCCAATTTTGTGATCGCTCTATTTCAGGAGTTATAGCAGATCTTAGAAAATAATACTGCATCAACTCTAGCGCCAAAACGGGGACAGTTAGAACTCTATGACTGACGGTAGAATATTCGCCATAAAAATGTCTACCAACTGAAGAACAATCCAGTTCTGTGATCGCTGTATTTAGGAGTTATGGCAGAACTTAGAAAATAATACTGCATCGACTCTCGCGCCAAAAGGTGATAGTTAGAATTCTGTAACTGACTGTAGAGTATTCGCCATTAAAAATATCTAACAACTGCCGAAAAATCCGACTCTGTGATCGCTCTATTTTATGAGTTATGGCAGAACTTAGAAAATAATATTTTATCGAGTCTAGCGCCAAAACGGTGACAGTTAGAAGTCCGTAACTGACGGTGGAATATTCGCCATAAAAATGTCTAACAACTGCCGAAAAATCCGAATCTGTGATCGTTCTACTTTAGGAGTTATGGCAGAACTTCGAAAATAATATTGTATCGACTCTAGCGCCAAAACCGTGATAGTTAGAAGTCCACAACTGACGGTAGAATATCCGCCATAAAAATGTCTACCAACTGAAGAACAATCCGATTCTGTGATCGCACTATCTTAGGAGTTATGGCAGATCTTAGAAAATAGTACTGCATCGACTCTAGCGCCAAAACGGCGATAGTTAGAATTCTATGAATGACGGTAGAATATTCGCCATAAAAATGTCTAACAACTGAAGCACAATCCAATTCTGTGATCGCTCTATTTTAGGAGTTATAGCAGATCTTAGAAAATAATACTGCATCGACTCTAGCGCCAAAACGGGGATAGTTAGAACTCTATGACTGACGGTAGAATATTCGTCATAAAAATGTCTACCAACTGAAGAACAATCCAATTCTGTGATCGCTGTATTTAGGAGTTATGGCAGAACTTAGAAAATAATACTGCATCGACTCTAGCGCCAAAAGGTGATAGTTAGAATTCTGTAACTAACTGTAGAGTATTCGCCATTAAAAATATCTAGCAACTGCCGAAAAATCCGACTCTGTGATCGCTCTATTTTAGGAGTTATGGCAGAACTTAGAAAATAATATTTTATCGAGTCTAGCGCCAAAACGGTGACAGTTAGAAGTCCGTAACTGACGGTAGAATATTCGCCATAAAAATGTATAACAACTGAAGAACAATCCGATTCTGTGATCGCTCTATCTTAGGAGTTATCGCAGAACTTAGAAAATAATACTGCAGCGACTCTAGCGCCAAAACGGCAATAGGTAGAACTCTATGAATGACGGTAGAATATTCGCCATAAAAATGTCTAACAACTGAAGCACAATCCAATTCTGTGATCGCTGTATTTAGGAGTTATGGCAGAACTTAGAAAATAATACTGCATCGACTCTAGCGACAAAACGGGGATAGTTAGAACTCTATGACTGACGGTAGAATATTCGCCATAAAAATGTCTACCAACTGAAGAACAATCCAATTCTGTGATCGCTGTATTTAGGAGTTATGGCAGAACTTAGAAAATAATACTGCATCGACTCTAGCGCCAAAAGGTAATAGTTAGAATTCTGTAACTAACTGTAGAGTATTCGCCATTAAAAATATCTAGCAACTGCCGAAAAATCCGACTCTGTGATCGCTCTATTTTAGGAGTTATGGCAGAACTTAGAAAATAATATTTTATCGAGTCTAGCGCCAAAACGGTGACAGTTAGAAGTCCGTAACTGACGGTAGAATATTCGCCATAAAAATGTCTAACAACTGAAGAACAATCCGATTCTGTGATCGCTCTATCTTAGGAGTTTTGGCAGAACTTAGAAAATAATATTGTATCGACTCTAGCGCCAAAGTGGGGATAGCTAGAACTCTGCAATTGACGGTGGAATATTCGCCATAAAAATATCTACCAACTGAAGAACAATCCGATTCTGTGATCGCTCTATCTTAGGAGTTATGGCAGATCTTAGAAAATAATACTGCATCGACTCTAGCGCCAAAACGGCGATAGTTAGAACTCTATGAATGACGGTAGAATATTCGCCATAAAAATGTCTAACAACTGAAGCACAATCCAATTCTGTGATCCCTCTATTTTAGGAGTTATAGCAGATCTTAGAAAATAATACTGCATCGACTCTAGCGCCAAAACGGGGATAGTTAGAACTCTATGACTGACGGTAGAATATTCGCCATAAAAATGTCTACCAACTGAAGAACAATGCAGTTCTGTGATCGCTGTATTTAGGAGTTATGGCAGAACTTAGAAAATAATACTGCATCGACTCTAGCGCCAAAAGGTGATAGTTAGAATTCTGTAACTGACTGTAGAGTATTCGCCATTAAAAATATCTAACAACTGCCGAAAAATCCGACTCTGTGATCGCTCTATTTTATGAGTTATGGCAGAACTTAGAAAATAATATTTTATCGAGTCTAGCGCCAAAACGGTGACAGTTAGAAGTCCGTAACTGACGGTGGAATATTCGCCATAAAAATGTCTAACAACTGCCGAAAAATCCGAATCTGTGATCGTTCTACTTTAGGAGTTATGGCAGAACTTCGAAAATAATATTGTATCGACTCTAGCGCCAAAACCGTGATAGTTAGAAGTCCACAACTGACGGTAGAATATCCGCCATAAAAATGTCTACCAACTGAAGAACAATCCGATTCTGTGATCGCACTATCTTAGGAGTTATGGCAGATCTTAGAAAATAGTACTGCATCGTCTCTAGCGCCAAAACGGCGATAGTTAGAATTCTATGAATGACGGTAGAATATTCGCCATAAAAATGTCTAACAACTGAAGCACAATCCAATTCTGTGATCGCTCTATTTTAGGAGTTATAGCAGATCTTAGAAAATAATACTGCATCGACTCTAGCGCCAAAACGGGGATAGTTAGAACTCTATGACTGACGGTAGAATATTCGTCATAAAAATGTCTACCAACTGAAGAACAATCCAATTCTGTGATCGCTGTATTTAGGAGTTATGGCAGAACTTAGAAAATAATACTGCATCGACTCTAGCGCCAAAAGGTGATAGTTAGAATTCTGTAACTAACTGTAGAGTATTCGCCATTAAAAATATCTAGCAACTGCCGAAAAATCCGACTCTGTGATCGCTCTATTTTAGGAGTTATGGCAGAACTTAGAAAATAATATTTTATCGAGTCTAGCGCCAAAACGGTGACAGTTAGAAGTCCGTAACTGACGGTAGAATATTCGCCATAAAAATGTATAACAACTGAAGAACAATCCGATTCTGTGATCGCTCTATCTTAGGAGTTATCGCAGAACTTAGAAAATAATACTGCAGCGACTCTAGCGCCAAAAGGTGATAGTTAGAATTCTGTAACTAACTGTAGAGTATTCGCCATTAAAAATATCTAGCAACTGCCGAAAAATCCGACTCTGTGATCGCTCTATTTTAGGAGTTATGGCAGAACTTAGAAAATAATATTGTATCGACTCTAGCGCCAAAACCGTGATAGTTAGAAGTCCACAACTGACGGTAGAATATCCGCCATAAAAATGTCTACCAACTGAACAACAATCCGATTCTGTGATCGCTCTATTTTAGGAGTTATGGCAGAACTTAGAAAATAATATTGTATCGACTCTAGCGCCAAAGAGGGGATAGCTAGAACTCTGCAATTGACGGTGGAATATTCGCCATAAAAATATCTACCAACTGAAGAACAATCCGATTCTGTGATCGCTCTATCTTAGGAGTTATGGCAGAACTTAGAAAATGAGACTGCATCGACTCTAGCGCCAAAAGGTGATAGTTAGAACTCTATGAATGACGGTAGAATATTCGCCATAAAAATGTCTAACAACTGAAGAACAATCCAATTCGGTGATCGCTCTATTTTAGGAGTAATGGCAGAACTTAGAAAATAATATTGTATCGGCTCTAGCACCAAAACGGTGATAGTGAGAGCTCTATGAATGACTGCAGAATATTCGCCATAAAAATGTCTAACAACTGAAGAACAATCCAATTCTGTGATCGCTTTATTTTAGGAGTTATGGCAGAACTTAGAGAATAATATTGTATCGACTCTACTGCCAAAACCGTGATAGTTAGAAGTCCACAACTGACGATAGAATATCCGCCATAAAAATGTCTACCAACTGAAGAACAATCCGATGCTGTGATCGCTCTATTTTAGGTGTTATGGCAGAACTTAGAAAATATTATTTTATCGACTCTAGCGCCAAAAGGGAATGGTTAGAATTCTGTCACTGACGGTAGAAAATTCGCCATAAAAATGTCTACCAACTGAAGAACAATCCGATTCTGTGATCGCTCTATCTTAGGAGTTATGGCAGATCTTAGAAAATAATAGTGCATCGACTCTAGCGCCAAAACGGCGATAGTTACAACTCTATGAATGACGGTAGAATATTCGCCATAAAATTGTCTAACAACTGAAGCACAATCCAATTTTGTGATCGCTCTATTTCAGGAGTTATAGCAGATCTTAGAAAATAATACTGCATCAACTCTAGCGCCAAAACGGGGACAGTTAGAACTCTATGACTGACGGTAGAATATTCGCCATAAAAATGTCTACCAACTGAAGAACAATCCAGTTCTGTGATCGCTGTATTTAGGAGTTATGGCAGAACTTAGAAAATAATACTGCATCGACTCTCGCGCCAAAAGGTGATAGTTAGAATTCTGTAACTGACTGTAGAGTATTCGCCATTAAAAATATCTAACAACTGCCGAAAAATCCGACTCTGTGATCGCTCTATTTTATGAGTTATGGCAGAACTTAGAAAATAATATTTTATCGAGTCTAGCGCCAAAACGGTGACAGTTAGAAGTCCGTAACTGACGGTGGAATATTCGCCATAAAAATGTCTAACAACTGCCGAAAAATCCGAATCTGTGATCGTTCTACTTTAGGAGTTATGGCAGAACTTCGAAAATAATATTGTATCGACTCTAGCGCCAAAACCGTGATAGTTAGAAGTCCACAACTGACGGTAGAATATCCGCCATAAAAATGTCTACCAACTGAAGAACAATCCGATTCTGTGATCGCACTATCTTAGGAGTTATGGCAGATCTTAGAAAATAGTACTGCATCGACTCTAGCGCCAAAACGGCGATAGTTAGAATTCTATGAATGACGGTAGAATATTCGCCATAAAAATGTCTAACAACTGAAGCACAATCCAATTCTGTGATCGCTCTATTTTAGGAGTTATAGCAGATCTTAGAAAATAATACTGCATCGACTCTAGCGCCAAAACGGGGATAGTTAGAACTCTATGACTGACGGTAGAATATTCGTCATAAAAATGTCTACCAACTGAAGAACAATCCAATTCTGTGATCGCTGTATTTAGGAGTTATGGCAGAACTTAGAAAATAATACTGCATCGACTCTAGCGCCAAAAGGTGATAGTTAGAATTCTGTAACTAACTGTAGAGTATTCGCCATTAAAAATATCTAGCAACTGCCGAAAAATACGACTCTGTGATCGCTCTATTTTAGGAGTTATGGCAGAACTTAGAAAATAATATTTTATCGAGTCTAGCGCCAAAACGGTGACAGTTAGAAGTCCGTAACTGACGGTAGAATATTCGCCATAAAAATGTATAACAACTGAAGAACAATCCGATTCTGTGATCGCTCTATCTTAGGAGTTATCGCAGAACTTAGAAAATAATACTGCAGCGACTCTAGCGCCAAAACGGCAATAGGTAGAACTCTATGAATGACGGTAGAATATTCGCCATAAAAATGTCTAACAACTGAAGCACAATCCAATTCTGTGATCCCTCTATTTTAGGAGTTATAGCAGATCTTAGAAAATAATACTGCATCGACTCTAGCGCCAAAACGTTGATAGTTAGAACTCTATGACTGACGGTAGAATATTCGCCATAAAAATGTCTACCAACTGAAGAACAATGCAGTTCTGTGATCGCTGTATTTAGGAGTTATGGCAGAACTTAGAAAATAATACTGCATCGACTCTAGCGCCAAAAGGTGATAGTTAGAATTCTGTAACTAACTGTAGAGTATTCGCCATTAAAAATATCTAGCAACTGCCGAAAAATCCGATTCTGTGATCGCTCTATCTTAGGAGTTTTGGCAGAACCTAGAAAATAATATTGTATCGACTCTAGCGCCAAAGTGGGGATAGCTAGAACTCTGCAATTGACGGTGGAATATTCGCCATAAAAATATCTACCAACTGAAGAACAATCCGATTCTGTGATCGCTCTATCTTAGGAGTTATGGCAGATCTTAGAAAATAATACTGCATCGACTCTAGCGCCAAAACGGCGATAGTTAGAACTCTATGAATGACGGTAGAATATTCGCCATAAAAATGTCTAACAACTGAAGCACAATCCAATTCTGTGATCCCTCTATTTTAGGAGTTATAGCAGATCTTAGAAAATAATACTGCATCGACTCTAGCGCCAAAACGTTGATAGTTAGAACTCTATGACTGACGGTAGAATATTCGCCATAAAAATGTCTACCAACTGAAGAACAATGCAGTTCTGTGATCGCTGTATTTAGGAGTTATGGCAGAACTTAGAAAATAATACTGCATCGACTCTAGCGCCAAAAGGTGATAGTTAGAATTCTGTAACTGACTGTAGAGTATTCGCCATTAAAAATATCTAACAACTGCCGAAAAATCCGACTCTGTGATCGCTCTATTTTATGAGTTATGGCAGAACTTAGAAAATAATATTTTATCGAGTCTAGCGCCAAAACGGTGACAGTTAGAAGTCCGTAACTGACGGTGGAATATTCGCCATAAAAATGTCTAACAACTGCCGAAAAATCCGAATCTGTGATCGTTCTACTTTAGGAGTTATGGCAGAACTTCGAAAATAATATTGTATCGACTCTAGCGCCAAAACCGTGATAGTTAGAAGTCCACAACTGACGGTAGAATATCCGCCATAAAAATGTCTACCAACTGAAGAACAATCCGATTCTGTGATCGCACTATCTTAGGAGTTATGGCAGATCTTAGAAAATAGTACTGCATCGACTCTAGCGCCAAAACGGCGATAGTTAGAATTCTATGAATGACGGTAGAATATTCGCCATAAAAATGTCTAACAACTGAAGCACAATCCAATTCTGTGATCGCTCTATTTTAGGAGTTATAGCAGATCTTAGAAAATAATACTGCATCGACTCTAGCGCCAAAACGGGGATAGTTAGAACTCTATGACTGACGGTAGAATATTCGCCATAAAAATGTCTACCAACTGAAGAACAATCCAATTCTGTGATCGCTGTATTTAGGAGTTATGGCAGAACTTAGAAAATAATACTGCATCGACTCTAGCGCCAAAAGGTAATAGTTAGAATTCTGTAACTAACTGTAGAGTATTCGCCATTAAAAATATCTAGCAACTGCCGAAAAATCCGACTCTGTGATCGCTCTATTTTAGGAGTTATGGCAGAACTTAGAAAATAATATTTTATCGAGTCTAGCGCCAAAACGGTGACAGTTAGAAGTCCGTAACTGACGGTAGAATATTCGCCATAAAAATGTCTAACAACTGAAGAACAATCCGATTCTGTGATCGCTCTATCTTAGGAGTTTTGGCAGAACTTAGAAAATAATATTGTATCGACTCTAGCGCCAAAGTGGGGATAGCTAGAACTCTGCAATTGACGGTGGAATATTCGCCATAAAAATATCTACCAACTGAAGAAAAATCCGATTCTGTGATCGCTCTATCTTAGGAGTTATGGCAGATCTTAGAAAATAATACTGCATCGACTCTAGCGCCAAAACGGCGATAGTTAGAACTCTATGAATGACTCTAGAATATTCGCCATAAAAATGTCTAACAACTGAAGCACAATCCAATTCTGTGATCCCTCTATTTTAGGAGTTATAGCAGATCTTAGAAAATAATACTGCATCGACTCTAGCGCCAAAACGGGGATAGTTAGAACTCTATGACTGACGGTAGAATATTCGCCATAAAAATGTCTACCAACTGAAGAACAATGCAGTTCTGTGATCGCTGTATTTAGGAGTTATGGCAGAACTTAGAAAATAATACTGCATCGACTCTAGCGCCAAAAGGTGATAGTTAGAATTCTGTAACTGACTGTAGAGTATTCGCCATTAAAAATATCTAACAACTGCCGAAAAATCCGACTCTGTGATCGCTCTATTTTATGAGTTATGGCAGAACTTAGAAAATAATATTTTATCGAGTCTAGCGCCAAAACGGTGACAGTTAGAAGTCCGTAACTGACGGTGGAATATTCGCCATAAAAATGTCTAACAACTGCCGAAAAATCCGAATCTGTGATCGTTTTACTTTAGGAGTTATGGCAGAACTTCGAAAATAATATTGTATCGACTCTAGCGCCAAAACCGTGATAGTTAGAAGTCCACAACTGACGGTAGAATATCCGCCATAAAAATGTCTACCAACTGAAGAACAATCCGATTCTGTGATCGCACTATCTTAGGAGTTATGGCAGATCTTAGAAAATAGTACTGCATCGTCTCTAGCGCCAAAACGGCGATAGTTAGAATTCTATGAATGACGGTAGAATATTCGCCATAAAAATGTCTAACAACTGAAGCACAATCCAATTCTGTGATCGCTCTATTTTAGGAGTTATAGCAGATCTTAGAAAATAATACTGCATCGACTCTAGCGCCAAAACGGGGATAGTTAGAACTCTATGACTGACGGTAGAATATTCGTCATAAAAATGTCTACCAACTGAAGAACAATCCAATTCTGTGATCGCTGTATTTAGGAGTTATGGCAGAACTTAGAAAATAATACTGCATCGACTCTAGCGCCAAAAGGTGATAGTTAGAATTCTGTAACTAACTGTAGAGTATTCGCCATTAAAAATATCTAGCAACTGCCGAAAAATCCGACTCTGTGATCGCTCTATTTTAGGAGTTATGGCAGAACTTAGAAAATAATATTTTATCGAGTCTAGCGCCAAAACGGTGACAGTTAGAAGTCCGTAACTGACGGTAGAATATTCGCCATAAAAATGTATAACAACTGAAGAGCAATCCGATTCTGTGATCGCTCTATCTTAGGAGTTATCGCAGAACTTAGAAAATAATACTGCAGCGACTCTAGCGCCAAAAGGTGATAGTTAGAATTCTGTAACTAACTGTAGAGTATTCGCCATTAAAAATATCTAGCAACTGCCGAAAAATCCGACTCTGTGATCGCTCTATTTTAGGAGTTATGGCAGAACTTAGAAAATAATATTGTATCGACTCTAGCGCCAAAACCGTGATAGTTAGAAGTCCACAACTGACGGTAGAATATCCGCCATAAAAATGTCTACCAACTGAACAACAATCCGATTCTGTGATCGCTCTATTTTAGGAGTTATGGCAGAACTTAGAAAATAATATTGTATCGACTCTAGCGCCAAAGAGGGGATAGCTAGAACTCTGCAATTGACGGTGGAATATTCGCCATAAAAATATCTACCAACTGAAGAACAATCCGATTTTGTGATCGCTCTATCTTAGGAGTTATGGCAGAACTTAGAAAATGAGACTGCATCGACTCTAGCGCCAAAAGGTGATAGTTAGAACTCTATGAATGACGGTAGAATATTCGCCATAAAAATGTCTAACAACTGAAGAACAATCCAATTCGGTGATCGCTCTATTTTAGCAGTAATGGCAGAACTTAGAAAATAATATTGTATCGGCTCTAGCACCAAAACGGTGATAGTGAGAGCTCTATGAATGACTGCAGAATATTCGCCATAAAAATGTCTAACAACTGAAGAACAATCCAATTCTGTGATCGCTTTATTTTAGGAGTTATGGCAGAACTTAGAGAATAATATTGTATCGACTCTACTGCCAAAACCGTGATAGTTAGAAGTCCACAACTGACGATAGAATATCCGCCATAAAAATGTCTACCAACTGCAGAACAATCCGATGCTGTGATCGCTCTATTTTAGGTGTTATGGCAGAACTTAGAAAATATTATTTTATCGACTCTAGCGCCAAAAGGGAATGGTTAGAATTCTGTCACTGACGGTAGAAAATTCGCCATAAAAATGTCTACCAACTGAAGAACAATCCGATTCTGTGATCGCTCTATCTTAGGAGTTATGGCAGATCTTAGAAAATAATAGTGCATCGACTCTAGCGCCAAAACGGCGATAGTTACAACTCTATGAATGACGGTAGAATATTCGCCATAAAATTGTCTAACAACTGAAGCACAATCCAATTTTGTGATCGCTCTATTTCAGGAGTTATAGCAGATCTTAGAAAATAATACTGCATCCACTCTAGCGCCAAAACGGGGACAGTTAGAACTCTATGACTGACGGTAGAATATTCGCCATAAAAATGTCTACCAACTGAAGAACAATCCAGTTCTGTGATCGCTGTATTTAGGAGTTATGGCAGAACTTAGAAAATAATACTGCATCGACTCTCGCGCCAAAAGGTGATAGTTAGAATTCTGTAACTGACTGTAGAGTATTCGCCATTAAAAATATCTAACAACTGCCGAAAAATCCGACTCTGTGATCGCTCTATTTTATGAGTTATGGCAGAACTTAGAAAATAATATTTTATCGAGTCTAGCGCCAAAACGGTGACAGTTAGAAGTCCGTAACTGACGGTGGAATATTCGCCATAAAAATGTCTAACAACTGCCGAAAAATCCGAATCTGTGATCGTTCTACTTTAGGAGTTATGGCAGAACTTCGAAAATAATATTGTATCGACTCTAGCGCCAAAACCGTGATAGTTAGAAGTCCACAACTGACGGTAGAATATCCGCCATAAAAATGTCTACCAACTGAAGAACAATCCGATTCTGTGATCGCACTATCTTAGGAGTTATGGCAGATCTTAGAAAATAGTACTGCATCGACTCTAGCGCCAAAACGGCGATAGTTAGAATTCTATGAATGACGGTAGAATATTCGCCATAAAAATGTCTAACAACTGAAGCACAATCCAATTCTGTGATCGCTCTATTTTAGGAGTTATAGCAGATCTTAGAAAATAATACTGCATCGACTCTAGCGCCAAAACGGGGATAGTTAGAACTCTATGACTGACGGTAGAATATTCGTCATAAAAATGTCTACCAACTGAAGAACAATCCAATTCTGTGATCGCTGTATTTAGGAGTTATGGCAGAACTTAGAAAATAATACTGCATCGACTCTAGCGCCAAAAGGTGATAGTTAGAATTCTGTAACTAACTGTAGAGTATTCGCCATTAAAAATATCTAGCAACTGCCGAAAAATCCGAATCTGTGGTCGCTCTATTTTAGGAGTTATGGCAGAACTTAGAAAATAATATTTTATCGAGTCTAGCGCCAAAACGGTGACAGTTAGAAGTCCGTAACTGACGGTAGAGTATTCGCCATAAAAATGTATAACAACTGAAGAACAATCCGATTCTGTGATCGCTCTATCTTAGGAGTTATCGCAGAACTTAGAAAATAATACTGCAGCGACTCTAGCGCCAAAACGGCAATAGGTAGAACTCTATGAATGACGGTAGAATATTCGCCATAAAAATGTCTAACAACTGAAGCACAATCCAATTCTGTGATCCCTCTATTTTAGGAGTTATAGCAGATCTTAGAAAATAATACTGCATCGACTCTAGCGCCAAAACGTTGATAGTTAGAACTCTATGACTGACGGTAGAATATTCGCCATAAAAATGTCTACCAACTGAAGAACAATGCAGTTCTGTGATCGCTGTATTTAGGAGTTATGGCAGAACTTAGAAAATAATACTGCATCGACTCTAGCGCCAAAAGGTGATAGTTAGAATTCTGTAACTAACTGTAGAGTATTCGCCATTAAAAATATCTAGCAACTGCCGAAAAATCCGATTCTGTGATCGCTCTATCTTAGGAGTTTTGGCAGAACCTAGAAAATAATATTGTATCGACTCTAGCGCCAAAGTGGGGATAGCTAGAACTCTGCAATTGACGGTGGAATATTCGCCATAAAAATATCTACCAACTGAAGAACAATCCGATTCTGTGATCGCTCTATCTTAGGAGTTATGGCAGATCTTAGAAAATAATACTGCATCGACTCTAGCGCCAAAACGGCGATAGTTAGAACTCTATGAATGACGGTAGAATATTCGCCATAAAAATGTCTAACAACTGAAGCACAATCCAATTCTGTGATCCCTCTATTTTAGGAGTTATAGCAGATCTTAGAAAATAATACTGCATCGACTCTAGCGCCAAAACGTTGATAGTTAGAACTCTATGACTGACGGTAGAATATTCGCCATAAAAATGTCTACCAACTGAAGAACAATGCAGTTCTGTGATCGCTGTATTTAGGAGTTATGGCAGAACTTAGAAAATAATACTGCATCGACTCTAGCGCCAAAAGGTGATAGTTAGAATTCTGTAACTGACTGTAGAGTATTCGCCATTAAAAATATCTAACAACTGCCGAAAAATCCGACTCTGTGATCGCTCTATTTTATGAGTTATGGCAGAACTTAGAAAATAATATTTTATCGAGTCTAGCGCCAAAACGGTGACAGTTAGAAGTCCGTAACTGACGGTGGAATATTCGCCATAAAAATGTCTAACAACTGCCGAAAAATCCGAATCTGTGATCGTTCTACTTTAGGAGTTATGGCAGAACTTCGAAAATAATATTGTATCGACTCTAGCGCCAAAACCGTGATAGTTAGAAGTCCACAACTGACGGTAGAATATCCGCCATAAAAATGTCTACCAACTGAAGAACAATCCGATTCTGTGATCGCTCTATTTTAGGAGTTATGGCAGAACTTAGAAAATAATATTGTATCGACTCTAGCGCCAAAGAGGGGATAGCTAGAACTCTGCAATTGACGGTGGAATATTCGCCATAAAAATATCTACCAACTGAAGAACAATCCGATTCTGTGATCGCTCTATCTTAGCAGTTATGGCAGAACTTAGAAAATGATACTGCATCGACTCTAGCGCCAAAAGGTGATAGTTAGAACTCTATGAATGACGGTAGAATATTCGCCATAAAAATGTATAACAACTGAAGAACAATCCAATTCGGTGATCGCTCAATTTTAGGAGTTATGGCAGAACTTAGAAAATAATATTGTATCGGCTCTAGCACCAAAACGGTGATAGTGAGAGCTCTATGAATGAATGCAGAATATTCCCCATAAAAATGTCTAACAACTGAAGAACAATCCAATTCTGTGATCGCTTTATTTTAGGAGTTATGGCAGAACTTAGAGAATAATGTTGTATCGACTCTACTGCCAAAACCGTGATAGTTAGAAGTCCACAAGTGACGATAGAATATCCGCCATAAAAATGTCCACCAACTGAAGAACAATCCGATGCTGTGATCGCTCTATTTTAGGAGTTATGGCAGAACTTAGAAAATATTATTTTATCGACTCTAGCGCCAAAAGGGAATGGTTAGAATTCTGTCACTGACGGTAGAAAATTCGCCATAAAAATGTCTACCAACTGAAGAACAATCCGATTCTGTGATCGCTCTATCTTAGGAGTTATGGCAGATCTTAGAAAATAATAGTGCATCGACTCTAGCGACAAAACGGCGATAGTTACAACTCTATGAATGACGGTAGAATATTCGCCATAAAATTGTCTAACAACTGAAGCACAATCCAATTTTGTGATCGCTCTATTTTAGGAGTTATAGCAGATCTTAGAAAATAATACTGCATCAACTCTAGCGCCAAAACGGGGACAGTTAGAACTCTATGACTGACGGTAGAATATTCGCCATAAAAATGTCTACCAACTGTAGAACAATCCAGTTCTATGATCGCTGTATTTAGGAGTTATGGCAGAACTTAGAAAATAATACTGCATCGACTCCAGCGCCAAAAGGTGATAGTTAGAATTCTGTAACTGACTGTAGAGTATTCGCCATTAAAAATATCTAACAACTGCCGAAAAATCCGACTCTGTGATCGCTCTATTTTATGAGTTATGGCAGAACTTAGAAAATAATATTTTATCGAGTCTAGCGCCAAAACGGTGACAGTTAGAAGTCCGTAACTGACGGTGGAATATTCGCCATAAAAATGTCTAACAACTGCCGAAAAATCCGAATCTGTGATCTTTCTACTTTAGGAGTTATGGCAGAACTTCTAAAATAATATTGTATCGACTCTAGCGCCAAAACCGTGATAGTTAGAAGTCCACAACTGACGGTAGAATATCCGCCATAAAAATGTCTACCAACTGAAGAACAATCCGATTCTGTGATCGCTCTATCTTAGGAGTTATGGCAGATCTTAGAAAATAATAGTGCATCGACTCTAGCGACAAAACGGCGATAGTTACAACTCTATGAATGACGGTAGAATATTCGCCATAAAATTGTCTAACAACTGAAGCACAATCCAATTTTGTGATCGCTCTATTTTAGGAGTTATAGCAGATCTTAGAAAATAATACTGCATCAACTCTAGCGCCAAAACGGGGACAGTTAGAACTCTATGACTGACGGTAGAATATTCGCCATAAAAATGTCTACCAACTGTAGAACAATCCAGTTCTGTGATCGATGTATTTAGGAGTTATGGCAGAACTTAGAAAATAATACTGCATCGACTCTAGCGCCAAAAGGTGATAGTTAGAATTCTGTAACTGACTGTAGAGTATTCGCCATTAAAAATATCTAACAACTGCCGAAAAATCCGACTCTGTGATCGCTCTATTTTATGAGTTATGGCAGAACTAAGAAAATAATATTTTATCGAGTCTAGCGCCAAAACGGTGACAGTTAGAAGTCCGTAACTGACGGTGGAATATTCGCCATAAAAATGTCTAACAACTGCCGAAAAATCCGAATCTGTGATCGTTCTACTTTAGGAGTTATGGCAGAACTTCGAAAATAATATTGTATCGACTCTAGCGCCAAAACCGTGATAGTTAGAAGTCCACAACTGACGGTAGAATATCCGCCATAAAAATGTCTACCAACTGAAGAACAATCCGATTCTGTGATCGCTCTATCTTAGGAGTTATGGCAGATCTTAGAAAATAGTACTGCATCGACTCTAGCGCCAAAACGGCGATAGCTAGAATTCTATGAATGACGGTAGAATATTCGCCATAAAAATGTCTAACAACTGAAGCACAACCCAATTCTGTGATCGCTCTATTTTAGGAGTTATAGCAGATCTTAGAAAATAATACTGCATCGACTCTAGCGCCAAAACGGGGATAGTTAGAACTCTATGACTGACGGTAGAATATTCGCCATAAAAATGTCTACCAACTGAAGAACAATCCAATTCTGTGATCGCTGTATTTAGGAGTTATGGCAGAACTTAGAAAATAATACTGCATCGACTCTAGCGCCAAAAGGTGATAGTTAGAATTCTGTAACTAACTGTAGAGTATTCGCCATTAAAAATATCTAGCAACTGCCGAAAAATCCGACTCTGTGATCGCTCTATTTTAGGAGTTATGGCAGAACTTAGAAAATAATATTTTATCGAGTCTAGCGCCAAAACGGTGACAGTTAGAAGTCCGTAACTGACGGTAGAATATTCGCCATAAAAATGTCTAACAACTGAAGAACAATCCGATTCTGTGATCGCTCTATCTTAGGAGTTATGGCAGAACTTAGAAAATAATATTTTATCGAGTCTAGCGCCAAAACGGTGACAGTTAGAAGTCCGTAACTGACGGTAGAATATTCGCCATAAAAATGTCTAACAACTGAAGAACAATCCGATTCTGTGATCGCTCTATCTTAGGAGTTATCGCAGAACTTAGAAAATAATACTGCAGCGACTCTAGCGCCAAAACGGCAATAGTTAGAACTCTATGAATGACGGTAGAATATTCGCCATAAAAATGTCTAACAACTGCCGAAAAATCCGAATCTGTGATCGTTCTACTTTAGGAGTTATGGCAGAACTTCGAAAATAATATTGTATCGACTCTAGCGCCAAAACCGTGATAGTTAGAAGTCCACAACTGACGGTAGAATATCCGCCATAAAAATGTCTACCAACTGAAGAACAATCCGATTCTGTGATCGCTCTATCTTAGGAGTTATGGCAGATCTTAGAAAATAGTACTGCATCGACTCTAGCGCCAAAACGGCGATAGTTAGAATTCTATGAATGACGGTAGAATATTCGCCATAAAAATGTCTAACAACTGAAGCACAATCCAATTCTGTGATCGCTCTATTTTAGGAGTTATAGCAGATCTTAGAAAATAATACTGCATCGACTCTAGCGCCAAAACGGGGATAGTTAGAACTCTATGACTGACGGTAGAATATTCGCCATAAAAATGTCTACCAACTGAAGAACAATCCAATTCTGTGATCGCTGTATTTAGGAGTTATGGCAGAACTTAGAAAATAATACTGCATCGACTCTAGCGCCAAAAGGTGATAGTTAGAATTCTGTAACTAACTGTAGAGTATTCGCCATTAAAAATATCTAGCAACTGCCGAAAAATCCGACTCTGTGAATGCTCTATTTTAGGAGTTATGGCAGAACTTAGAAAATAATATTTTATCGAGTCTGGCGGCAAAAGGGTGGCAGTTAGAAGTCCGTAACTAACGGTAGAATATTCACCATAAAAATGTCTACCAACTGAAGAAGAATCCGATTCTGTGATCGCTCTATTTTAGGAGTTATGGCAGAAGTTAGATAATATTATTTTGTCGACTTTAGCCCCAAAAAGGAAATAGTTAGAATTCTGTGACTGACGGGAGAAAATTCGCCATAAAAATATCTAACAACTGCCGAAAAATCCGAATCTGTGATCGCTCTATTTTAGGAGTTATTGCAGAACTTAGAAAATAATATTGTACCAACTTTAGCGCCAAAACGGGGATAGTTAGAACTCTGTAACTGACGGTAGAATATTCGCCATAAAAATATCTACCAACTGAAGAACAATCCAATTCTGTGATCGCTCTATTTTAGGACTTATGGCAGAACTTAGAAAATAATATTGTATCGACCCTAGCGCCAAAACGGGGATAGTTAGAACTCTGTAACTGACGGTAGAACACTCACCATAAAAATGTCTACCAACTGAAGAACAATCCAATTCTGTGATCGCTCTATTTTAGGAGTTATGGCAGAACTTAGAAAATAATATTGTATCGAGTCTGGCGCCAAAAGGGTGACAGTTAGAAGTCCGTAACTAACGGTAGAATATTCACCATAAAAATGTCTACCAACTGAAGAAGAATCCGATTCTGTGATCGCTCTATTTTAGGAGTTATGGCAGAACTTAGAAAATAATATTGTATCGAGTCTGGCGCCAAAAGGGTGACAGTTAGAAGTCCGTAACTGACGGTAGAATATTCACCATAAAAATGTCTACCAACTGAAGAACAATCCAATTCTGTGATCGCTCTATTTTAGGAGTTATGGCAGAACTTAGAAAATAATATTGTACCAACTCTAGCGCCA
Source organism: Xylophagus ater (assembly GCA_963422695.1). NCBI lineage: Eukaryota > Metazoa > Arthropoda > Insecta > Diptera > Xylophagidae > Xylophagus > Xylophagus ater. The sequence goes on from OY730481.1 coordinate 22,242,111, forward strand.
AAACGGGGATAGTTAGAACTCTGTAACTGACGGTAGAACATTCACCATAAAAATATCTACCAACTGAAGAAGAATCCGATTCTGTGATCGCTCTATTTTAGGAGTTATGGCGGAACTTAGAAAATAATATTGTATAGAGTCTAGCGCCAAAAGGATGACAGTTAGAAGTCCGTAACTGACGGTAGAAAATTCGCCATAAAAATATCTAACAACTGCCGAAAAATCCGACTCTGTGATCGCTCTATTTTAGGAGTTATGGCAGAACTTAGAAAATAATATTGTATCGACTCTAGCGCCAAAACGGGGATAGTTAGAACTCTGCAATTGACGGTACAATATTCGCCATAAAAATGTCTACCAACTGAAGAACAATCCGATTCTGTGATCGCTCTATCTTAGGAGCTATAGCAGAACTTAGAAAATAATACTGCACCGACTCTAGCGCCAAAACGGCGATAGTTAGAACTAAATGAATGACGGTAGAATATTCGCCATAAAAATGTCTAACAAGTGAAGCACAATCCAATTCTGTGATCGCTCTATTTTAGGAGTTATGGCAGAACTTAGAAAATAATATTGTATCGACTCTAGCACCAAAACGGTGATAGTTAGAACTCTATGAATGACGGTAGAATATGCGCCATAAAAATGTCTAACAACTGAAGAACAATCCAATTCGGTGATCGCTCTATTTTAGGAGTTATGGCAGAACTTAGAAAATAATATTGTATCGGCTCTAGCACCAAAACGGTGATAGTGAGAGCTCTATGAATGACTGCAGAATATTCGCCATAAAAATGTCTAACGACTGAAGAACAATCCAATTCTGTGATCGCTCTATTTTAGGAGTTATGGCGGAACTTAGAAAATAATATTGTATCGGCTCAAGCACCAAAACGGTGATAGTGAGAGCTCTATGAATGACGGTAGAATATCCGCCATAAAAATGTCTACCAACTGAAGAACAATCCGATGCTGTGATCGCTCTATTTTAGGAGTTATGGCAGAACTTAGAAAATATTATTTTATCGACTCTAGCGCCAAAAGGGAATGGTTAGAATTCTGTCACTGACGGTAGAAAATTCGCCATAAAAATATCTAACAACTGCCGAAAAATCCGACTATGTGATCGCTCTATTTTAGGAGTTATGGCAGAACTTAGAAAATAATATTGTATCGACTCTAGCGCCAAAACGAGGATAGTTAGAACTCTGCAATTGACGGTAGAATATTCGCCATAAAAATATCTACAAACTGAAGAACAATCCGATTCTGTGATCGCTCTATCTTAGGAGTTATGGCAGAACTTAGAAAATAATACTGCATCGACTCTAGTGCCAAAAGGTGATAGTGAGAACCCTATGAATGACGGTAGAATATTCGCCATAAAAATGTCTAACAACTGCAAAACAATCCAATTCTGTGATCGCTCTATTTTAGGAGTTATAGCAGATCTTAGAAAATACTACTGCATCGACTCTAGCGCCAAAACGGGGATAGTTAGAACTCTATGACTGACGGTAGAATATTCGCCATAAAAATGTCTACCAACTGAAGAACAATCCAGTTCTGTGATCGCTGTATTTAGGAGTGATGGCAGAACTTAGAAAATAATACTGCATCGACTCTAGCGCCAAAAGGTGATAGTTAGAATTCTGTAACTGACTTTAGAGTATTCGCCATTAAAAATATCTAACAACTGCCGAAAAATCCGACTCTGTGATCGCTCTATTTTATGAGTTATGGCAGAACTTAGAAAATAATATTTTATCGAGTCTAGCGCCAAAACGGTGACAGTTAGCAGTCCGTAACTGACGGTGGAATATTCGCCATAAAAATGTCTAACAACTGCCGAAAAATCCGAATCTGAGATCGTTCTACTTTAGGAGTTATGGCAGAACTTAGAAAATAATATTGTATCGATTCTAGCGCCAAAACCGTGATAGTTAGAAGTCCACAACTGACGGTAGAATATCCGCCATAAAAATGTCTACCAACTGAAGAACAGTCCGAGTCTGTGATCGCTCTATTTTAGGAGTTATGGCAGAACTTAGAAAATAATATTGTATCGACTCTAGCGGCAAAAGGTGATAGTTAGAACTCTATGAATGACGGTAGAATATTCGCCATAAAAATGTCTAACAACTGAAGAACAATCCAATTCGGTGATCGCTCTATTTTAGGAGTTATGGCGGAACTTAGAAAATAATATTGTATAGAGTTTAGCGCCAAAAGGATGACAGTTAGAAGTCCGTAACTGACGGTAGAATATTCGCCATAAAAATATCTACCAACTGAAGAACAATCCGAATCTGTGATTGCTCTCTTTTAGGAGCTATGGCAGAACTTAGAAAATAATACTGCAGCGACTCTAGCGCCAAACCGGCAATAGTTAGAACTCTATGACTGACGGTAGAATATTCGCCATAAAAATGTCTACCCACTGAAGAACAATCGGATTCTGTGATCGCTCTATTTTAGGAGTTATGGCAGAACTTAGAAAATAATATTGTATCGAGTCTAGCGCCAAAACCGTGATAGTTAGAAGTCCGCAACTGACGGTAGAATATCCGCCATAAAAATGTCTACCAACTGAAGAACAATCCGATTCTGTGATCGCTCTATTTTAGGAGTTATGGCAGAAGTTAGATAATATTATTTTGTCGACTTTAGCCCCAAAAAGGAAATAGTTAGAATTCTGTGACTGACGGGAGAAAATTCGCCATAAAAATATCTAACAACTGCCGATAAATCCGAATCTGTGATTGCTCTCTTTTAGGAGCTATGGCAGGACTTAGAAAATAATATTGTATCGACTCTAGCGCCAAAACTTTGATAGTTAGAACTCTGTAACTGACAGTAGAATATTCGCCATAAAAATGTCTACCAACTGAAGAACAATCCGATTCTGTGATCGCTCTATCTTAGGAGCTATAGCAGAACTTAGAAAATAATACTGCACCGACTCTAGCGCCAAAACGGCGATAGTTAGAACTAAATGAATGACGGTAGAATATTCGCCATAAAAATGTCTAACAAGTGAAGCACAATCCAATTCTGTGATCGCTCTATTTTAGGAGTTATGGCAGAACTTAGAAAATAATATTGTATCGACTCTAGCACCAAAACGGTGATAGTTAGAACTCTATGAATGACGGTAGAATATTCGCCATAAAAATGTCTAACAACTGAAGAACAATCCAATTCGGTGATCGCTCTATTTTAGGAGTTATGGCAGAACTTAGAAAATAATATTGTATCGGCTCTAGCACCAAAACGGTGATAGTGAGAGCTCTATGAATGACTGCAGAATATTCGCCATAAAAATGTCTAACAACTGAAGAACAATCCAATTCCGTGATCGCTCTATTTTAGGAGTTATGGCGGAACTTAGAAAATAATATTGTATCGGCTCAAGCACCAAAACGGTGATAGTGAGAGCTCTATGAATGACGGTAGAATATCCGCCATAAAAATGTCTACCAACTGAAGAACAATCCGATGCTGTGATCGCTCTATTTTAGGAGTTATGGCAGAACTTAGAAAATATTATTTTATCGACTCTAGCGCCAAAAGGGAATGGTTAGAATTCTGTCACTGACGGTAGAAAATTCGCCATAAAAATATCTAACAACTGCCGAAAAATCCGACTATGTGATCGCTCTATTTTAGGAGTTATGGCAGAACTTAGAAAATAATATTGTATCGACTCTAGCGCCAAAACGAGGATAGTTAGAACTCTGCAATTGACGGTAGAATATTCGCCATAAAAATATCTACAAACTGAAGAACAATCCGATTCTGTGATCGCTCTATCTTAGGAGTTATGGCAGAACTTAGAAAATAATACTGCATCGACTCTAGCGCCAAAAGGTGATAGTTAGAACCCTATGAATGACGGTAGAATATTCGCCATAAAAATGTCTAACAACTGCAAAACAATCCAATTCTGTGATCGCTCTATTTTAGGAGTTATAGCAGATCTTAGAAAATACTACTGCATCGACTCTAGCGCCAAAACGGGGATAGTTAGAACTCTATGACTGACGGTAGAATATTCGCCATAAAAATGTCTACCAACTGAAGAACAATCCAGTTCTGTGATCGCTGTATTTAGGAGTGATGGCAGAACTTAGAAAATAATACTGCATCGACTCTAGCGCCAAAAGGTGATAGTTAGAATTCTGTAACTGACTTTAGAGTATTCGCCATTAAAAATATCTAACAACTGCCGAAAAATCCGACTCTGTGATCGCTCTATTTTATGAGTTATGGCAGAACTTAGAAAATAATATTTTATCGAGTCTAGCGCCAAAACGGTGACAGTTAGCAGTCCGTAACTGACGGTGGAATATTCGCCATAAAAATGTCTAACAACTGCCGAAAAATCCGAATCTGAGATCGTTCTACTTTAGGAGTTATGGCAGAACTTAGAAAATAATATTGTATCGATTCTAGCGCCAAAACCGTGATAGTTAGAAGTCCACAACTGACGGTAGAATATCCGCCATAAAAATGTCTACCAACTGAAGAACAGTCCGAGTCTGTGATCGCTCTATTTTAGGAGTTATGGCAGAACTTAGAAAATAATATTGTATCGACTCTAGCGGCAAAAGGTGATAGTTAGAACTCTATGAATGACGGTAGAATATTCGCCATAAAAATGTGTAACAACTGAAGAACAATCCAATTCGGTGATCGCTCTATTTTAGGAGTTATGGCAGAACTTAGAAAATAATATTGTATCGGCTCTAGCACCAAAACGGTGATAGTGAGTGCTCTATGAATGACTGCAGAATATTCGCCATAAAAATGTCTAACAACTGAAGAACAATCCAATTCTGTGATCGCTTTATTTTAGGAGTTATGGCAGAACTTAGAGAATAATATTTTATCGACTCTACTGCCAAAACCGTGATAGTTAGAAGTCCACAACTGACGATAGAATATCCGCCATAAAAATGTCTACCAACTGCAGAACAATCCGATGCTGTGATCGCTCTATTTTAGGAGTTATGGCAGAACTTAGAAAATATTATTTTATCGACTCTAGCGCCAAAAGGGAGTGGTTAAAATTCTGTCACTGTCGGTAGAAAATTCGCCATAAAAATGTCTACCAACTGAAGAACAATCCGATTCTGTGATCGCTCTATTTTAGGAGTTATGGCAGATCTTAGAAAATAATACTGCATCGACTCTAGCGCCAAAACGGCGATAGTCACAACTCTATGAATGACGGTAGAATATTCGCCATAAAATTGTTTAACAACTGAAGCACAATCCAATTTTGTGATCGCTCTATTTTAGGAGTTATAGCAGATCTTAGAAAATAATACTGCATGAACTCTAGCGCCAAAACGGGGATAGTTAGAACTCTATGACTGACGGTAGAATATTCGCCATAAAAATGTCTAACAACTGAAGAACAATCCAGTTCTGTGATCGCTGTATTTAGGAGTTATGACAGAACTTAGAAAATAATACTGCATCGACTCTAGCGCCAAAAGGTGATAGTTAGAATTCTGTAACTGACTGTAGAGTATTCGCCATTAAAAATATCTAACAACTGCCAAAAAATCCGAATCTGTGATCGTTCTAATTTAGGAGTTATGGCAGAACTTAGAAAATAATATTGTATCGACTCTAGCGCCAAAACCGTGATAGTTAGAAGTCCACAACTGACGGTAGAGTATCCGCCATAAAAATGTCTAGCAACTGAAGAACAATCCGATTCTGTGATCGCTCCATCTTAGGAGTTATGGCAGATCTTAGAAAATAGTACTGCATCGACTCTAGCGCCAAAACGGCGATAGTTAGATCTCTATGAATGACGGTAGAATATTCGCCATAAAAATGTCTAACAACTGAAGCACAATCCAATTCTGTGATCGCTCTATTTTAGGAGTTATAGCAGATCTTAGAAAATAATACTGCACCGACTCTAGCGCCAAAACGGGGATAGTTAGAACTCTATGACTGACGGTAGAATATTCGCCATAAAAATGTCTACCAACTGAAGAACAATCCAATTCTGTGATCGCTGTATTTAGGAGTTATGGCAGAACTTAGAAAATAATACTGCATCGACTCTAGCGCCAAAAGGTGATAGTTAGAATTCTGTAACTAACTGTAGAGTATTCGCCATTAAAAATATCTAGCTACTGCCGAAAAATCCGAATCTGAGATCGTTCTACTTTAGGAGTTATGGCAGAACTTAGAAAATAATATTGTATCGATTCTAGCGCCAAAACCGTGATAGTTAGAAGTCCACAACTGACGGTAGAATATCCGCCATAAAAATGTCTACCAACTGAAGAACAGTCCGAGTCTGTGATCGCTCTATTTTAGGAGTTATGGCAGAACTTAGAAAATAATATTGTATCGACTCTAGCGGCAAAAGGTGATAGTTAGAACTCTATGAATGACGGTAGAATATTCGCCATAAAAATGTCTAACAACTGAAGAACAATCCAATTCGGTGATCGCTCTATTTTAGGAGTTATGGCAGAACTTAGAAAATAATATTGTATCGGCTCTAGCACCAAAACGGTGATAGTGAGTGCTCTATGAATGACTGCAGAATATTCGCCATAAAAATGTCTAACAACTGAAGAACAATCCAATTCTGTGATCGCTTTATTTTAGGAGTTATGGCAGAACTTAGAGAATAATATTTTATCGACTCTACTGCCAAAACCGCGATAGTTAGAAGTCCACAACTGACGATAGAATATCCGCCATAAAAATGTCTACCAACTGCAGAACAATCCGATGCTGTGATCGCTCTATTTTAGGAGTTATGGCAGACCTTAGAAAATATTATTTTATCGACTCTAGCGCCAAAAGGGAGTGGTTAGAATTCTGTCACTGTCGGTAGAAAATTCGCCATAAAAATGTCTACCAACTGAAGAACAATCCGATTCTGTGATCGCTCTATCTTAGGAGTTATGGCAGATCTTAGAAAATAATACTGCATCGACTCTAGCGCCAAAACGGCGATAGTTACAACTCTATGAATGACGGTAGAATATTCGCCATAAAATTGTTTAACAACTGAAGCACAATCCAATTTTGTGATCGCTCTATTTTAGGAGTTATAGCAGATCTTAGAAAATAATACTGCATGAACTCTAGCGCCAAAACGGGGATAGTTAGAACTCTATGACTGACGGTAGAATATTCGCCATAAAAATGTCTACCAACTGAAGAACAATCCAGTTCTGTGATCGCTGTATTTAGGAGTTATGACAGAACTTAGAAAATAATACTGCATCGACTCTAGCGCCAAAAGGTGATAGTTAGAATTCTGTAACTGACTGTAGAGTATTCGCCATTAAAAATATATAACAACTGCCAAAAAATCCGAATCTGTGATCGTTCTAATTTAGGAGTTATGGCAGAACTTAGAAAATAATATTGTATCGACTCTAGCGCCAAAACCGTGATAGTTAGAAGTCCACAACTGACGGTAGAGTATCCGCCATAAAAATGTCTACCAACTGAAGAACAATCCGATTCTGTGATCGCTCTATCTTAGGAGTTATGGCAGATCTTAGAAAATAGTACTGAATCGACTCTAGCGCCAAAACGGCGATAGTTAGATCTCTATGAATGACGGTAGAATATTCGCCATAAAAATGTCTAACAACTGAAGCACAATCCAATTCTGTGATCGCTCTATTTTAGGAGTTATAGCAGATCTTAGAAAATAATACTGCACCGACTCTAGCGCCAAAACGGGGATAGTTAGAACTCTATGACTGACGGTAGAATATTCGCCATAAAAATGTCTACCAACTGAAGAACAATCCAATTCTGTGATCGCTGTATTTAGGAGTTATGGCAGAACTTAGAAAATAATACTGCATCGACTCTAGCGCCAAAAGGTGATAGTTAGAATTCTGTAACTAACTGTAGAGTATTCGCCTTTAAAAATATCTAGCTACTGCCGAAAAATCCGACTCTGTGATCGCTCTATTTTAGGAGTTATGGCAGAACTTAGAAAATAATATTTTATCGAGTCTAGCGCCAAAACGGTGACAGTTAGAAGTCCGTAACTGACGGTACAATATTCGCCATAAAAATGTCTAACAACTGAAGAACAATCCGATTCTGTGATCGCTCTATCTTAGGAGTTATGGCAGAACTTAGAAAATAATACTGCAGCGACTCTAGCGCCAAAACGGCAATAGTTAGAACTCTATGACTGACGGTAGAATATTCGCCATAAAAATGTCTACCCACTGAAAAACAATCGGATTCTGTGATCGCTCTATTTTAGGAGTTATGGCAGAACTTAGAAAATAATATTGTATCGAGTCTAGCGCCAAAACCGTGATAGTTAGAAGTACGCAACTGACGGTAGAATATCCGCCATAAAAATGTCTACCAACTGAAGAACAATCCGATTCTGTGATCGCTCTATTTTAGGAGTTATGGCAGAAGTTAGATAATATTATTTCGTCGACTCTAGCCCCAAAAAGGAAATAGTTAGAATTCTGTGACTGACGTGAGAAAATTCGCCATAAAAATTTCTAACACCCGCCGATAAATCCGAATCTCTGATTGCTCTCTTTTAGGAGCTATGGCAGGACTTAGAAAATAATATTGTATCGACTCTAGCGCCAAAACTTTGATAGTTAGAACTCTGTAACTGACAGTAGAATATTCGCCATAAAAATGTCTACCAACGGAAGAACAATCCGATTCTGTGATCGCTCTATCTTAGGAGCTATAGCAGAACTTAGAAAATAATACTGCACCGACTCTAGCGCCAAAACGGTGATAGTGAGAGCTCTATGAATGACGGTAGAATATCCGCCATAAAAATGTCTACCAACTGAAGAACAATCCGATTCTGTGATCGCTCTATTTTAGGAGTTATGGCAGAAGTTAGATAATATTATTTTGTCGACTTTAGCCCCAAAAAGGAAATAGTTAGAATTCTGTGACTGACGGGAGAAAATTCGCCATAAAAATATCTAACAACTGAAGAACAATCCAATTCTGTGATCGCTTTATTTTAGGAGTTATGGCAGAACTTAGAGAATAATATTGTATCGACTCTACTGCCAAAACCGTGATAGTTAGAACTCTGTAACTGACAGTAGAATATTCGCCATAAAAATGTCTACCAACTGAAGAACAATCCGATGCTGTGATCGCTCTATTTTAGGAGTTATGGCAGAACTTAGAAAATATTATTTTATCGAATCTAGCGCCAAAACGGGGATAGTTAGAAGTCTGCAATTGACGGTAAAATATTGGCCATAAAAATGTCTAGTAACTGAAGAACATTCCGATTCTGTGATCGCTCTATCTTAGGAGTTATAGCAGAACTTAGAAAATAATACTGCAGCGACTCTAGCCCAAAAACAGCAATAGTTAGAACTCTATGACTGACGGTAGAATATTCGCCATAAAAATGTCTACCCACTGAAGAACAGTCGGATTCTGGGGTCGCTCTATTTTAGCAGTTATGGCAGAACTTAGAAAATAATATTGTATCGAGTCTACCGCCAAAACCGTGATAGTTAGAAGTCCACAACTGACGGTAGGATATCCGCCATAAAAATGTCTACCAACTGAAGAACAATCCGAGTCTGTGATTGCTCCATTTTAGGAGTTATGGCAGAACTTAGATAATATTATTGTACCCACTCTAGCGCCAAAACGGGGATAGTTAGAAGTCTGCAATGGACGGTAGAATATTGGCCATAAAAATATCTAACAACTGCCGAAAAATCCGACTATGTGATCGCTCTATTTTAGGAGTTATGGCAGAACTTAGAAAATAATATTGTATCGACTCTAGCGCCAAAACGAGGATAGTTAGAACTCTGCAATTGACGGTAGAATATTCGCCATAAAAATATCTACAAACTGAAGAACAATCCGATTCTGTGATCGCTCTATCTTAGGAGTTATGGCAGAACTTAGAAAATAATACTGCATCGACTCTAGTGCCAAAAGGTGATAGTGAGAACCCTATGAATGACGGTAGAATATTCGCCATAAAAATGTCTAACAACTGCAAAACAATCCAATTCTGTGATCGCTCTATTTTAGGAGTTATAGCAGATCTTAGAAAATACTACTGCATCGACTCTAGCGCCAAAACGGGGATAGTTAGAACTCTATGACTGACGGTAGAATATTCGCCATAAAAATGTCTACCAACTGAAGAACAATCCAGTTCTGTGATCGCTGTATTTAGGAGTGATGGCAGAACTTAGAAAATAATACTGCATCGACTCTAGCGCCAAAAGGTGATAGTTAGAATTCTGTAACTGACTTTAGAGTATTCGCCATTAAAAATATCTAACAACTGCCGAAAAATCCGACTCTGTGATCGCTCTATTTTATGAGTTATGGCAGAACTTAGAAAATAATATTTTATCGAGTCTAGCGCCAAAACGGTGACAGTTAGCAGTCCGTAACTGACGGTGGAATATTCGCCATAAAAATGTCTAACAACTGCCGAAAAATCCGAATCTGAGATCGTTCTACTTTAGGAGTTATGGCAGAACTTAGAAAATAATATTGTATCGATTCTAGCGCCAAAACCGTGATAGTTAGAAGTCCACAACTGACGGTAGAATATCCGCCATAAAAATGTCTACCAACTGAAGAACAGTCCGAGTCTGTGATCGCTCTATTTTAGGAGTTATGGCAGAACTTAGAAAATAATATTGTATCGACTCTAGCGGCAAAAGGTGATAGTTAGAACTCTATGAATGACGGTAGAATATTCGCCATAAAAATGTCTAACAACTGAAGAACAATCCAATTCGGTGATCGCTCTATTTTAGGAGTTATGGCGGAACTTAGAAAATAATATTGTATAGAGTTTAGCGCCAAAAGGATGACAGTTAGAAGTCCGTAACTGACGGTAGAATATTCGCCATAAAAATATCTACCAACTGAAGAACAATCCGAATCTGTGATTGCTCTCTTTTAGGAGCTATGGCAGAACTTAGAAAATAATACTGCAGCGACTCTAGCGCCAAACCGGCAATAGTTAGAACTCTATGACTGACGGTAGAATATTCGCCATAAAAATGTCTACCCACTGAAGAACAATCGGATTCTGTGATCGCTCTATTTTAGGAGTTATGGCAGAACTTAGAAAATAATATTGTATCGAGTCTAGCGCCAAAACCGTGATAGTTAGAAGTCCGCAACTGACGGTAGAATATCCGCCATAAAAATGTCTACCAACTGAAGAACAATCCGATTCTGTGATCGCTCTATTTTAGGAGTTATGGCAGAAGTTAGATAATATTATTTTGTCGACTTTAGCCCCAAAAAGGAAATAGTTAGAATTCTGTGACTGACGGGAGAAAATTCGCCATAAAAATATCTAACAACTGCCGATAAATCCGAATCTGTGATTGCTCTCTTTTAGGAGCTATGGCAGGACTTAGAAAATAATATTGTATCGACTCTAGCGCCAAAACTTTGATAGTTAGAACTCTGTAACTGACAGTAGAATATTCGCCATAAAAATGTCTACCAACTGAAGAACAATCCGATTCTGTGATCGCTCTATCTTAGGAGCTATAGCAGAACTTAGAAAATAATACTGCACCGACTCTAGCGCCAAAACGGCGATAGTTAGAACTAAATGAATGACGGTAGAATATTCGCCATAAAAATGTCTAACAAGTGAAGCACAATCCAATTCTGTGATCGCTCTATTTTAGGAGTTATGGCAGAACTTAGAAAATAATATTGTATCGACTCTAGCACCAAAACGGTGATAGTTAGAACTCTATGAATGACGGTAGAATATTCGCCATAAAAATGTCTAACAACTGAAGAACAATCCAATTCGGTGATCGCTCTATTTTAGGAGTTATGGCAGAACTTAGAAAATAATATTGTATCGGCTCTAGCACCAAAACGGTGATAGTGAGAGCTCTATGAATGACTGCAGAATATTCGCCATAAAAATGTCTAACAACTGAAGAACAATCCAATTCCGTGATCGCTCTATTTTAGGAGTTATGGCGGAACTTAGAAAATAATATTGTATCGGCTCAAGCACCAAAACGGTGATAGTGAGAGCTCTATGAATGACGGTAGAATATCCGCCATAAAAATGTCTACCAACTGAAGAACAATCCGATGCTGTGATCGCTCTATTTTAGGAGTTATGGCAGAACTTAGAAAATATTATTTTATCGACTCTAGCGCCAAAAGGGAATGGTTAGAATTCTGTCACTGACGGTAGAAAATTCGCCATAAAAATATCTAACAACTGCCGAAAAATCCGACTATGTGATCGCTCTATTTTAGGAGTTATGGCAGAACTTAGAAAATAATATTGTATCGACTCTAGCGCCAAAACGAGGATAGTTAGAACTCTGCAATTGACGGTAGAATATTCGCCATAAAAATATCTACAAACTGAAGAACAATCCGATTCTGTGATCGCTCTATCTTAGGAGTTATGGCAGAACTTAGAAAATAATACTGCATCGACTCTAGCGCCAAAAGGTGATAGTTAGAACCCTATGAATGACGGTAGAATATTCGCCATAAAAATGTCTAACAACTGCAAAACAATCCAATTCTGTGATCGCTCTATTTTAGGAGTTATAGCAGATCTTAGAAAATACTACTGCATCGACTCTAGCGCCAAAACGGGGATAGTTAGAACTCTATGACTGACGGTAGAATATTCGCCATAAAAATGTCTACCAACTGAAGAACAATCCAGTTCTGTGATCGCTGTATTTAGGAGTGATGGCAGAACTTAGAAAATAATACTGCATCGACTCTAGCGCCAAAAGGTGATAGTTAGAATTCTGTAACTGACTTTAGAGTATTCGCCATTAAAAATATCTAACAACTGCCGAAAAATCCGACTCTGTGATCGCTCTATTTTATGAGTTATGGCAGAACTTAGAAAATAATATTTTATCGAGTCTAGCGCCAAAACGGTGACAGTTAGCAGTCCGTAACTGACGGTGGAATATTCGCCATAAAAATGTCTAACAACTGCCGAAAAATCCGAATCTGAGATCGTTCTACTTTAGGAGTTATGGCAGAACTTAGAAAATAATATTGTATCGATTCTAGCGCCAAAACCGTGATAGTTAGAAGTCCACAACTGACGGTAGAATATCCGCCATAAAAATGTCTACCAACTGAAGAACAGTCCGAGTCTGTGATCGCTCTATTTTAGGAGTTATGGCAGAACTTAGAAAATAATATTGTATCGACTCTAGCGGCAAAAGGTGATAGTTAGAACTCTATGAATGACGGTAGAATATTCGCCATAAAAATGTGTAACAACTGAAGAACAATCCAATTCGGTGATCGCTCTATTTTAGGAGTTATGGCAGAACTTAGAAAATAATATTGTATCGGCTCTAGCACCAAAACGGTGATAGTGAGTGCTCTATGAATGACTGCAGAATATTCGCCATAAAAATGTCTAACAACTGAAGAACAATCCAATTCTGTGATCGCTTTATTTTAGGAGTTATGGCAGAACTTAGAGAATAATATTTTATCGACTCTACTGCCAAAACCGCGATAGTTAGAAGTCCACAACTGACGATAGAATATCCGCCATAAAAATGTCTACCAACTGCAGAACAATCCGATGCTGTGATCGCTCTATTTTAGGAGTTATGGCAGAACTTAGAAAATATTATTTTATCGACTCTAGCGCCAAAAGGGAGTGGTTAAAATTCTGTCACTGTCGGTAGAAAATTCGCCATAAAAATGTCTACCAACTGAAGAACAATCCGATTCTGTGATCGCTCTATTTTAGGAGTTATGGCAGATCTTAGAAAATAATACTGCATCGACTCTAGCGCCAAAACGGCGATAGTTACAACTCTATGAATGACGGTAGAATATTCGCCATAAAATTGTTTAACAACTGAAGCACAATCCAATTTTGTGATCGCTCTATTTTAGGAGTTATAGCAGATCTTAGAAAATAATACTGCATGAACTCTAGCGCCAAAACGGGGATAGTTAGAACTCTATGACTGACGGTAGAATATTCGCCATAAAAATGTCTAACAACTGAAGAACAATCCAGTTCTGTGATCGCTGTATTTAGGAGTTATGACAGAACTTAGAAAATAATACTGCATCGACTCTAGCGCCAAAAGGTGATAGTTAGAATTCTGTAACTGACTGTAGAGTATTCGCCATTAAAAATATCTAACAACTGCCAAAAAATCCGAATCTGTGATCGTTCTAATTTAGGAGTTATGGCAGAACTTAGAAAATAATATTGTATCGACTCTAGCGCCAAAACCGTGATAGTTAGAAGTCCACAACTGACGGTAGAGTATCCGCCATAAAAATGTCTACCAACTGAAGAACAATCCGATTCTGTGATCGCTCTATCTTAGGAGTTATGGCAGATCTTAGAAAATAGTACTGCATCGACTCTAGCGCCAAAACGGCGATAGTTAGATCTCTATGAATGACGGTAGAATATTCGCCATAAAAATGTCTAACAACTGAAGCACAATCCAATTCTGTGATCGCTCTATTTTAGGAGTTATAGCAGATCTTAGAAAATAATACTGCACCGACTCTAGCGCCAAAACGGGGATAGTTAGAACTCTATGACTGACGGTAGAATATTCGCCATAAAAATGTCTACCAACTGAAGAACAATCCAATTCTGTGATCGCTGTATTTAGGAGTTATGGCAGAACTTAGAAAATAATACTGCATCGACTCTAGCGCCAAAAGGTGATAGTTAGAATTCTGTAACTAACTGTAGAGTATTCGCCATTAAAAATATCTAGCTACTGCCGAAAAATCCGAATCTGAGATCGTTCTACTTTAGGAGTTATGGCAGAACTTAGAAAATAATATTGTATCGATTCTAGCGCCAAAACCGTGATAGTTAGAAGTCCACAACTGACGGTAGAATATCCGCCATAAAAATGTCTACCAACTGAAGAACAGTCCGAGTCTGTGATCGCTCTATTTTAGGAGTTATGGCAGAACTTAGAAAATAATATTGTATCGACTCTAGCGGCAAAAGGTGATAGTTAGAACTCTATGAATGACGGTAGAATATTCGCCATAAAAATGTCTAACAACTGAAGAACAATCCAATTCGGTGATCGCTCTATTTTAGGAGTTATGGCAGAACTTAGAAAATAATATTGTATCGGCTCTAGCACCAAAACGGTGATAGTGAGTGCTCTATGAATGACTGCAGAATATTCGCCATAAAAATGTCTAACAACTGAAGAACAATCCAATTCTGTGATCGCTTTATTTTAGGAGTTATGGCAGAACTTAGAGAATAATATTTTATCGACTCTACTGCCAAAACCGCGATAGTTAGAAGTCCACAACTGACGATAGAATATCCGCCATAAAAATGTCTACCAACTGCAGAACAATCCGATGCTGTGATCGCTCTATTTTAGGAGTTATGGCAGACCTTAGAAAATATTATTTTATCGACTCTAGCGCCAAAAGGGAGTGGTTAGAATTCTGTCACTGTCGGTAGAAAATTCGCCATAAAAATGTCTACCAACTGAAGAACAATCCGATTCTGTGATCGCTCTATCTTAGGAGTTATGGCAGATCTTAGAAAATAATACTGCATCGACTCTAGCGCCAAAACGGCGATAGTTACAACTCTATGAATGACGGTAGAATATTCGCCATAAAATTGTTTAACAACTGAAGCACAATCCAATTTTGTGATCGCTCTATTTTAGGAGTTATAGCAGATCTTAGAAAATAATACTGCATGAACTCTAGCGCCAAAACGGGGATAGTTAGAACTCTATGACTGACGGTAGAATATTCGCCATAAAAATGTCTAACAACTGAAGAACAATCCAGTTCTGTGATCGCTGTATTTAGGAGTTATGACAGAACTTAGAAAATAATACTGCATCGACTCTAGCGCCAAAAGGTGATAGTTAGAATTCTGTAACTGACTGTAGAGTATTCGCCATTAAAAATATCTAACAACTGCCAAAAAATCCGAATCTGTGATCGTTCTAATTTAGGAGTTATGGCAGAACTTAGAAAATAATATTGTATCGACTCTAGCGCCAAAACCGTGATAGTTAGAAGTCCACAACTGACGGTAGAGTATCCGCCATAAAAATGTCTACCAACTGAAGAACAATCCGATTCTGTGATCGCTCCATCTTAGGAGTTATGGCAGATCTTAGAAAATAGTACTGCATCGACTCTAGCGCCAAAACGGCGATAGTTAGATCTCTATGAATGACGGTAGAATATTCGCCATAAAAATGTCTAACAACTGAAGCACAATCCAATTCTGTGATCGCTCTATTTTAGGAGTTATAGCAGATCTTAGAAAATAATACTGCACCGACTCTAGCGCCAAAACGGGGATAGTTAGAACTCTATGACTGACGGTAGAATATTCGCCATAAAAATGTCTACCAACTGAAGAACAATCCAATTCTGTGATCGCTGTATTTAGGAGTTATGGCAGAACTTAGAAAATAATACTGCATCGACTCTAGCGCCAAAAGGTGATAGTTAGAATTCTGTAACTAACTGTAGAGTATTCGCCATTAAAAATATCTAGCTACTGCCGAAAAATCCGAATCTGAGATCGTTCTACTTTAGGAGTTATGGCAGAACTTAGAAAATAATATTGTATCGATTCTAGCGCCAAAACCGTGATAGTTAGAAGTCCACAACTGACGGTAGAATATCCGCCATAAAAATGTCTACCAACTGAAGAACAGTCCGAGTCTGTGATCGCTCTATTTTAGGAGTTATGGCAGAACTTAGAAAATAATATTGTATCGACTCTAGCGGCAAAAGGTGATAGTTAGAACTCTATGAATGACGGTAGAATATTCGCCATAAAAATGTCTAACAACTGAAGAACAATCCAATTCGGTGATCGCTCTATTTTAGGAGTTATGGCAGAACTTAGAAAATAATATTGTATCGGCTCTAGCACCAAAACGGTGATAGTGAGTGCTCTATGAATGACTGCAGAATATTCGCCATAAAAATGTCTAACAACTGAAGAACAATCCAATTCTGTGATCGCTTTATTTTAGGAGTTATGGCAGAACTTAGAGAATAATATTTTATCGACTCTACTGCCAAAACCGCGATAGTTAGAAGTCCACAACTGACGATAGAATATCCGCCATAAAAATGTCTACCAACTGCAGAACAATCCGATGCTGTGATCGCTCTATTTTAGGAGTTATGGCAGACCTTAGAAAATATTATTTTATCGACTCTAGCGCCAAAAGGGAGTGGTTAGAATTCTGTCACTGTCGGTAGAAAATTCGCCATAAAAATGTCTACCAACTGAAGAACAATCCGATTCTGTGATCGCTCTATCTTAGGAGTTATGGCAGATCTTAGAAAATAATACTGCATCGACTCTAGCGCCAAAACGGCGATAGTTACAACTCTATGAATGACGGTAGAATATTCGCCATAAAATTGTTTAACAACTGAAGCACAATCCAATTTTGTGATCGCTCTATTTTAGGAGTTATAGCAGATCTTAGAAAATAATACTGCATGAACTCTAGCGCCAAAACGGGGATAGTTAGAACTCTATGACTGACGGTAGAATATTCGCCATAAAAATGTCTACCAACTGAAGAACAATCCAGTTTTGTGATCGCTGTATTTAGGAGTTATGACAGAACTTAGAAAATAATACTGCATCGACTCTAGCGCCAAAAGGTGATAGTTAGAATTCTGTAACTGACTGTAGAGTATTCGCCATTAAAAATATATAACAACTGCCAAAAAATCCGAATCTGTGATCGTTCTAATTTAGGAGTTATGGCAGAACTTAGAAAATAATATTGTATCGACTCTAGCGCCAAAACCGTGATAGTTAGAAGTCCACAACTGACGGTAGAGTATCCGCCATAAAAATGTCTACCAACTGAAGAACAATCCGATTCTGTGATCGCTCTATCTTAGGAGTTATGGCAGATCTTAGAAAATAGTACTGCATCGACTCTAGCGCCAAAACGGCGATAGTTAGATCTCTATGAATGACGGTAGAATATTCGCCATAAAAATGTCTAACAACTGAAGCACAATCCAATTCTGTGATCGCTCTATTTTAGGAGTTATAGCAGATCTTAGAAAATAATACTGCACCGACTCTAGCGCCAAAACGGGGATAGTTAGAACTCTATGACTGACGGTAGAATATTCGCCATAAAAATGTCTACCAACTGAAGAACAATCCAATTCTGTGATCGCTGTATTTAGGAGTTATGGCAGAACTTAGAAAATAATACTGCATCGACTCTAGCGCCAAAAGGTGATAGTTAGAATTCTGTAACTAACTGTAGAGTATTCGCCTTTAAAAATATCTAGCTACTGCCGAAAAATCCGACTCTGTGATCGCTCTATTTTAGGAGTTATGGCAGAACTTAGAAAATAATATTTTATCGAGTCTAGCGCCAAAACGGTGACAGTTAGAAGTCCGTAACTGACGGTACAATATTCGCCATAAAAATGTCTAACAACTGAAGAACAATCCGATTCTGTGATCGCTCTATCTTAGGAGTTATGGCAGAACTTAGAAAATAATACTGCAGCGACTCTAGCGCCAAAACGGCAATAGTTAGAACTCTATGACTGACGGTAGAATATTCGCCATAAAAATGTCTACCCACTGAAAAACAATCGGATTCTGTGATCGCTCTATTTTAGGAGTTATGGCAGAACTTAGAAAATAATATTGTATCGAGTCTAGCGCCAAAACCGTGATAGTTAGAAGTACGCAACTGACGGTAGAATATCCGCCATAAAAATGTCTACCAACTGAAGAACAATCCGATTCTGTGATCGCTCTATTTTAGGAGTTATGGCAGAAGTTAGATAATATTATTTCGTCGACTCTAGCCCCAAAAAGGAAATAGTTAGAATTCTGTGACTGACGTGAGAAAATTCGCCATAAAAATTTCTAACACCCGCCGATAAATCCGAATCTCTGATTGCTCTCTTTTAGGAGCTATGGCAGGACTTAGAAAATAATATTGTATCGACTCTAGCGCCAAAACTTTGATAGTTAGAACTCTGTAACTGACAGTAGAATATTCGCCATAAAAATGTCTACCAACGGAAGAACAATCCGATTCTGTGATCGCTCTATCTTAGGAGCTATAGCAGAACTTAGAAAATAATACTGCACCGACTCTAGCGCCAAAACGGCGCTAGTTAGAACTAAATGAATGACGGTACAATATTCGCCATAAAAATGTCTAACAAGTGAAGCAAAATCCAATTCTGTGATCGCTCTATTTTAGGAGTTATGGCAGAACTTAGAAAATAATATTGTATCGGCTCTAGCACCAAAACGGTGATAGTGAGAGCTCTATGAATGACTGCAGAATATTCGCCATAAAAATGTCTAACAACTGAAGAACAATCCAATTCTGTGATCGCTTTATTTTAGGAGTTATGGCAGAACTTAGAGAATAATATTGTATCGACTCTACTGCCAAAACCGTGATAGTTAGAAGTCCACAACTGACGGTAGAATATCCGCCATAAAAATGTCTACCAACTGAAGAACAATCCGATGCTGTGATCGCTCTATTTTAGGAGTTATGGCAGAACTTAGAAAATATTATTTTATCGACTCTAGCGCCAAAAGGGAATGGTTAGAATTCTGTCTCTGACGGTAGAAAATTCGCCATAAAAATATCTAACAACTGCCGAAAAATCCGACTCTATCATCGCTCTATTTTAGGAGTTATGGCCGAACCTAGAAAATAATATTGTATCGACTCTAGCGCCAAAACGGGGATAGTTAGAACAGTGCAATTGACGGTAGAATATTCGCCATTAAAATGTCTACCAACGGAAGAACAATCCGATTCTGTGATCGCTCTATCTTAGGAGCTATAGCAGAACTTAGAAAATAATACTGCACCGACTCTAGCGCCAAAACGGCGCTAGTTAGAACTAAATGAATGACGGTACAATATTCGCCATAAAAATGTCTAACAAGTGAAGCAAAATCCAATTCTGTGATCGCTCTATTTTAGGAGTTATGGCAGAACTTAGAAAATAATACTGCATCGACTCTAGCGCCAAAAGGTGATAGTTAGAACCCTATGAATGACGATAGAATATTCGCCATAAAAATGTCTAACAACTGCAAAACAATCCAATTCTGTGATTGCTCTCTTTTAGGAGCTATGGCAGAACTTAGAAAATAATATTGTATCGACTCTAGCGCCAAAACTTTGATAGTTAGAACTCTGTAACTGACAGTAGAATATTCGCCATAAAAATGTCTACCAACAGAAGAACAATCCAATTCTGTGATCCCTCTATTTTAGCAGTTATGGCAGAACTTAAAAAATAATATTGTATCGACTCTAGCACCAAAACGGTGATAGTGAGAACTCTATGAATGACGGTAGAATATTGGCCATAAAAATTTCTAATAACTGAAGAACAATCCGATTCTGTGATCGCTCTATCTTAGGAGTTATGGCAGAACTTAGAAAATAATACTGCAGCGACTCTAGCGCCAAAAGGTGATAGTTAGAATTCTGTAACTGACTGTAGAGAATTCGCCATTAAAAATATCTAACAACTGCCGAAAAATCCGACTCTGTGATCGCTCTATTTTAGGAGTTATGGCAGAACTTAGAAAATAATATTTTATCGAGTCTAGCGCCAAAACGGTGACCGTTAGAAGTCCGTAACTGACGGTAGAATATTCGCCATAAAAATGTATAACAACTGCCGAAAAATCCGAATCTGTGATCGTTCTATTTTAGGAGTTATGGCGGAACTTAGAAAATAATATTGTACCGACTCTAGCGCCAAAACGGGGATAGTTAGAAGTCTGCAATTGACGGTGGAATGTTGGCCATACGAATGTCTACCAACTGAAGAACATTCCGATTCGGTGATCGCTCTATCTCAGGAGTTATGGCAGAACTTAGAAAGTAATATTGTATCGACTCTAGCGCCAAAACGGGGATAGTAAGAACTCTGCAATTGACGGTAGAATATTTGCCACAAAAATGTCTACGAACTGAAGAACAATCCGAATCTGTGATCGATCTATTTTGGGAGTTATGGCAGAACTTAGAAAATAATATTGTATCGAGTCTAGCGCCAAAGCGGCGATAGTTAGAACTCTATGACTGACGGTAAAATATTCGCCATAAAAATGTCTACCCACTGAAGAACAGTCGGATTCTGGGGTCGCTCTATTTTAGCAGTTATGGCAGAACTTAGAAAATAATATTGTATCGACTCTAGCGCCAAAACCGTGATAGTTAGAAGTCCACAACTGACGGTAGAGTATCCGCCATAAAAATGTCTACCAACTGAAGAACAATCCGATTCTGTGATCGCTCTATCTTAGGAGTTATGGCAGATCTTAGAAAATAATACTGCAGCGACTCTAGCGCCAAAAGGTGATAGTTAGAATTCTGTAACTGACTGTAGAGTATTCGCCATTAAAAATATATAACAACTGCCAAAAAATCCGAATCTGTGATCGTTCTAATTTAGGAGTTATGGCAGAACTTAGAAAATAATATTGTATCGACTCTAGCGCCAAAACCGTGATAGTTAGAAGTCCACAACTGACGGTAGAGTATCCGCCATAAAAATGTCTACCAACTGAAGAACAATCCGATTCTGTGATCGCTCTATCTTAGGAGTTATGGCAGATCTTAGAAAATAGTACTGCATCGACTCTAGCGCCAAAACGGCGATAGTTAGATCTCTATGAATGATGGTAGAATATTCGCCATAAAAATGTGTAACAACTGAAGCACAATCCAATTCTGTGATCGCTCTATTTTAGGAGTTATGGCAGAACTTAGAAAATATTATTGTATCGACTCTAGCGCCAAAACGGGGATAGTAAGAACTCTGCAATTGACGGTAGAATATTGGCCATAAGAATGTCTACCAACTGAAGAACATTCCGATTCTGTGATCGCTCTATCTTAGGAGTTATAGCAGAACTTAGAAAATAATACTGCAGCGACTCTAGCCCAAAAACAGCAATAGTTAGAACTCTATGACTGACGGTAAAATATTCGCCATAAAAATGTCTACCCACTGAAGAACAGTCGGATTCTGGGGCCGCTCTATTTTAGCAGTTATGGCAGAACTTAGAAAATAATATTGTATCGAGTCTACCGCCAAAACCGTGATAGTTAGAAGTCCACAACTGACGGTAGGATATACGCCATAAAAATGTCTACGAACTGAAGAACAATCCGAATCTGTGATCGCTCTATTTTGGGAGTTATGGCAGAACTTAGAAAATAATATTGTATCGAGTCTAGCGCCAAAACGGCGATAGTAAGAACTCTGCAATTGACGGTAGAATATTGGCCATAAGAATGTCTACCAACTGAAGAACATTCCGATTCGGTGATCGCTCTATCTTAGGAGTTATGGCAGAACTTAGAAAATAATTTTGTATCGACTCTAGCGCCAAAACGGGGATAGTAAGAACTCTGCAATTGACGGTAGAATATTGGCCATAAGAATGTGTACCAACTGAAGAACATTCCGATTCGATGATCGCTCTACCTTAGGAGTTATGGCAGAACTTACAAAATAATATTGTATCGACTCTAGCGCTAAAACGGGGATAGTAAGAATTCTGTAACTGACAGTAGAATATTCGCCATAAAAATGTCTACCAACTGAAGGACAATCCGATTTTGTGATCGTTCTATTTTAGGAGTTATGGCAGAACTTAGAAAATAATATTCTATCGAATCTAGCGCCAAAACGGGGATAGTTAGAAGTCTGCAATTGACGGTAAAATATTGGCCATAAAAATGTCTAGTAACTGAAGAACATTCCGATTCTGTGATCGCTCTATCTTAGGAGTTATAGCAGAACTTAGAAAATAATACTGCAGCGACTCTAGCCCAAAAACAGCAATAGTTAGAACTCTATGACTGACGGTAGAATATTCGCCATAAAAATGTCTACCCACTGAAGAACAGTCGGATTCTGGGGTCGCTCTATTTTAGCAGTTATGGCAGAACTTAGAAAATAATATTGTATCGAGTCTACCGCCAAAACCGTGATAGTTAGAAGTCCACAACTGACGGTAGGATATCCGCCATAAAAATGTCTACCAACTGAAGAACAATCCGAGTCTGTGATTGCTCCATTTTAGGAGTTATGGCAGAACTTAGATAATATTATTGTACCCACTCTAGCGCCAAAACGGGGATAGTTAGAAGTCTGCAATGGACGGTAGAATATTGGCCATAAGAATGTCTACCAACTGAAGAACATTCCGATTCGGTGATCGCTCTATCTTAGGAGTTATGGCAGAACTTAGAAAATAATATTCTCTCGACTCTAGCGCCAAAACGGGGATAGTTAGAAGTCTGCAATTGACGGTAGAATATTGGCCATAAGAATGTCTACCAACTGAAGAACATTCCGATTCGGTGATCGCTCTATATTAGGAGTTATGGCAGAACTTAGATAATATTATTGTACCGACTCTAGCGCCAAAACGGGGATAGTTAGAAGTCTGCAATGGACGGTAGAATATTGGCCATAAGAATGTCTACCAACTGAAGAACATTCCGATTCGGTGATCGCTCTATCTTAGAAGTTATGGCAGAACTTAGAAAATAATATTCTCTCGACTCTAGCGCCAAAACGGGGATAGTTAGAAGTCTGCAATTGTCGGTAGAATATTGGCCATAAGAATGTCTACCAACTGAAGAACAATCCGAATCTGTGATCGCTCTATTTTGGGAGTTATGGCAGAACTTAGAAAATAATATTGTATCGAGCCTAGCGCCAAAACGGCGATAGTAAGAACTCTGCAATTGACGGTAGAATATTGGCCATAAGAATGTCTACCAACTGAAGAACATTCCGATTCGGTGATCGCTCTATCTTAGGAGTTATGGCAGAACTTAGAAAATAATATTCTCTCGACTCTAGCGCCAAAACGGGGATAGTTAGAACTCTGCAATTGACGGTAGAATATTCGCCATAAAAATATCTACAAACTGAAGAACAATCCGATTCTGTGATCGCTCTCTCTTAGGAGTTATGGCAGAACTTAGAAAATAATACTGCATCGACTCTAGCGCCAAAAGGTGATAGTTAGAACCCTATGAATGACGATAGAATATTCGCCATAAAAATGTCTAACAACTGCAAAACAATCCAATTCTGTGATTGCTCTCTTTTAGGAGCTATGGCAGGACTTAGAAAATAATATTGTATCGACTCTAGCGCCAAAACTTTGATAGTTAGAACTCTGTAACTGACAGTAGAATATTCGCCATAAAACTGTCTACCAACGGAAGAACAATCCAATTCTGTGATCCCTCTATTTTAGCAGTTATAGCAGAACTTAAAAAATAATATTGTATCGACTCTAGCACCAAAACGGTGATAGTGAGAACTCTATGAATGACGGTAGAATATTGGCCATAAAAATTTCTAATAACTGAAGAACAATCCGATTCTGTGATCGCTCTATCTTAGGAGTTATGGCAGAACTTAGAAAATAATACTGCAGCGACTCTAGCGCCAAAAGGTGATAGTTAGAATTCTGTAACTGACTGTAGAGAATTCGCCATTAAAAATATCTAACAACTGCCGAAAAATCCGACTCTGTGATCGCTCTATTTTAGGAGTTATGGCAGAACTTAGAAAATAATATTTTATCGAGTCTAGCGCCAAAACGGTGACCGTTAGAAGTCCGTAATTGACGGTAGAATATTCGCCATAAAAATGTATAACAACTGCCGAAAAATCCGAATCTGTGATCGTTCTATTTTAGGAGTTATGGCGGAACTTAGAAAATAATATTGTACCGACTCTAGCGCCAAAACGGGGATAGTTAGAAGTCTGCAATTGACGGTAGAATGTTGGCCATACGAATGTCTACCAACTGAAGAACATTCCGATTCGGTGATCGCTCTATCTCAGGAGTTATGGCAGAACTTAGAAAATAATATTGTATCGACTCTAGCGCCAAAACGGGGATAGTAAGAACTCTGCAATTGACGGTAGAATATTTGCAATAAAAATGTCTACGAACTGAAGAACAATCCGAATCTGTGATCGCTCTATTTTGGGAGTTATGGCAGAACTTAGAAAATAATATTGTATCGAGTCTAGCGCCAAAACGGCGATAGTAAGAACTCTGCAATTGACGGTAGAATATTGGCCATAAGAATGTCTACCAACTGAAGAACATTCCGATTCGGTGATCGCTCTATCTTAGGAGTTATGGCAGAACTTAGAAAATAATTTTGTATCGACTCTAGCGCCAAAACGGGGATAGTAAGAACTTTGCAATTGACGGTAGAATATTGGCCATAAGAATGTGTACCAACTGAAGAACATTCCGATTCGATGATCGCTCTATCTTAGGAGTTATGGCAGAACTTACAAAATAATATTGTATCGACTCTAGCGCCAAAACGGGGATAGTAAGAATTCTGTAACTGACAGTAGAATATTCGCCATAAAAATGTCTACCAACTGAAGGACAATCCGATTCTGTGATCGTTCTATTTTAGGAGTTATGGCAGAACTTAGAAAATAATATTCTATCGAATCTAGCGCCAAAACGGCGATAGTTAGAAGTCTGCAATTGACGGTAAAATATTGGCCATAAAAATGTCTAGTAACTGAAGAACATTCCGATTCTGTGATCGCTCTATCTTAGGAGTTATAGCAGAACTTAGAAAATAATACTGCAGCGACACTAGCCCAAAAACAGCAATAGTTAGAACTCTATGACTGACGGTAGAATATTCGCCATAAAAATGTCTACCCACTGAAGAACAGTCGGATTCTGGGGTCGCTCTATTTTAGCAGTTATGGCAGAACTTAGAAAATAATATTGTATCGAGTCTACCGCCAAAACCGTGATAGTTAGAAGTCCACAACTGACGGTAGGATATCCGCCATAAAAATGTCTACCAACTGAAGAACAATCCGAGTCTGTGATCGCTCCATTTTAGGAGTTATGGCAGAACTTAGATAATATTATTGTACCGACTCTAGCGCCAAAACGGGGATAGTTAGAAGTCTGCAATGGACGGTAGAATATTGGCCATAAGAATGTCTACCAACTGAAGAACATTCCGATTCGGTGATCGCTCTATCTTAGGAGTTATGGCAGAACTTAGAAAATAATATTGTATCGAGTCTAGGGCCAAAACGGCGATAGTTAGAAGTCTGCAATTGACGGTAGAATATTGGCCATAAGAATGTCTACCAACTGAAGAACATTCCGATTCGGTGATCGCTCTATATTAGGAGTTATGGCAGAACTTAGATAATATTATTGTACCGACTCTAGCGCCAAAACGGGGATAGTTAGAAGTCTGCAATGGACGGTAGAATATTGGCCATAAGAATGTCTACCAACTGAAGAACAATCCGAATCTGTGATCGCTCTATTTTGGGAGTTATGGCAGAACTTAGAAAATAATATTGTATCGAGCCTAGCGCCAAAACGGCGATAGTAAGAACTCTGCAATTGACGGTAGAATATTGGCCATAAGAATGTCTACCAACTGAAGAACATTCCGATTCGGTGATCGCTCTATCTTAGGAGTTATGGCAGAACTTAGAAAATAATATTCTCTCGACTCTAGCGCCAAAACGGGGATAGTTAGAACTCTGCAATTGACGGTAGAATATTCGCCATAAAAATATCTACAAACTGAAGAACAATCCGATTCTGTGATCGCTCTATCTTAGGAGTTATGGCAGAACTTAGAAAATAATACTGCATCGACTCTAGCGCCAAAAGGTGATAGTTAGAACCCTATGAATGACGATAGAATATTCGCCATAAAAATGTCTAACAACTGCAAAACAATCCAATTCTGTGATTGCTCTCTTTTAGGAGCTATGGCAGGACTTAGAAAATAATATTGTATCGACTCTAGCGCCAAAACTTTGATAGTTAGAACTCTGTAACTGACAGTAGAATATTCGCCATAAAAATGTCTACCAACGGAAGAACAATCCAATTCTGTGATCCCTCTATTTTAGCAGTTATAGCAGAACTTAAAAAATAATATTGTATCGACTCTAGCACCAAAACGGTGATAGTGAGAACTCTATGAATGACGGTAGAATATTGGCCATAAAAATTTCTAATAACTGAAGAACAATCCGATTCTGTGATCGCTCTATCTTAGGAGTTATGGCAGAACTTAGAAAATAATACTGCAGCGACTCTAGCGCCAAAAGGTGATAGTTAGAATTCTGTAACTGACTGTAGAGAATTCGCCATTAAAAATATCTAACAACTGCCGAAAAATCCGACTCTGTGATCGCTCTATTTTAGGAGTTATGGCAGAACTTAGAAAATAATATTTTATCGAGTCTAGCGCCAAAACGGTGACCGTTAGAAGTCCGTAACTGACGGTAGAATATTCGCCATAAAAATGTATAACAACTGCCGAAAAATCCGAATCTGTGATCGTTCTATTTTAGGAGTTATGGCGGAACTTAGAAAATAATATTGTACCGACTCTAGCGCCAAAACGGGGATAGTTAGAAGTCTGCAATTGACGGTAGAATATTCGCCATAAAAATGTCTACCAACTGAAGAACATTCCGATTCGGTGATCGCTCTATCTTAGGAGTTATGGCAGAACTTAGAAAATAATATTCTCTCGACTCTAGCGCCAAAACGGGGATAGTTAGAACTCTGCAATTGACGGTAGAATATTCGCCATAAAAATATCTACCAACTGAAGGACAATCCGATTCTGTGATCGTTCTATTTTAGGAGTTATGGCAGAACTTAGAAAATAATATTCTATCGAATCTAGCGCCAAAACGGCGATAGTTAGAAGTCTGCAATTGACGGTAAAATATTGGCCATAAAAATGTCTAGTAACTGAAGAACATTCCGATTCTGTGATCGCTCTATCTTAGGAGTTATAGCAGAACTTAGAAAATAATACTGCAGCGACTCTAGCCCAAAAACAGCAATAGTTAGAACTCTATGACTGACGGTAGAATATTCGCCATAAAAATGTCTACCCACTGAAGAACAGTCGGATTCTGGGGTCGCTCTATTTTAGCAGTTATGGCAGAACTTAGAAAATAATATTGTATCGAGTCTACCGCCAAAACCGTGATAGTTAGAAGTCCACAACTGACGGTAGGATATCCGCCATAAAAATGTCTACCAACTGAAGAACAATCCGAGTCTGTGATTGCTCCATTTTAGGAGTTATGGCAGAACTTAGATAATATTATTGTACCCACTCTAGCGCCAAAACGGGGATAGTTAGAAGTCTGCAATGGACGGTAGAATATTGGCCATAAGAATGTCTACCAACTGAAGAACATTCCGATTCGGTGATCGCTCTATCTTAGGAGTTATGGCAGAACTTAGAAAATAATATTCTCTCGACTCTAGCGCCAAAACGGGGATAGTTAGAAGTCTGCAATTGACGGTAGAATATTGGCCATAAGAATGTCTACCAACTGAAGAACATTCCGATTCGGTGATCGCTCTATATTAGGAGTTATGGCAGAACTTAGATAATATTATTGTACCGACTCTAGCGCCAAAACGGGGATAGTTAGAAGTCTGCAATGGACGGTAGAATATTGGCCATAAGAATGTCTACCAACTGAAGAACATTCCGATTCGGTGATCGCTCTATCTTAGAAGTTATGGCAGAACTTAGAAAATAATAATCTCTCGACTCTAGCGCCAAAACGGGGATAGTTAGAAGTCTGCAATTGTCGGTAGAATATTGGCCATAAGAATGTCTACCAACTGAAGAACAATCCGAATCTGTGATCGCTCTATTTTGGGAGTTATGGCAGAACTTAGAAAATAATATTGTCTCGAGCCTAGCGCCAAAACGGCGATAGTAAGAACTCTGCAATTGACGGTAGAATATTGGCCATAAGAATGTCTACCAACTGAAGAACATTCCGATTCGGTGATCGCTCTATCTTAGGAGTTATGGCAGAACTTAGAAAATAATATTCTCTCGACTCTAGCGCCAAAACGGGGATAGTTAGAACTCTGCAATTGACGGTAGAATATTCGCCATAAAAATATCTACAAACTGAAGAACAATCCGATTCTGTGATCGCTCTATCTTAGGAGTTATGGCAGAACTTAGAAAATAATACTGCATCGACTCTAGCGCCAAAAGGTGATAGTTAGAACCCTATGAATGACGATAGAATATTCGCCATAAAAATGTCTAACAACTGCAAAACAATCCAATTCTGTGATTGCTCTCTTTTAGGAGCTATGGCAGGACTTAGAAAATAATATTGTATCGACTCTAGCGCCAAAACTTTGATAGTTAGAACTCTGTAACTGACAGTAGAATATTCGCCATAAAAATGTCTACCAACGGAAGAACAATCCAATTCTGTGATCCCTCTATTTTAGCAGTTATAGCAGAACTTAAAAAATAATATTGTATCGACTCTAGCACCAAAACGGTGATAGTGAGAACTCTATGAATGACGGTAGAATATTGGCCATAAAAATTTCTAATAACTGAAGAACAATCCGATTCTGTGATCGCTCTATCTTAGGAGTTATGGCAGAACTTAGAAAATAATACTGCAGCGACTCTAGCGCCAAAAGGTGATAGTTAGAATTCTGTAACTGACTGTAGAGAATTCGCCATTAAAAATATCTAACAACTGCCGAAAAATCCGACTCTGTGATCGCTCTATTTTAGGAGTTATGGCAGAACTTAGAAAATAATATTTTATCGAGTCTAGCGCCAAAACGGTGACCGTTAGAAGTCCGTAACTGACGGTAGAATATTCGCCATAAAAATGTATAACAACTGCCGAAAAATCCGAATCTGTGATCGTTCTATTTTAGGAGTTATGGCGGAACTTAGAAAATAATATTGTACCGACTCTAGCGCCAAAACGGGGATAGTTAGAAGTCTGCAATTGACGGTAGAATGTTGGCCATACGAATGTCTACCAACTGAAGAACATTCCGATTCGGTGATCGCTCTATCTCAGGAGTTATGGCAGAACTTAGAGAATAATATTGTATCGACTCTAGCGCCAAAACGGGGATAGTAAGAACTCTGCAATTGACGGTAGAATATTTGCAATAAAAATGTCTACGAACTGAAGAACAATCCGAATCTGTGATCGCTCTATTTTGGGAGTTATGGCAGAACTTAGAAAATAATATTGTATCGAGTCTAGCGCCAAAACGGCGATAGTAAGAACTCTGCAATTGACGGTAGAATATTGGCCATAAGAATGTCTACCAACTGAAGAACATTCCGATTCGGTGATCGCTCTATCTTAGGAGTTATGGCAGAACTTAGAAAATAATTTTGTATCGACTCTAGCGCCAAAACGGGGATAGTAAGAACTCTGCAATTGACGGTAGAATATTGGCCATAAGAATGTGTACCAACTGAAGAACATTCCGATTCGATGATCGCTCTATCTTAGGAGTTATGGCAGAACTTACAAAATAATATTGTATCGACTCTAGCGCCAAAACGGGGATAGTAAGAATTCTGTAACTGACAGTAGAATATTCGCCATAAAAATGTCTACCAACTGAAGGACAATCCGATTCTGTGATCGTTCTATTTTAGGAGTTATGGCAGAACTTAGAAAATAATATTCTATCGAATCTAGCGCCAAAACGGCGATAGTTAGAAGTCTGCAATTGACGGTAAAATATTGGCCATAAAAATGTCTAGTAACTGAAGAACATTCCGATTCTGTGATCGCTCTATCTTAGGAGTTATAGCAGAACTTAGAAAATAATACTGCAGCGACTCTAGCCCAAAAACAGCAATAGTTAGAACTCTATGACTGACGGTAGAATATTCGCCATAAAAATGTCTACCCACTGAAGAACAGTCGGATTCTGGGGTCGCTCTATTTTAGCAGTTATAGCAGAACTTAGAAAATAATATTGTATCGAGTCTACCGCCAAAACCGTGATAGTTAGAAGTCCACAACTGACGGTAGGATATCCGCCATAAAAATGTCTACCAACTGAAGAACAATCCGAGTCTGTGATCGCTCCATTTTAGGAGTTATGGCAGAACTTAGATAATATTATTGTACCGACTCTAGCGCCAAAACGGGGATAGTTAGAAGTCTGCAATGGACGGTAGAATATTGGCCATAAGAATGTCTACCAACTGAAGAACATTCCGATTCGGTGATCGCTCTATCTTAGGAGTTATGGCAGAACTTAGAAAATAATATTGTATCGAGTCTAGGGCCAAAACGGCGATAGTTAGAAGTCTGCAATTGACGGTAGAATATTGGCCATAGGAATGTCTACCAACTGAAGAACATTCCGATTCGGTGATCGCTCTATATTAGGAGTTATGGCAGAACTTAGATAATATTATTGTACCGACTCTAGCGCCAAAACGGGGATAGTTAGAAGTCTGCAATGGACGGTAGAATATTGGCCATAAGAATGTCTACCAACTGAAGAACAATCCGAATCTGTGATCGCTCTATTTTGGGAGTTATGGCAGAACTTAGAAAATAATATTGTATCGAGCCTAGCGCCAAAACGGCGATAGTAAGAACTCTGCAATTGACGGTAGAATATTGGCCATAAGAATGTCTACCAACTGAAGAACATTCCGATTCGGTGATCGCTCTATCTTAGGAGTTATGGCAGAACTTCGAAAATAATATTCTCTCGACTCTAGCGCCAAAACGGGGATAGTTAGAACTCAGCAATTGACGGTAGAATATTCGCCATAAAAATATCTACAAACTGAAGAACAATCCGATTCTGTGATCGCTCTATCTTAGGAGTTATGGCAGAACTTAGAAAATAATACTGCATCGACTCTAGCGCCAAAAGGTGATAGTTAGAACCCTATGAATGACGATAGAATATTCGCCATAAAAATGTCTAACAACTGCAAAACAATCCAATTCTGTGATTGCTCTCTTTTAGGAGCTATGGCAGGACTTAGAAAATAATATTGTATCGACTCTAGCGCCAAAACTTTGATAGTTAGAACTCTGTAACTGACAGTAGAATATTCGCCATAAAAATGTCTACCAACGGAAGAACAATCCAATTCTGTGATCCCTCTATTTTAGCAGTTATAGCAGAACTTAAAAAATAATATTGTATCGACTCTAGCACCAAAACGGTGATAGTGAGAACTCTATGAATGACGGTAGAATATTGGCCATAAAAATTTCTAATAACTGAAGAACAATCCGATTCTGTGATCGCTCTATCTTAGGAGTTATGGCAGAACTTAGAAAATAATACTGCAGCGACTCTAGCGCCAAAAGGTGATAGTTAGAATTCTGTAACTGACTGTAGAGAATTCGCCATTAAAAATATCTAACAACTGCCGAAAAATCCGACTCTGTGATCGCTCTATTTTAGGAGTTATGGCAGAACTTAGAAAATAATATTTTATCGAGTCTAGCGCCAAAACGGGGATAGTTAGAAGTCTGCAATTGACGGTAGAATATTGGCCATAAGAATTTCTACCAACTGAAGAACATTCCGATTCGGTGATCGCTCTATATTAGGAGTTATGGCAGAACTTAGATAATATTATTGTACCGACTCTAGCGCCAAAACGGGGATAGTTAGAAGTCTGCAATGGACGGTAGAATATTGGCCATAAGAATGTCTACCAACTGAAGAACATTCCGATTCGGTGATCGCTCTATCTTAGGAGTTACGGCAGAACTTAGAAAATAATATTCTCTCGACTCTAGCGCCAAAACGGGGATAGTTAGAAGTCTGCAATTGACGGTAGAATATTGGCCATAAGAATGTCTACCAACTGAAGAACATTCCGATTCGGTGATCGCTCTATCTTAGGAGTTATGGCAGAACTTAGAAAATAATATTCTCTCGACTCTAGCGCCAAAACGGGGATAGTTAGAAGTCTGCAATTGACGGTAGAATATTGGCCATAAGAATTTCTACCAACTGAAGAACATTCCGATTCGGTGATCGCTCTATATTAGGAGTTATGGCAGAACTTAGATAATATTATTGTACCGACTCTAGCGCCAAAACGGGGATAGTTAGAAGTCTGCAATGGACGGTAGAATATTGGCCATAAGAATGTCTACCAACTGAAGAACATTCCGATTCGGTGATCGCTCTATCTTAGGAGTTATGGCAGAACTTAGAAAATAATATTGTATCGACTCTAGCGCCAAAACGGGGATAGTAAGAACTCTGCAATTGACGGTAGAATATTGGCCATAAAAATGTCTACGAACTGAAGAACAATCCGAATCTGTGATCGCTCTATTTTGGGAGTTATGGCAGAACTTAGAAAATAATATTGTATCGAGTCTAGGGCCAAAACGGCGATAGTTAGAACTCTGCAATTGACGGTAGAATATTGGCCGTAAGAATGTCTACCAACTGAAGAACATTCCGATTCGGTGATCGCTCTCTCTTAGGACTTATGGCAGAACTTAGAAAATAATATTGTATCGACTCTAGCGCCAAAACAGGGATAGTAAGAACTCTGCAATTGACGGTAGAATATTCGCCATAAAAATATCTAACAACTGCCGAAAAATCCGACTCTATGATCGCTCTATTTTAGGAGTTATGGCAGAACTTAGAAAATAATATTGTATCGACTCTAGCGCCAAAACGGCGATAGTTAGAACTTTGCAATTGACGGTAGAATATTGGCCGTAAGAATGTCTACCAACTGAAGAACAATCCGATGCTGTGATCGCTCTATTTTAGGAGTTATGGCAGAACTTAGAAAATATTATTTTATCGACTCTAGCGCCAAAAGGGAATGGTTAGAATTCTGTCACTGACGGTAGAAAATTCGCCATAAAAATATCTAACAACTGCCGAAAAATCCGACTCTATGATCGCTCTATTTTAGGAGTTATGGCAGAACTTAGAAAATAATATTGTATCGACTCTAGCGCCAAAACGGGGATAGTTAGAACTCTGCAATTGACGGTAGAATATTGGCCATAAGAATGTGTACCAACTGAAGAACATTCCGATTCGATGATCGCTCTATCTTCGGAGTTATGGCAGAACTTACAAAATAATATTGTATCGACTCTAGCGCCAAAACGGGGATAGTAAGAATTCTGTAACTGACAGTAGAATATTCGCCATAAAAATGTCTACCAACTGAAGGACAATCCGATTGTGTGATCGTTCTATTTTAGGAGTTATGGCAGAACTTAGAAAATAATATTCTATCGAATCTAGCGCCAAAACGGGGATAGTTAGAAGTCTGCAATTGACGGTAAAATATTGGCCATAAAAATGTCTAGTAACTGAAGAACATTCCGATTCTGTGATCGCTCTATCTTAGGAGTTATAGCAGAACTTAGAAAATAATACTGCAGCGACTCTAGCCCAAAAACAGCAATAGTTAGAACTCTATGACTGACGGTAGAATATTCGCCATAAAAATGTCTACCCACGGAAGAACAGTCGGATTCTGGGGTCGCTCTATTTTAGCAGTTATGGCAGAACTTAGAAAATAATATTGTATCGAGTCTACCGCCAAAACCGTGATAGTTAGAAGTCCACAACTGACGGTAGGATATCCGCCATAAAAATGTCTACCAACTGAAGAACAATCCGAGTCTGTGATCGCTCCATTTTAGGAGTTATGGCAGAACTTAGATAATATTATTGTACCGACTCTAGCGCCAAAACGGGGATAGTTAGAAGTCTGCAATTGACGGTAGAATATTGGCCATAAGAATGTCTACCAACTGAAGAACATTCCGATTCGGTGATCGCTCTATCTTACGAGTTATGGCGGAACTTAGAAAATAATATTGTATCGACTCTAGCACCAAAACGGGGATAGTAAGAACTCTGCAATTGACGGTAGAATATTCGCCATAAAAATGTCTAACAACTGGCGAAAAATCCGAATCTGTGATCGTTCTATTTTAGGAGTTATGGCAGAACTTAGAAAATAATATTGTATCCACTCTAGCGCCAAAACGGGGATAGTAAAAACTCTGCAATTGACGGTAGAATATTCGCCATAAAAATGTCTACGAACTGAAGAACAATCCGAATCTGTGATCGCTCTATTTTGGGAGTTATGGCAGAACTTAGAAAATAATATTGTATCGAGCCTAGCGCCAAAACGGCGATAGTAAGAACTCTGCAATTGACGGTAGAATATTGGCCATAAGAATGTCTACCAACTGAAGAACATTCCGATTCGGTGATCGCTCTATATTAGGAGTTATGGCAGAACTTAGATAATATTATTGTACCGACTCTATCGCCAAAACGGGGATAGTTAGAAGTCTGCAATGGACGGTAGAATATTGGCCATAAGAATGTCTACCAACTGAAGAACATTCCGATTCGGTGATCGCTCTATCTTAGGAGTTATGGCAGAACTTAGAAAATAATATTCTCTCGACTCTAGCGCCAAAACGGGGATAGTTAGAAGTCTGCAATTGACGGTAGAATATTGGCCATAAGAATGTCTACCAACTGAAGAACATTCCGATTCGGTGATCGCTCTATCTTAGGAGTTATGGCAGAACTTAGAAAATAATATTCTCTCGACTCTAGCGCCAAAACGGGGATAGTTAGAAGTCTGCAATTGACGGTAGAATATTGGCCATAAGAATTTCTACCAACTGAAGAACATTCCGATTCGGTGATCGCTCTA
Source organism: Xylophagus ater (assembly GCA_963422695.1). NCBI lineage: Eukaryota > Metazoa > Arthropoda > Insecta > Diptera > Xylophagidae > Xylophagus > Xylophagus ater. The sequence continues at coordinate 22,277,777 of OY730481.1, forward strand.
TATTAGGAGTTATGGCAGAACTTAGATAATATTATTGTACCGACTCTAGCGCCAAAACGGGGATAGTTAGAAGTCTGCAATGGACGGTAGAATATTGGCCATAAGAATGTCTACCAACTGAAGAACATTCCGATTCGGTGATCGCTCTATCTTAGGAGTTATGGCAGAACTTAGAAAATAATATTGTATCGACTCTAGCGCCAAAACGGGGATAGTAAGAACTCTGCAATTGACGGTAGAATATTGGCCATAAAAATGTCTACGAACTGAAGAACAATCCGAATCTGTGATCGCTCTATTTTGGGAGTTATGGCAGAACTTAGAAAATAATATTGTATCGAGTCTAGGGCCAAAACGGCGATAGTTAGAACTCTGCAATTGACGGTAGAATATTGGCCGTAAGAATGTCTACCAACTGAAGAACATTCCGATTCGGTGATCGCTCTCTCTTAGGACTTATGGCAGAACTTAGAAAATAATATTGTATCGACTCTAGCGCCAAAACGGGGATAGTAAGAACTCTGCAATTGACGGTAGAATATTCGCCATAAAAATATCTAACAACTGCCGAAAAATCCGACTCTATGATCGCTCTATTTTAGGAGTTATGGCAGAACTTAGAAAATAATATTGTATCGACTCTAGCGCCAAAACGGCGATAGTTAGAACTTTGCAATTGACGGTAGAATATTGGCCGTAAGAATGTCTACCAACTGAAGAACAATCCGATGCTGTGATCGCTCTATTTTAGGAGTTATGGCAGAACTTAGAAAATATTATTTTATCGACTCTAGCGCCAAAAGGGAATGGTTAGAATTCTGTCACTGACGGTAGAAAATTCGCCATAAAAATATCTAACAACTGCCGAAAAATCCGACTCTATGATCGCTCTATTTTAGGAGTTATGGCAGAACTTAGAAAATAATATTGTATCGACTCTAGCGCCAAAACGGGGATAGTTAGAACTCTGCAATTGACGGTAGAATATTGGCCATAAGAATGTGTACCAACTGAAGAACATTCCGATTCGATGATCGCTCTATCTTCGGAGTTATGGCAGAACTTACAAAATAATATTGTATCGACTCTAGCGCCAAAACGGGGATAGTAAGAATTCTGTAACTGACAGTAGAATATTCGCCATAAAAATGTCTACCAACTGAAGGACAATCCGATTGTGTGATCGTTCTATTTTAGGAGTTATGGCAGAACTTAGAAAATAATATTCTATCGAATCTAGCGCCAAAACGGGGATAGTTAGAAGTCTGCAATTGACGGTAAAATATTGGCCATAAAAATGTCTAGTAACTGAAGAACATTCCGATTCTGTGATCGCTCTATCTTAGGAGTTATAGCAGAACTTAGAAAATAATACTGCAGCGACTCTAGCCCAAAAACAGCAATAGTTAGAACTCTATGACTGACGGTAGAATATTCGCCATAAAAATGTCTACCCACGGAAGAACAGTCGGATTCTGGGGTCGCTCTATTTTAGCAGTTATGGCAGAACTTAGAAAATAATATTGTATCGAGTCTACCGCCAAAACCGTGATAGTTAGAAGTCCACAACTGACGGTAGGATATCCGCCATAAAAATGTCTACCAACTGAAGAACAATCCGAGTCTGTGATCGCTCCATTTTAGGAGTTATGGCAGAACTTAGATAATATTATTGTACCGACTCTAGCGCCAAAACGGGGATAGTTAGAAGTCTGCAATTGACGGTAGAATATTGGCCATAAGAATGTCTACCAACTGAAGAACATTCCGATTCGGTGATCGCTCTATCTTACGAGTTATGGCGGAACTTAGAAAATAATATTGTATCGACTCTAGCACCAAAACGGGGATAGTAAGAACTCTGCAATTGACGGTAGAATATTCACCATAAAAATGTCTAACAACTGGCGAAAAATCCGAATCTGTGATCGTTCTATTTTAGGAGTTATGGCAGAACTTAGAAAATAATATTGTATTCACTCTAGCGCCAAAACGGGGATAGTAAAAACTCTGCAATTGACGGTAGAATATTCGCCATAAAAATGTCTACGAACTGAAGAACAATCCGAATCTGTGATCGCTCTATTTTGGGAGTTATGGCAGAACTTAGAAAATAATATTGTATCGAGCCTAGCGCCAAAACGGCGATAGTAAGAACTCTGCAATTGACGGTAGAATATTGGCCATAAGAATGTCTACCAACTGAAGAACATTCCGATTCGGTGATCGCTCTATATTAGGAGTTATGGCAGAACTTAGATAATATTATTGTACCGACTCTATCGCCAAAACGGGGATAGTTAGAACTCTGCAATGGACGGTAGAATATTGGCCATAAGAATGTCTACCAACTGAAGAACATTCCGATTCGGTGATCGCTCTATCTTAGGAGTTATGGCAGAACTTAGAAAATAATATTCTCTCGACTCTAGCGCCAAAACGGGGATAGTTAGAAGTCTGCAATTGACGGTAGAATATTGGCCATAAGAATGTCTACCAACTGAAGAACATTCCGAATCTGTGATCGTTCTATTTTAGGAGTTATGGCAGAACTTAGAAAATAATATTGTATCGACTCTAGCGCCAAAACGGGGATAGTAAAAACTCTGCAATTGACGGCAGAATATTCGCCATAAAAATGTCTACGAACTGAAGAACAATCCGAATCTGTGATCGCTCTATTTTGGGAGTTATGGCAGAACTTAGAAAATAATATTGTATCGAGCCTAGCGCCAAAACGGCGATAGTAAGAACTCTGCAATTGACGGTAGAATATTGGCCATAAGAATGTCTACCAACTGAAGAACATTCCGATTCGGTGATCGCTCTATATTAGGAGTTATGGCAGAACTTAGATAATATTATTGTACCGACTCTAGCGCCAAAACGGGGATAGTTAGAAGTCTGCAATGGACGGTAGAATATTGGCCATAAGAATGTCTACCAACTGAAGAACATTCCGATTCGGTGATCGCTCTATCTTAGGCGTTATGGCAGAACTTAGAAAATAATATTCTCTCGACTCTAGCGCCAAAACGGGGATAGTTAGAAGTCTGCAATTGACGGTAGAATATTGGCCATAAGAATGTCTACCAACTGAAGAACATTCTGATTCGGTGATCGCTCTATCTTAGGAGTTATGGCAGAACTTAGAAAATAATATTGTATCGACTCTAGCGCCAAAACGGGGATAGTAAGAACTCTGCAATTGACGGTAGAATATTGGCCATAAAAATGTCTACGAACTGAAGAACAATCCGAATCTGTGATCGCTCTATTTTGGGAGTTATGGCAGAACTTAGAAAATAATATTGTATCGAGTCTAGGGCCAAAACGGCGATAGTTAGAACTCTGCAATTGACGGTAGAATATTGGCCGTAAGAATGTCTACGAACTGAAGAACATTCCGATTCGGTGATCGCTCTATCTTAGGACTTATGGCAGAACTTAGAAAATAATATTGTATCGACTCTAGCGCCAAAACGGGGATAGTAAGAACTCTGCAATTGACGGTAGAATATTCGCCATAAAAATATCTAACAACTGCCGAAAAATCCGACTCTATGATCGCTCTATTTTAGGAGTTATGGCAGAACTTAGAAAATAATATTGTATCGACTCTAGCGCCAAAACGGCGATAGTTAGAACTCTGCAATTGACGGTAGAATATTGGCCGTAAGAATGTCTACCAACTGAAGAACAATCCGATGCTGTGATCGCTCTATTTTAGGAGTTATGGCAGAACTTAGAAAATATTATTTTATCGACTCTAGCGCCAAAAGGGAATGGTTAGAATTCTGTCACTGACGGTAGAAAATTCGCCATAAAAATATCTAACAACTGCCGAAAAATCCGACTCTATGATCGCTCTATTTTAGGAGTTATGGCAGAACTTAGAAAATAATATTGTATCGACTCTAGCGCCAAAACGGGGATAGTTAGAACTCTGCAATTGACGGTAGAATATTCGCCATAAAATATCTACAAACTGAAGAACAATCCGATTCTGTGATCGCTCTATCTTAGGAGTTATGGCAGAACTTAGAAAATAATACTGCATCGACTCTAGCGCCAAAAGGTGATAGTTAGAACCCTATGAATGACGATAGAATATTCGACATAAAAATGTCTAACAACTGCAAAACAATCCAATTCTGTGATCCCTCTATTTTAGGAGTTATGGCAGAACTTAAAAAATAATATTGTATCGACTCTAGCACCAAAACGGTGATAGTGAGAACTCTATGAATGGCGGTGGAATATTGGCCATAAAAATTTGTAACAACTGAAGAACAATCCGATTCTGTGATCGCTCTATCTTAGGAGTTATGGCAGAACTTAGGAAATAATACTGCAGCGACTCTAGCGCCAAAAGGTGATAGTTAGAATTCTGTAACTTACTGTAGAGAATTCGCCATTAAAAATATCTAACAACTGCGGAAAAATCCGACTCTGTGATCGCTCTATTTTAGGAGTTATGGCAGAACTTAGAAAATAATATTTTATCGAGTCTAGCGCCAAAACGGGGATAGTTAGAAGTCTGCAATTGACGGTAGAATGTTGGCCATACGAATGTCTACCAACTGAAGAACATTCCGATTCGGTGATCGCTCTATCTCAGGAGTTATGGCAGAACTTAGAAAATAATATTGTATCGACTCTAGCGCCAAAACGGGGATAGTAAGAACTCTGCAATTGACGGTAAAATATTGGCCATAAAAATGTCTAGTAACTGAAGAACATTCCGATTCTGTGATCGCTCTATCTTAGGAGTTATAGCAGAACTTAGAAAATAATACTGCAGCGACTCTAGCCCAAAAACAGCAATAGTTAGAACTCTATGACTGACGGTAGAATATTCGCCAGAAAAATGTCTACCCACTGAAGAACAGTCGGATTCTGGGGTCGCTCTATTTTAGCAGTTATGGCAGAACTTAGAAAATAATATTGTATCGAGTCTACCGCCAAAACCGTGATAGTTAGAAGTCCACAACTGACGGTAGCATATCCGCCATAAAAATGTCTACCAACTGAAGAACAATCCGAGTCTGTGATCGCTCCATTTTAGGAGTTATGGCAGAACTTAGATAATATTATTGTACCGACTCTAGCGCCAAAACGGGGATAGTTAGAAGTCTGCAATTGACGGTAGAATATTGGCCATAAGAATGTCTACCGACTGAAGAACATTCCGATTCGGTGATCGCTCTATCTTACGAGTTATGGCAGAACTTAGAAAATAATATTGTATCGACTCTAGCACCAAAACGGGGATAGTAAGAACTCTGCAATTGACGGTAGAATATTCGCCATAAAAATGTCTAACAACTGCCGAAAATCCGAATCTGTGATCGTTCTATTTTAGGAGTTATGGCAGAACTTGGAAAATAATATTGTATCCACTCTAGCGCCAAAACGGGGATAGTAAAAACTCTGCAATTGACGGTAGAATATTCGCCATAAAAATGTCTACGAACTGAAGAACAATCCGAATCTGTGATCGCTCTATTTTGGGAGTTATGGCAGAACTTAGAAAATAATATTGTATCGAGCCTAGCGCCAAAACGGCGATAGTAAGAACTCTGCAATTGACGGTAGAATATTGGCCATAAGAATGTCTACCAACTGAAGAACATTCCGATTCGGTGATCGCTCTATCTTAGGAGTTATGGCAGAACTTAGAAAATAATATTCTCTCGACTCTAGCGCCAAAACGGGGATAGTTAGAAGTCTGCAATTGACGGTAGAATATTGGCCATAAGAATGTCTACCAACTGAAGAACATTCCGATTCGGTGATCGCTCTATATTAGGAGTTATGGCAGAACTTAGAAAATAATATTGTATCGAGCCTAGCGCCAAAACGGCGATAGTAAGGACTCTGCAATTGACGGTAGAATATTGGCCATAAGAATGTCTACCAACTGAAGAACATTCCGATTCGGTGATCGCTCTATCTTAGGAGTTATGGCAGAACTTAGAAAATAATATTGTATCGACTCTAGCGCCGAAACGGGGATAGTAAGAACTCTGCAATTGACGGTAGAATATTGGCCATAAAAATGTCTACGAACTGAAGAACAATCCGAATCTGTGATCGCTCTATTTTGGGAGTTATGGCAGAACTTAGAAAATAATATTGTATCGAGTCTAGGGCCAAAACGGCGATAGTTAGAACTCTGCAATTGACGGTAGAATATTGGCCGGAAGAATGTCTACCAACTGAAGAACATTCCGATTCGGTGATCGCTCTATCTTAGGACTTATGGCAGAACTTAGAAAATAATATTGTATCGACTCTAGCGCCAAAACGGGGATAGTAAGAACTCTGGAATTGACGGTAGAATATTCGCCATAAAAATATCTAGCAACTGCCGAAAAATCCGACTCTATGATCGCTCTATTTTAGGAGTTATGGCAGAACTTAGAAAATAATATTGTATCGACTCTAGCGCCAAAACGGCGATAGTTAGAACTCTGCAATTGACGGTATAATATTGGCCGTAAGAATGTCTACCAACTGAAGAACAATCCGATGCTGTGATCGCTCTATTTTAGGAGTTATGGCAGAACTTAGAAAATATTATTTTATCGACTCTAGCGCCAAAAGGGAATGGTTAGAATTCTGTCACTGACGGTAGAAAATTCGCCATAAAAATATCTAACAACTGCCGAAAAATCCGACTCTATGATCGCTCTATTTTAGGAGTTATGGCAGAATTTAGAAAATAATATTGTATCGACTCTAGCGCCAAAACGGGGATAGTTAGAACTCTGCAATTGACGGTAGAATATTCGCCATAAAAATATCTACAAACTGAAGAACAATCCGATTCTGTGATCGCTCTATCTTAGGAGTTATGGCAGAACTTAGAAAATAATACTGCATCGACTCTAGCGCCAAAAGGTGATAGTTAGAACCCTATGAATGACGATAGAATATTCGCCATAAAAGTGTCTAACAACTGCAAAACAATCCAATTCTGTGATCCCTCTATTTTAGGAGTTATGGCAGAACTTAAAAAATAATATTGTATCGACTCTAGCACCAAAACGGTGATAGTGAGAACTCTATGAATGACGGTAGAATATTGGCCATAAAAATTTCTAACAACTGAAGAACAATCCGATTCTGTGATCGCTCTATCTTAGGAGTTATGGCAGAACTTAGAAAATAATACTGCAGCGACTCTAGCGCCAAAAGGTGATAGTTAGAATTCTGTAACTGACTGTAGAGAATTCGCCATTAAAAATATCTAACAACTGCCGAAAAATCCGACTCTGTGATCGCTCTATTTTAGGAGTTATGGCAGAACTTAGAAAATAATATTTTATCGAGTCTAGCGCCAAAACGGTGACCGTTAGAAGTCCGTAACTGACGGTAGAATATTCGCCATAAAAATGTATAACAACTGCCGAAAAATCCGAATCTGTGATCGTTCTATTTTAGGAGTTATGGCAGAACTTAGAAAATAATATTGTACCGACTCTAGCGCCAAAACGGGGATAGTTAGAAGTCTGCAATTGACGGTAGAATGTTGGCCATACGAATGTCTACCAACTGAAGAACATTCCGATTCGGTGATCGCTCTATCTCAGGAGTTATGGCAGAACTTAGAAAATAATATTGTATCGACTCTAGCGCCAAAACGGGGATAGTAAGAACTCTGCAATTGACGGTAGAATATTTGCCATAAAAATGTCTACGAACTGAGGAACAATCCGAATCTGTGATCGATCTATTTTGGGAGTTATGGCAGAACTTAGAAAATAATATTGTATCGAGTCTAGCGCCAAAGCGGCGATAGTTAGAAATCTATGAATGACGGTAGAATATTCGGCATAAAAATGTGTAACAACTGAAGCACAGTCCAATTCTGTGATCGCTCTATTTTAGGAGTTATGGCAGAACTTAGAAAATATTATTGTATCGACTCTAGCGCCAAAACGGGGATAGTAAGAACTCTGCAATTGACGGTAGAATATTCGCCATAAAAATGTCTACGAACTGAAGAACAATCCGAATCTGTGATCGCTCTATTTTGGGAGTTATGGCAGAACTTAGAAAATAATATTGTATCGAGTCTAGCGCCAAAACGGCGATAGTAAGAACTCTGCAATTGACGGTAGAATATTGGCCATAAGAATGTGTACCAACTGAAGAACATTCCGATTCGATGATCGCTCTATCTTAGGAGTTATGGCAGAACTTACAAAATAATATTGTATCGACTCTAGCGCCAAAACGGGGATAGTAAGAATTCTGTAACTGACAGTAGAATATTCGCCATAAAAATGTCTACCAACTGAAGGACAATCCGATTCTGTGATCGTTCTATTTTAGGAGTTATGGCAGAACTTAGAAAATAATATTGTATCGAGTCTACCGCCAAAACCGTGATAGTTAGAAGTCCACAACTGACGGTAGGATATCCGCCATAAAAATGTCTACCAACTGAAGAACAATCCGAGTCTGTGATCGCTCCATTTTAGGAGTTATGGCAGAACTTATATAATATTATTGTACCGACTCTAGCGCCAAAACGGGGATAGTTAGAAGTCTGCAATTGACGGTAGAATATTGGCCATAAGAATGTCTACCAACTGAAGAACATTCCGAGTCTGTGATCGCTCCATTTTAGGAGTTATGGCAGAACTTAGATAATATTATTGTACCGACTCTAGCGCCAAAACGGGGATAGTTAGAAGTCTGCAATTGACTTTAGAATATTGGCCATAAGAATGTCTACCAACTGAAGAACATTCCGAATCTGTGATTGATCTATTTTGCGAGTTATGGCAGAACTTAGAAAATAATATTGTATCGAGTCTAGCGCCAAAGCCGCGATAGTTAGAAATCTATGAATGACGGTAGAATATTCGGCATAAAAATGTGTAACAACTGAAGCACAATCCAATTCTGTGATCGCTCTATTTTAGGAGTTATGGCAGAACTTAGAAAATAATATTGTATCGAGTCTACCGCCAAAACCGTGATAGTTAGAAGTCTGCAATGGACGGTAGAATATTGGCCATAAGAATGTCTACCAACTGAAGAACATTCCGATTCGGTGATCGCTCTATCTTAGGAGTTATGGCAGAACTTAGATAATATTATTGTACCGACTCTAGCGCCAAAACGGGGATAGTTAGAAGTCTGCAATTGACGGTAGAATATTGGCCATAAGAATGTCTACCAACTGAAGAACATTCCGAGTCTGTGATCGCTCCATTTTAGGAGTTATGGCAGAACTTAGATAATATTATTGTACCGACTCTAGCGCCAAAACGGGGATAGTAAGAACTCTGCAATTGACGGTAGAATATTTGCCATAAAAATGTCTACGAACTGAAGAACAATCCGAATCTGTGATCGATCTATTTTGGGAGTTATGGCAGAACTTAGAAAATAATATTGTATCGAGTCTACCGCCAAAACCGTGATAGTTAGAAGTCCACAACTGACGGTAGGATATCCGCCATAAAAATGTCTGCCAACTGAAGAACAATCCGAGTCTGTGATCGCTCCATTTTAGGAGTTATGGCAGAACTTAGATAATATTATTGTACCGACTGTAGCGCCAAAACGGGGATAGTTAGGAGTCTGCAATTGACTTTAGAATATTGGCCATAAGAATGTCTACCAACTGAAGATCATTCCGATTCGGTGATCGCTCTATCTTACGAGTTAAGGCAGAACTTAGAAAATAATATTGAATCGACTCTAGCACCAAAACGGGGATAGTAAGAACTCTGCAATTGACGGTAGAATATTCGCCATAAAAATGTCTAACAACTGCCGAAAAATCCGAATCTGTGATCGTTCTATTTTAGGAGTTATGGCAGAACTTAGAAAATAATATTGTATCCACTCTAGCGCCAAAACGGGGATAGTAAAAACTCTGCAATTGACGGTAGAATATTCGCCATAAAAATGTCTACGAACTGAAGAACAATCCGAATCTGTGATCGCTCTATTTTGGGAGTTATGGCAGAACTTAGAAAATAATATTGTATCGAGCCTAGCGCCAAAACGGCGATAGTAAGAACTCTGCAATTGACGGTAGAATTTTGGCCATAAGAATGTCTACCAACTGAAGAACATTCCGATTCGGTGATCGCTCTATCTTAGGAGTTATGGCAGAACTTAGAAAATAATATTCTCTCGACTCTAGCGCCAAAACGGGGATAGTTAGAAGTCTGCAATTGACGGTAGAATATTGGCCATAAGAATGTCCACCAACTGAAGAACATTCCGATTCGGTGATCGCTCTATATTAGGAGTTATGGCAGAACTTAGATAATATTATTGTACCGACTCTAGCGCCAAAACGGGGATAGTTAGAAGTCTGCAATGGACGGTAGAATATTGGCCATAAGAATGTCTACCAACTGAAGAACATTCCGATTCGGTGATCGCTCTATCTTAGGAGTTATGGCAGAACTTAGAAAATAATATTCTCTCGACTCTAGCGCCAAAACGGGGATAGTTAGAAGTCTGCAATTGACGGTGGAATATTGGCCATAAGAATATCTACCAACTGAAGAACATTCCGAATCTGTGATCGTTCTATTTTAGGAGTTATGGCAGAACTTAGAAAATAATATTGTATCGACTCTAGCGCCAAAACGGGGATAGTAAAAACTCTGCAATTGACGGTAGAATATTCGCCATAAAAATGTCTACGAACTGAAGAACAATCCGAATCTGTGATCGCTCTATTTTGGGAGTTATGGCAAAACTTAGAAAATAATATTGTATCGAGCCTAGCGCCAAAACGGCGATAGTAAGTACTCTGCAATTGACGGTAGAATATTGGCCATAAGAATGTCTACCAACTGAAGAACATTCCGATTCGGTGATCGCTCTATCTTAGGAGTTATGGCAGAACTTAGAAAATAATATTCTCTCGACTCTAGCGCCAAAACGGGGATAGTTAGAAGTCTGCAATTGACGGTAGAATATTGGCCATAAGAATGTCTACCAACTGAAGAACATTCCGATTCGGTGATCGCTCTATATTAGGAGTTATGGCAGAACTTAGATAATATTATTGTACCAACTCTAGCGCCAAAACGGGGATAGTTAGAAGTCTGCAATGGACGGTAGAATATTGGCCATAAGAATGTCTACCAACTGAAGAACATTCCGATTCGGTGATCGCTCTATCTTAGGAGTTATGGCAGAACTTAGAAAATAATATTCTCTCGACTCTAGCGCCAAAACGGGGATAGTTAGAAGTCTGCAATTGACGGTAGAATATTGGCCATAAGAATGTCTACCAACTGAAGAACATTCCGATTCGGTGATCGCTCTATCTTAGGAGTTATGGCAGAACTTAGAAAATAATATTGTATCGACTCTAGCGCCAAAACGGGGATAGTAAGAACTCTGCAATTGACGGTAGAATATTGGCCATAAAAATGTCTACGAACTGAAGAACAATCCGAATCTGTGATCGCTCTATTTTGGGAGTTATGGCAGAACTTAGAAAATAATATTGTATCGACTCTAGCGCCAAAACGGCGATAGTTAGAACTCTGCAATTGACGGTAGAATATTGGCCGTAAGAATGTCTACCAACTGAAGAACAATCCGATGCTGTGATCGCTCTATTTTAGGAGTTATGGCAGAACTTAGAAAATAATATTGTATCGACTCTAGCGCCAAAATGGGGATAGTTAGAACTCTGCAATTGACGGTAGAATATTCGCCATAAAAATATCTACAAACTGAAGAACAATCCGATTCTGTGATCGCTCTATCTTAGGAGTTATGGCAGAACTTAGAAAATAATACTGCATCGACTCTAGCGCCAAAAGGTGATAGTTAGAACCCTATGAATGACGATAGAATATTCGCCATAAAAATGTCTAACAACTGCAAAACAATCCAATTCTGTGATCCCTCTATTTTAGGAGTTATGGCAGAACTTAAAAAATAATATTGTATCGACTCTAGCACCAAAACGGTGATAGTGAGAACTCTATGAATGACGGTAGAATATTGGCCATAAAAATTTCTAACAACTGAAGAACAGTCCGATTCTGTGATCGCTCTATCTTAGGAGTTATGGCAGAACTTAGAAAATAATACTGCAGCGACTCTAGCGCCAAAAGGTGGTAGTTAGAATTCTGTAACTGACTGTAGAGAATTCGCCATTAAAAATATCTAACAACTGCCGAAAAATCCGACTCTGTGATCGCTCTATTTTAGGAGTTATGGCAGAACTTAGAAAATAATATTTCATCGAGTCTAGCGCCAAAACGGTGACCGTTAGAAGTCCGTAACTGACGGTAGAATATTCGCCATAAAAATGTATAACAACTGCCGAAAAATCCGAATCTGTGATCGTTCTATTTTAGGAGTTATGGCAGAACTTAGAAAATAATATTGTACCGACTCTAGGGCCAAAACGGGGATAGTTAGAAGTCTGCAATTGACGGTAGAATGTTGGCCATACGAATGTCTACCAACTGAAGAACATTCCGATTCGGTGATCGCTCTATCTCAGGAGTTATGGCAGAACTTAGAAAATAATATTGTATCGACTCTAGCGCCAAAACGGGGATAGTAAGAACTCTGCAATTGACGGTAGAATATTTGCCATAAAAATGTCTACGAACTGAAGAACAATCCGAATCTGTGATCGATCTATTTTGGGAGTTATGGCAGAACTTAGAAAATAATATTGTATCGAGTCTAGCGCCAAAGCGGCGATAGTTAGAACTCTATGAATGACGGTAGAATATTCGCCATAAAAATGTGTAACAACTGAAGCACAATCCAATTCTGTGATCGCTCTATTTTAGGAGTTATGGCAGAACTTAGAAAATATTATTGTATAGACTCTAGCGCCAAAACGGGGATAGTAAGAACTCTGCAATTGACGGTAGAATATTCGCCATAAAAATGTCTACGAACTGAAGAACAATCCGAATCTGTGATCGCTCTATTTTGGGAGTTATGGCAGAACTTAGAAAATAATATTGTATCGAGTCTAGCGCCAAAACGGCGATAGTAAGAACTCTGCAATTGACGGTAGAATATTGGCCATAAGAATGTCTACCAACTGAAGAACATTCCGATTCGGTGATCGCTCTATCTTAGGAGTTATGGCAGAACTTAGAAAATAATTTTGTATCGACTCTAGCGCCAAAACGGTTATAGTAAGAACTCTGCAATTGACGGTAGAATATTGGCCATAAGAATGTTTACCAACTGAAGAACATTCCGATTCGATGATCGCTCTATCTTAGGAGTTATGGCAGAACTTACAAAATAATATTGTATCGACTCTAGCGCCAAAACGGGGATAGTAAGAATTCTGTAACTGACAGTAGAATATTCGCCATAAAAATGTCTACCAACTGAAGGACAATCCGATTCTGTGATCGTTCTATTTTAGGAGTTATGGCAGAACTTAGAAAATAATATTCTATCGAATCTAGCGCCAAAACGGGGATAGTTAGAAGTCTGCAATTGACGGTAAAATATTGGCCATAAAAATGTCTAGTAACTGAAGAACATTCCGATTCCGTGATCGCTCTATCTTAGGAGTTATAGCAGAACTTAGAAAATAATACTGCAGCGACTCTAGCCCAAAAAGAGCAATAGTTAGAACTCTATGACTGACGGTAGAATATTCGCCATAAAAATGTCTACCCACTGAAGAACAGTCGGATTCTGGGGTCGCTCTATTTTAGCAGTTATGGCAGAACTTAGAAAATAATATTGTATCGAGTCTACCGCCAAAACCGTGATAGTTAGAAGTCCACAACTGACGGTAGGATATCCGCCATAAAAATGTCTACCAACTGAAGAACAATCCGAGTCTGTGATCGCTCCATTTTAGGAGTTATGGCAGAACTTAGATAATATTATTGTACCGACTCTAGCGCCAAAACGGGGATAGTTAGAAGTCTGCAATTGACGGTAGAATATTGGCCATAAGAATGTCTACCAACTGAAGAACATTCCGATTCGGTGATCGCTCTATCTTACGAGTTATGGCAGAACTTAGAAAATAATATTGTATCGACTCTAGCACCAAAACGGGGATAGTAAGAACTCTGCAATTGACGGTAGAATATTGGCCATAAGAATGTGTACCAACTGAAGAACATTCCGATTCGATGATCGCTCTATCTTAGGAGATATGGCAGAACTTACAAAATAATATTGTATCGACTCTAGCGCCAAAACGGGGATAGTAAAAACTCTGCAATTGACGGTAGAATATTCGCCATAAAATGTGTAACAACTGAAGCACAATCCAATTCTGTGATCGCTCTATTTTAGGAGTTATGGCAGGACTTAGAAAATATTATTGTATCGACTCTAGCGCCAAAACGGGGATAGTAAGAACTCTGCAATTAACGGTAGAATATTCGCCATAAAAATGTCTACGAACTGAAGAACAATCCGAATCTGTGATCGCTCTATCTTGGGAGTTATGGCAGAACTTAGAAAATAATATTGTATCGAGTCTAGCGCCAAAACGGCGATAGTAAGAACTCTGCAATTGACGGTAGAATATTGGCCATAAGAATGTCTACCAACTGAAGAACATTCCGATTCGGTGATCGCTCTATCTTAGGAGTTATGGCAGAACTTAGAAAATAATTTTGTATCGACTCTAGCGCCAAAACGGGGATAGTAAGAACTCTGCAATTGACGGTAGAATATTGGCCATAAGAATGTGTACCAACTGAAGAACATTCCGATTCGATGATCGCTCTATCTTAGGAGTTATGGCAGAACTTACAAAATAATATTGTATCGACTCTAGCGCCAAAACGGGGATAGTAAGAATTCTGTAACTGACAGTAGAATATTCGCCATAAAAATGTCTACCAACTGAAGGCCAATCCGATTCTGTGATCGTTCTATTTTAGGAGTTATGGCAGAACTTAGAAAATAATATTCTATCGAATCTAGCGCCAAAACGGGGATAGTAAAAACTCTGCAATTGACGGTAGAATATTGGCCATAAAAATGTCTAGTAACTGAAGAACATTCCGATTCTGTGATCGCTCTATCTTAGGAGTTATAGCAGAACTTAGAAAATAATACTGCAGCGACTCTAGCCCAAAAACAGCAATAGTTAGAACTCTATGACTGACGGTAGAATATTCGCCATAAAAATGTCTACCCACTGAAGAACAGTCGGATTCTGTGATCGTTCTATTTTAGGAGTTATGGCAGAACTTAGAAAATAATATTGTATCGACTCTAGCGCCAAAACGGGGATAGTAAAAACTCTGCAATTGACGGTATAATATTCGCCATAAAAATGTCTACGAACTGAAGAACAATCCGAATCTGTGATCGATCTATTTTGGGAGTTATGGCAGAACTTAGAAAATAATATTGTATCGAGCCTAGCGCCAAAACGGCGATAGTAAGAACTCTGCAATTGACGGTAGAATATTTGCCATAAAAATGTCTACGAACTGAAGAAAAATCCGAATCTGTGATCGATCTATTTTGGGAGTTATGGCAGAACTTAGAAAATATTACTGCATCGACTCTAGCGCCAAAAGGTGATAGTTAGAACCCTATGAATGACGATAGAATATTGGCCATAAAAATTTCTAACAACTGAAGAACAATCCGATTCTGTGATCGCTCTATCTTAGGAGTTATGGCAGAACTTAGAAAATAATACTGCAGCGACTCTAGCGCCAAAAGGTGATAGTTAGAATTCTGTAACTGACTGTAGAGAATTCGCCATTAAAAATATCTAACAACTGCCGAAAAATCCGACTCTGTGATCGCTCTATTTTAGGAGTTATGGCAGAACTTAGAAAATAATATTTCATCGAGTCTAGCGCCAAAACGGTGACCGTTAGAAGTCCGTAACTGACGGTAGAATATTCGCCATAAAAATGTCTACCAACTGAAGAACAATCCGAGTCTGTGATCGCTCCATTTTAGGAGTTATGGCAGAACTTAGATAATATTATTGTACCGACTCTAGCGCCAAAACGGGGATAGTTAGAAGTCTGCAATTGACGGTAGAATAATGGCCATAAGAATGTCTACCAACTGAAGAACATTCCGATTCGGTGATCGCTCTATCTTACGAGTTATGGCAGAACTTAGAAAATAATATTGTATCGACTCTAGCACCAAAACGGGGATAGTAAGAACTCTGCAATTGACGGTAGAATATTCGCCATAAAAATGTCTAACAACTGCCGAAAAATCCGAATCTGTGATCGTTCTATTTTAGGAGTTATGGCAGAACTTAGAAAATAATATTGTATCGACTCTAGCGCCAAAACGGGGATAGTAAAAACTCTGCAATTGACGGTAGAATATTCGCCATAAAAATGTCTACGAACTGAAGAACAATCCGAATCTGTGATCGCTCTATTTTGGGAATTATGGCAGAACTTAGAAAATAATATTGTATCGAGTCTAGCGCCAAAGCGGCGATAGTAAGAACTCTATGAATGACGGTAGAATATTCGCCATAAAAATGTGTAACAACTGAAGCACAATCCAATTCTGTGATCGCTCTATTTTAGGAGTTATGGCAGAACTTAGAAAATATTATTGTATCGACTCTAGCGCCAAAACGGGGATAGTAAGAACTCCGCAATTGACGGTAGAATATTCGCCATAAAAATGTCTACGAACTGAAGAACAATCCGAATCTGTGATCGCTCTATTTTGGGAGTTATGGCAGAACTTAGAAAATAATATTGTATCGAGTCTAGCGCCAAAACGGCGATAGTAAGAACTCTGCAATTGACGGTAGAATATTGGCCATAAGAATGTCTACCAACTGAAGAACATTCCGATTCGGTGATCGCTCTATCTTAGGAGTTATGGCAGAACTTAGAAAATAATTTTGTATCGACTCTAGCGCCAAAACGGGGATAGTAAGAACTCTGCAATTGACGGTAGAATATTGGCCATAAGAATGTGTACCAACTGAAGAACATTCCGATTCGACGATCGCTCTATCTTAGGAGTTATGGCAGAACTTACAAAATAATATTGTATCGACTCTAGCGCCAAAACGGGGATAGTAAGAATTCTGTAACTGACAGTAGAATATTCGCCATAAAAATGTCTACCAACTGAAGGACAATCCGATTCTGTGATCGTTCTATTTTAGGAGTTATGGCAGAACTTAGAAAATAGTATTCTATCGAATCTAGCGCCAAAACGGGGATAGTTAGAAGTCTGCAATTGACGGTAAAATATTGGCCATAAAAATGTCTAGTAACTGAAGAACATTCCGATTCTGTGATCGCTCTATCTTAGGAGTTATAGCAGAACTTTGAAAATAATACTGCAGTGACTCTAGCCCAAAAACAGCAATAGTTAGAACTCTATGACTGACGGTAGAATATTCGCCATAAAAATGTCTACCCACTGAAGAACAGTCGGATTCTGGGGTCGCTCTATTTTAGCAGTTATGGCAGAACTTAGAAAATAATATTGTATCGAGTCTACCGCCAAAACCGTGATAGTTAGAAGTCCACAACTGACGGTAGGATATCCGCCATAAAAATGTCTACCAACTGAAGAACAATCCGAGTCTGTGATCGCTCCATTTTAGGAGTTATGGCAGAACTTAGATAATATTATTGTACCGACTCTAGCGCCAAAACGGGGATAGTTAGAAGTCTGCAATTGACGGTAGAATATTGGCCATAAGAATGTCTACCAACTGCCGAAAAATCCGAATCTGTGATCGTTCTATTTTAGGAGTTATGGCAGAACTTAGAAAATAATATTGTATCGACTCTAGCGCCAAAACGGGGATAGTAAGAACTCTGCAATTGACGGTAGAATATTCGCCATAAAAATGTCTAACAACTGCCGAAAAATCCGAATCTGTGATCGTTCTATTTTGGGAGTTATGGCAGAACTTAGAAAATAATATTGTATCGAGCCTAGCGCCAAAACGGCGATAGTAAGAACTCTGCAATTGACGGTAGAATATTGGCCATAAGAATGTCTACCAACTGAAGAACATTCCGATTCGGTGATCGCTCTATCTTAGGAGTTATGGCAGAACTTAGAAAATAATATTCTCTCGACTCTAGCGCCAAAACGGGGATAGTTAGAAGTCTGCAATGGACGGTAGAATATTGTCCATAAGAATGTCTACCAACTGAAGAACATTCCGATTCGGTGATCGCTCTATCTTAGGAGTTATGGCAGAACTTAGAAAATAATATTCTCTCGACTCTAGCGCCAAAACGGGGATAGTTAGAAGTCTGCAATTGACGGTAGAATATTGGCCATAAGAATGTCTACCAACTGAAGAACATTCCGATTCGGTGATCGCTCTATCTTAGGAGTTATGGCAGAACTTAGAAAATAATATTGTATCGACTCCAGCGCCAAAAGGTGATAGTTAGAACCCTATGAATGACGATAGAATATTCGCCATAAAAATGTCTAACAACTGCAAAACAATCCAATTCTGTGATCCCTCTATTTTAGGAGTTATGGCAGAACTTAAAAAATAATATTGTATCGACTCTAGCACCAAAACGGTGATAGTGAGAACTCTATGAATGACGGTAGAATATTGGCCATAAAAATTTCTAACAACTGAAGAACAATCCGATTCTGTGATCGCTCTATCTTAGGAGTTATGGCAGAACTTAGAAAATAATACTGCAGCGACTCTAGCGCCAAAAGGTGATAGTTAGAATTCTGTAACTGACTGTAGAGAATTCGCCATTAAAAATATCTAACAACTGCCGAAAAATCCGACTCTGTGATCGCTCTATTTTAGGAGTTATGGCAGAACTTAGAAAATAATATTTCATCGAGTCTAGCGCCAAAACGGTGACCGGTAGAAGTCCGTAACTGACGGTAGAATATTCGCCATAAAAATGTATAACAACTGCCGAAAAATCCGAATCTGTGATCGTTCAATTTTAGGAGTTATGGCAGAACTTAGAAAATAATATTGTACCGACTCTAGGGCCAAAACGGGGATAGTTAGAAGTCTGCAATTGACGGTAGAATGTTGGCCATACGAATGTCTACCAACTGAAGAACATTCCGATTCGGTGATCGCTCTATTTTGGGAGTTATGGCAGAACTTAGAAAATAATATTGTATCGAGCCTAGCGCCAAAACGGCGATAGTAAGAACTCTGCAATTGACGGTAGAATATTTGCCATAAAAATGTCTACGAACTGAAGAACAATCCGAATCTGTGATCGATCTATTTTGGGAGTTATGGCAGAACTTAGAAAATAATATTGTATCGAGTCTAGCGCCAAAGCGGCGATAGTTAGAACTCTATGAATGACGGTAGAATATTCGCCATAAAAATGTGTAACAACTGAAGCACAATCCAATTCTGTGATCGCTCTATTTTAGGAGTTATGGCAGAACTTAGAAAATATTATTGTATCGACTCTAGCGCCAAAACGGGGATAGTAAGAACTCTGCAATTGACGGTAGAATATTCGCCATAAAAATGTCTACGAACTGAAGAACAATCCGAATCTGTGATCGCTCTATTTTGGGAGTTATGGCAGAACTTAGAAAATAATATTGTATCGAGTCTAGCGCCAAAACGGCGATAGTAAGAACTCTGCAATTGACGGTAGAATATTGGCCATAAGAATGTCTACCAACTGAAGAACATTCCGATTCGGTGATCGCTCTATCTTAGGAGTTATGGCAGAACTTAGAAAATAATTTTTTATCGACTCTAGCGCCAAAACGGGGATAGTAAGAACTCTGCAATTGACGGTAGAATATTGGCCATAAGAATGTGTACCAACTGAAGAACATTCCGATTCGACGATCGCTCTATCTTAGGAGTTATGGCAGAACTTACAAAATAATATTGTATCGACTCTAGCGCCAAAACGGGGATAGTAAGATTTCTGTAACTGACAGTAGAATATTCGCCATAAAAATGTCTACCAACTGAAGGACAATCCGATTCTGTGATCGTTCTATTTTAGGAGTTATGGCAGAACTTAGAAAATAATATTCTATCGAATCTAGCGCCAAAACGGGGATAGTTAGAAGTCCGCAATTGACGGTAAAATATTGGCCATAAAAATGTCTAGTAACTGAAGAACATTCCGATTCTGTGATCGCTCTATCTTAGGAGTTATAGTAGAACTTAGAAAATAATACTGCAGTGACTCTAGCCCAAAAACAGCAATAGTTAGAACTCTATGACTGACGGTAGAATATTCGCCATAAAAATGTCTACCCACTGAAGAACAGTCGGATTCTGGGGTCGCTCTATTTTAGCAGTTATGGCAGAACTTAGAAAATAATATTGTATCGAGTCTACCGCCAAAACCGTGATAGTTAGAAGTCCACAACTGACGGTAGGATATCCGCCATAAAAATGTCTACCAACTGAAGAACAATCCGAGTCTGTGATCGCTCCATTTTAGGAGTTATGGCAGAACTTAGATAATATTATTGTACCGACTCTAGCGCCAAAACGGGGATAGTTAGAAGTCTGCAATTGACGGTAGAATATTGGCCATAAGAATGTCTAACAACTGCCGAAAAATCCGAATCTGTGATCGTTCTATTTTGGGAGTTATGGCAGAACTTAGAAAATAATATTGTATCGAGCCTAGCGCCAAAACGGCGATAGTAAGAACTCTGCAATTGACGGTAGAATATTGGCCATAAGAATGTCTACCAACTGAAGAACATTCCGATTCGGTGATCGCTCTATCTTAGGAGTTATGGCAGAACTTAGAAAATAATATTCTCTCGACTCTAGCGCCAAAACGGGGATAGTAAGAACTCTGCAATTGACGGTAGAATATTCGCCATAAAAATGTCTAACAACTGCCGAAAAATCCGAATCTGTGATCGTTCTATTTTGGGAGTTATGGCAGAACTTAGAAAATAATATTGTATCGAGTCTACCGCCAAAACCGTGATAGTTAGAAGTCCACAAATGACGGTAGGATATCCGCCATAAAAATGTCTACCAACTGAAGAACAATCCGAGTCTGTGATCGCTCCATTTTAGGAGTTATGGCAGAACTTAGAAAATAATATTGTATCGACTCTAGCGCCAAAACGGGGATAGTAAGAACTCTGCAATTGACGGTAGAATATTCGCCATAAAAATGTCTAACAACTGCCGAAAAATCCGAATCTGTGATCGTTCTATTTTGGGAGTTATGGCAGAACTTAGAAAATAATATTGTATCGAGCCTAGCGCCAAAACGGCGATAGTAAGAACTCTGCAATTGACGGTAGAATATTGGCCATAAGAATGTCTACCAACTGAAGAACATTCCGATTCGGTGATCGCTCTATCTTAGGAGTTATGGCAGAACTTAGAAAATAATATTCTCTCGACTCTAGCGCCAAAACGGGGATAGTTAGAAGTCTGCAATTGACGGTAGAATATTGGCCATAAGAATGTCTACCAACTGAAGAACATTCCGATTCGGTGATCGCTCTATCTTAGGAGTTATGGCAGAACTTAGAAAATAATATTGTATCGACTCTAGCGCCAAAAGGTGATAGTTAGAACCCTATGAATGACGATAGAATATTCGCCATAAAAATGTCTAACAACTGCAAAACAATCCAATTCTGTGATCCCTCTATTTTAGGAGTTATGGCAGAACTTAAAAAATAATATTGTATCGACTCTAGCACCAAAACGGTGATAGTGAGAACTCTATGAATGACGGTAGAATATTGGCCATAAAAATTTCTAACAACTGAAGAACAATCCGATTCTGTGATCGCTCTATCTTAGGAGTTATGGCAGAACTTAGAAAATAATACTGCAGCGACTCTAGCGCCAAAAGGTGATAGTTAGAATTCTGTAACTGACTGTAGAGAATTCGCCATTAAAAATAGCTAACAACTGCCGAAAAATCCGACTCTGTGATCGCTCTATTTTAGGAGTTATGGCAGAACTTAGAAAATAATATTGTATCGACTCTAGCGCCAAAACGGGGATAGTAAGAACTCTGCAATTGACGGTAGAATATTCGCCATAAAAATGTCTACGAACTGAAGAACAATCCGAATCTGTGATCGCTCTATTTTGGGAATTATGGCAGAACTTAGAAAATAATATTGTATCGAGTCTAGCGCCAAAGCGGCGATAGTAAGAACTCTATGAATGACGGTAGAATATTCGCCATAAAAATGTGTAACAACTGAAGCACAATCCAATTCTGTGATCGCTCTATTTTAGGAGTTATGGCAGAACTTAGAAAATATTATTGTATCGACTCTAGCGCCAAAACGGGGATAGTAAGAACTCTGCAATTGACGGTAGAATATTCGCCATAAAAATGTCTACGAACTGAAGAACAATCCGAATCTGTGATCGCTCTATTTTGGGAGTTATGGCAGAACTTAGAAAATAATATTGTATCGAGTCTAGCGCCAAAACGGCGATAGTAAGAACTCTGCAATTGACGGTAGAATATTGGCCATAAGAATGTCTACCAACTGAAGAACATTCCGATTCGGTGATCGCTCTATCTTAGGAGTTATGGCAGAACTTAGAAAATAATTTTGTATCGACTCTAGCGCCAAAACGGGGATAGTAAGAACTCTGCAATTGACGGTAGAATATTGGCCATAAGAATGTGTACCAACTGAAGAACATTCCGATTCGACGATCGCTCTATCTTAGGAGTTATGGCAGAACTTACAAAATAATATTGTATCGACTCTAGCGCCAAAACGGGGATAGTAAGAATTCTGTAACTGACAGTAGAATATTCGCCATAAAAATGTCTACCAACTGAAGGACAATCCGATTCTGTGATCGTTCTATTTTAGGAGTTATGGCAGAACTTAGAAAATAATATTCTATCGAATCTAGCGCCAAAACGGGGATAGTTAGAAGTCTGCAATTGACGGTAAAATATTGGCCATAAAAATGTCTAGTAACTGAAGAACATTCCGATTCTGTGATCGCTCTATCTTAGGAGTTATAGCAGAACTTAGAAAATAATACTGCAGTGACTCTAGCCCAAAAACAGCAATAGTTAGAACTCTATGACTGACGGTAGAATATTCGCCATAAAAATGTCTACCCACTGAAGAACAGTCGGATTCTGGGGTCGCTCTATTTTAGCAGTTATGGCAGAACTTAGAAAATAATATTGTATCGAGTCTACCGCCAAAACCGTGATAGTTAGAAGTCCACAACTGACGGTAGGATATCCGCCATAAAAATGTCTACCAACTGAAGAACAATCCGAGTCTGTGATCGCTCCATTTTAGGAGTTATGGCAGAGCTTAGATAATATTATTGTACCGACTCTAGCGCCAAAACGGGGATAGTTAGAAGTCTGCAATTGACGGTAGAATATTGGCCATAAGAATGTCTACCAACTGCCGAAAAATCCGAATCTGTGATCGTTCTATTTTAGGAGTTATGGCAGAACTTAGAAAATAATATTGTATCGACTCTAGCGCCAAAACGGGGATAGTAAGAACTCTGCAATTGACGGTAGAATATTCGCCATAAAAATGTCTAACAACTGCCGAAAAATCCGAATCTGTGATCGTTCTATTTTGGGAGTTATGGCAGAACTTAGAAAATAATATTGTATCGAGCCTAGCGCCAAAACGGCGATAGTAAGAACTCTGCAATTGACGGTAGAATATTGGCCATAAGAATGTCTACCAACTGAAGAACATTCCGATTCGGTGATCGCTCTATCTTAGGAGTTATGGCAGAACTTAGAAAATAATATTCTCTCGACTCTAGCGCCAAAACGGGGATAGTTAGAAGTCTGCAATTGACGGTAGAATATTGGCCATAAGAATGTCTACCAACTGAAGAACATTCCGATTCGGTGATCGCTCTATCTTAGGAGTTATGGCAGAACTTAGAAAATAATATTGTATCGACTCTAGCGCCAAAAGGTGATAGTTAGAACCCTATGAATGACGATAGAATATTCGCCATAAAAATGTCTAACAACTGCAAAACAATCCAATTCTGTGATCCCTCTATTTTAGGAGTTATGGCAGAACTTAAAAAATAATATTGTATCGACTCTAGCACCAAAACGGTGATAGTGAGAACTCTATGAATGACGGTAGAATATTGGCCATAAAAATTTCTAACAACTGAAGAACAATCCGATTCTGTGATCGCTCTATCTTAGGAGTTATGGCAGAACTTAGAAAATAATACTGCAGCGACTCTAGCGCCAAAAGGTGATAGTTAGAATTCTGTAACTGACTGTAGAGAATTCGCCATTAAAAATATCTAACAACTGCCGAAAAATCCGACTCTGTGATCGCTCTATTTTAGGAGTTATGGCAGAACTTAGAAAATAATATTTCATCGAGTCTAGCGCCAAAACGGTGACCGGTAGAAGTCCGTAACTGACGGTAGAATATTCGCCATAAAAATGTATAACAACTGCCGAAAAATCCGAATCTGTGATCGTTCAATTTTAGGAGTTATGGCAGAACTTAGAAAATAATATTGTACCGACTCTAGGGCCAAAACGGGGATAGTTAGAAGTCTGCAATTGACGGTAGAATGTTGGCCATACGAATGTCTACCAACTGAAGAACATTCCGATTCGGTGATCGCTCTATTTTGGGAGTTATGGCAGAACTTAGAAAATAATATTGTATCGAGCCTAGCGCCAAAACGGCGATAGTAAGAACTCTGCAATTGACGGTAGAATATTTGCCATAAAAATGTCTACGAACTGAAGAACAATCCGAATCTGTGATCGATCTATTTTAGGAGTTATGGCAGAACTTAGAAAATAATATTGTATCGAGTCTAGCGCCAAAGCGGCGATAGTTAGAACTCTATGAATGACGGTAGAATATTCGCCATAAAAATGTGTAACAACTGAAGCACAATCCAATTCTGTGATCGCTCTATTTTAGGAGTTATGGCAGAACTTAGAAAATATTATTGTATCGACTCTAGCGCCAAAACGGGGATAGTAAGAACTCTGCAATTGACGGTAGAATATTCGCCATAAAAATGTCTACGAACTGAAGAACAATCCGAATCTGTGATCGCTCTATTTTGGGAGTTATGGCAGAACTTAGAAAATAATATTGTATCGAGTCTAGCGCCAAAACGGCGATAGTAAGAACTCTGCAATTGACGGTAGAATATTGGCCATAAGAATGTCTACCAACTGAAGAACATTCCGATTCGGTGATCGCTCTATCTTAGGAGTTATGGCAGAACTTAGAAAATAATTTTGTATCGACTCTAGCGCCAAAACGGGGATAGTAAGAACTCTGCAATTGACGGTAGAATATTGGCCATAAGAATGTGTACCAACTGAAGAACATTCCGATTCGACGATCGCTCTATCTTAGGAGTTATGGCAGAACTTACAAAATAATATTGTATCGACTCTAGCGCCAAAACGGGGATAGTAAGAATTCTGTAACTGACAGTAGAATATTCGCCATAAAAATGTCTACCAACTGAAGGACAATCCGATTCTGTGATCGTTCTGTTTTAGGAGTTATGGCAGAACTTAGAAAATAATATTCTATCGAATCTAGCGCCAAAACGGGGATAGTTAGAAGTCCGCAATTGACGGTAAAATATTGGCCATAAAAATGTCTAGTAACTGAAGAACATTCCGATTCTGTGATCGCTCTATCTTAGGAGTTATAGTAGAACTTAGAAAATAATACTGCAGTGACTCTAGCCCAAAAACAGCAATAGTTAGAACTCTATGACTGACGGTAGAATATTCGCCATAAAAATGTCTACCCACTGAAGAACAGTCGGATTCTGGGGTCGCTCTATTTTAGCAGTTATGGCAGAACTTAGAAAATAATATTGTATCGAGTCTACCGCCAAAACCGTGATAGTTAGAAGTCCACAACTGACGGTAGGATATCCGCCATAAAAATGTCTACCAACTGAAGAACAATCCGAGTCTGTGATCGCCCCATTTTAGGAGTTATGGCAGAACTTAGATAATATTATTGTACCGACTCTAGCGCCAAAACGGGGATAGTTAGAAGTCTGCAATTGACGGTAGAATATTGGCCATAAGAATGTCTAACAACTGCCGAAAAATCCGAATCTGTGATCGTTCTATTTTGGGAGTTATGGCAGAACTTAGAAAATAATATTGTATCGAGCCTAGCGCCAAAACGGCGATAGTAAGAACTCTGCAATTGACGGTAGAATATTGGCCATAAGAATGTCTACCAACTGAAGAACATTCCGATTCGGTGATCGCTCTATCTTAGGAGTTATGGCAGAACTTAGAAAATAATATTCTCTCGACTCTAGCGCCAAAACGGGGATAGTAAGAACTCTGCAATTGACGGTAGAATATTCGCCATAAAAATGTCTAACAACTGCCGAAAAATCCGAATCTGTGATCGTTCTATTTTGGGAGTTATGGCAGAACTTAGAAAATAATATTGTATCGAGTCTACCGCCAAAACCGTGATAGTTAGAAGTCCACAACTGACGGTAGGATATCCGCCATAAAAATGTCTACCAACTGAAGAACAATCCGAGTCTGTGATCGCTCCATTTTAGGAGTTATGGCAGAACTTAGAAAATAATATTGTATCGACTCTAGCGCCAAAACGGGGATAGTAAGAACTCTGCAATTGACGGTAGAATATTCGCCATAAAAATGTCTAACAACTGCCGAAAAATCCGAATCTGTGATCGTTCTATTTTGGGAGTTATGGCAGAACTTAGAAAATAATATTGTATCGAGCCTAGCGCCAAAACGGCGATAGTAAGAACTCTGCAATTGACGGTAGAATATTGGCCATAAGAATGTCTACCAACTGAAGAACATTCCGATTCGGTGATCGCTCTATCTTAGGAGTTATGGCAGAACTTAGAAAATAATATTCTCTCGACTCTAGCGCCAAAACGGGGATAGTTAGAAGTCTGCAATTGACGGTAGAATATTGGCCATAAGAATGTCTACCAACTGAAGAACATTCCGATTCGGTGATCGCTCTATCTTAGGAGTTATGGCAGAACTTAGAAAATAATATTGTATCGACTCTAGCGCCAAAAGGTGATAGTTAGAACCCTATGAATGACGATAGAATATTCGCCATAAAAATGTCTAACAACTGCAAAACAATCCAATTCTGTGATCCCTCTATTTTAGGAGTTATGGCAGAACTTAAAAAATAATATTGTATCGACTCTAGCACCAAAACGGTGATAGTGAGAACTCTATGAATGACGGTAGAATATTGGCCATAAAAATTTCTAACAACTGAAGAACAATCCGATTCTGTGATCGCTCTATCTTAGGAGTTATGGCAGAACTTAGAAAATAATACTGCAGCGACTCTAGCGCCAAAAGGTGATAGTTAGAATTCTGTAACTGACTGTAGAGAATTCGCCATTAAAAATATCTAACAACTGCCGAAAAATCCGACTCTGTGATCGCTCTATTTTAGGAGTTATGGCAGAACTTAGAAAATAATATTTCATCGAGTCTAGCGCCAAAACGGTGACCGTTAGAAGTCCGTAACTGACGGTAGAATATTCGCCATAAAAATGTATAACAACTGCCGAAAAATCCGAATCTGTGATCGTTCTATTTTAGGAGTTATGGCAGAACTTAGAAAATAATATTGTACCGACTCTAGGGCCAAAACGGGGATAGTTAGAAGTCTGCAATTGACGGTAGAATGTTGGCCATACGAATGTCTACCAACTGAAGAACATTCCGATTCGGTGATCGCTCTATCTCAGGAGTTATGGCAGAACTTAGAAAATAATATTGTATCGACTCTAGCGCCAAAACGGGGATAGTAAGAACTCTGCAATTGACGGTAGAATATTTGCCATAAAAATGTCTACGAACTGAAGAACAATCCGAATCTGTGATCGATCTATTTTGGGAGTTATGGCAGAACTTAGAAAATAATATTGCATCGAGTCTAGCGCCAAAGCGGCGATAGTTAGAACTCTATGAATGACGGTAGAATATTCGCCATAAAAATGTGTAACAACTGAAGCACAATCCAATTCTGTGATCGCTCTATTTTAGGAGTTATGGCAGAACTTAGAAAATATTATTGTATCGACTCTAGCGCCAAAACGGGGATAGTAAGAACTCTGCAATTGACGGTAGAATATTCGCCATAAAAATGTCTACGAACTGAAGAACAATCCGAATCTGTGATCGCTCTATTTTGGGAGTTATGGCAGAACTTAGAAAATAATATTGTATCGAGTCTAGCGCCAAAACGGCGATAGTAAGAACTCTGCAATTGACGGTAGAATATTGGCCATAAGAATGTCTACCAACTGAAGATCATTCCGATTCGGTGATCGCTCTATCTTAGGAGTTATGGCAGAACTTAGAAAATAATTTTGTATCGACTCTAGCGCCAAAACGGGGATAGTAAGAACTCTGCAATTGACGGTAGAATATTGGCCATAAGAATGTGTACCAACTGAAGAACATTCCGATTCGATGATCGCTCTATCTTAGGAGTTATGGCAGAACTTACAAAATAATATTGTATCGACTCTAGCGCCAAAACGGGGATAGTAAGAATTCTGTAACTGACAGTAGAATATTCGCCATAAAAATGTCTACCAACTGAAGGACAATCCGATTCTGTGATCGTTCTATTTTAGGAGTTATGGCAGAACTTAGAAAATAATATTCTATCGAATCTAGCGCCAAAACGGGGATAGTTAGAAGTCTGCAATTGACGGTAAAATATTGGCCATAAAAATGTCTAGTAACTGAAGAACATTCCGATTCTGTGATCGCTCTATCTTAGGAGTTATAGCAGAACTTAGAAAATAATACTGCAGCGACTCTAGCCCAAAAACAGCAATAGTTAGAACTCTATGACTGACGGTAGAATATTCGCCATAAAAATGTCTACCCACTGAAGAACAGTCGGATTCTGGGGTCGCTCTATTTTAGCAGTTATGGCAGAACTTAGAAAATAATATTGTATCGAGTCTACCGCCAAAACCGTGATAGTTAGAAATCCACAACTGACGGTAGGATATCCGCCATAAAAATGTCTACCAACTGAAGAACAATCCGAGTCTGTGATCGCTCCATTCTAGGAGTTATGGCAGAACTAAGATAATATTATTGTACCGACTCTAGCGCCAAAACGGGGATAGTAAAAACTCTGCAATTGACGGTAGAATATTCGCCATAAAAATGTCTACGAACTGAAGAACAATCCGAATCTGTGATCGCTCTATTTTGGGAGTTATGGCAGAACTTAGAAAATAATATTGTATCGAGCCTAGCGCCAAAACGGCGATAGTAAGAACTCTGCAATTGACGGTAGAATATTGGCCATAAGAATGTCTACCAACTGAAGAACATTCCGATTCGGTGATCGCTCTATCTTAGGAGTTATGGCAGAACTTAGAAAATAATATTCTCTCGACTCTAGCGCCAAAACGCGGATAGTTAGAAGTCTGCGATTGACGGTAGAATATTGGCCATAAGAATGTCTACCAACTGAAGAACATTCCGATTCGATGATCGCTCTATCTTAGGAGTTATGGCAGAACTTACAAAATAATATTGTATCGACTCTAGCGCCAAAACGGGGATAGTAAGAATTCTGTAACTGACAGTAGAATATTCGCCATAAAAATGTCTACCAACTGAAGGACAATCCGATTCTGTGATCGTTCAATTTTAGGAGTTATGGCAGAACTTAGAAAATAATATTGTATCGACTCTAGCGCCAAAACGGGGATAGTAAAAACTCCGCAATTGACGGTAGAATATTCGCCATAAAAATGTCTACGAACTGAAGAACAATCCGAATCTGTGATCGCTCTATTTTGGGAGTTATGGCAGAACTTAGAAAATAATATTGTATCGAGCCTAGCGCCAAAACGGCGATAGTAAGAACTCTGCAATTGACGGTAGAATATTGGCCATAAGAATGTCTACCAACTGAAGAACATTCCGATTCGGTGATCGCTCTATCTTAGGAGTTATGGCAGAACTTAGAAAATAATATTCACTCGACACTAGCGCCAAAACGGGGATAGTTAGAAGTCTGCAATTGACGGTAGAATATTGGCCATAAGAATGTCTACCAACTGAAGAACATTCCGATTCGGTGATCGCTCTATATTAGGAGTTATGGCAGAACTTAGATAATATTATTGTACCGACTCTAGCGCCAAAACGGGGATAGTTAGAAGTCTGCAATGGACGGTAGAATATTGTCCATAAGAATGTCTACCAACTGAAGAACATTCCGATTCGGTGATCGCTCTATCTTAGGAGTTATGGCAGAACTTAGAAAATAATATTCTCTCGACTCTAGCGCCAAAACGGGGATAGTTAGAAGTCTGCAATTGACGGTAGAATATTGGCCATAAGAATGTCTACCAACTGAAGAACATTCCGATTCGGTGATCGCTCTATCTTAGGAGTTATGGCAGAACTTAGAAAATAGTATTTTATCGACTCTAGCGCCAAAACGGGGATAGTAAGAACTCTGCAATTGACGGTAGAATATTCGCCATAAGAATGTCTACCAACTGAAGAACATTCCGATTCGATGATCGCTCTATCTTAGGAGTTATGGCAGAACTTAGAAAATAATATTGTATCGACTCTAGCGCCAAAACGGGGATAGTAAGAACTCTGCAATTGACGGTAGAATATTCGCCATAAAAATGTCTTACAACTGACGCACAATCCAATTCTGTGATCGCTCTATTTTGGGAGTTATGGCAGAATTTAAATAATATTATTGTACCGACTCTAGCGCCAAAACGGGGATAGTTAGAAGTCTGCAATGGACGGTAGAATATTGGCCATAAGAATGTCTACCAACTGAAGAACATTCCGATTCGGTGATCGCTCTATCTTAGGAGTTATGACAGAACTTAGAAAATAATATTCTCTCGACTCTAGCGCCAAAACGCGGATAGTTAGAAGTCTGCAATTGACGGTAGAATATTGGTCATAAGAATGTCTACCAACTGAAGAACATTCCGATTCGGTGATCGCTCTATCTTAGGAGTTATGGCAGAACTTAGAAAATAATATTGTATCGACTCTAGCGCCAAAACGGGGATAGTAAGAACTCTGCAATTGGCGGTAGAATATTGGCCATAAAAATGTCTACGAACTGAAGAACAATCCGAATCTGTGATCGCTCTATTTTGGGAGTTATGGCAGAACTTAGAAAATAATATTGTATCGAGCCTAGCGCCAAAACGGCGATAGTAAGAACTCTGCAATTGACGGTAGAATATTGGCCATAAGAATATCTACCAACTGAAGAACATTCCGATTCGGTGATCGCTCTATATTAGGAGTTATGGCAGAACTTAGATAATATTATTGTACCGGCTCTAGCGCCAAAACGGGGATAGTTAGAAGTCTGCAATGGACGGTAGAATATTGGCCATAAGAATGTCTACCAACTGAAGAACATTCCGATTCGGTGATCGCTCTATCTTAGGAGTTATGGCAGAACTTAGAAAATAATATTCTCTCGACTCTAGCGCCAAAACGGGGATAGTTAGAAGTCTGCAATTGACGGTAGAATATTGGCCATAAGAATGTCTACCAACTGAAGAACATTCCGATTCGGTGATCGCTCTATCTTAGGAGTTATGGCAGAACTTAGAACATAATATTCTCTCGACTCTAGCGCCAAAACGGGGATAGTTAGAAGTCTGCAATTGACGGTAAAATATTGGCCATAAGAATGTCTACCAACTGAAGAACATTCCGATTCGGTGATCGCTCTATCTTAGGAGTTATGGCAGAACTTAGAAAATAATATTTTATCGACTCTAGCGCCAAAACGGGGATAGTAAGAACTCTGCAATTGACGGTAGAATATTCGCCATAAGAATGTCTACCAACTGAAGAACATTCCGATTCGATGATCGCTCTATCTTAGGAGTTATGGCAGAACTTAGAAAATAATATTGTATCGACTCTAGCACCAAAACGGGGATAGTAAGAACTCTGCAATTGACGGTAGAATATTCGCCATAAAAATGTCTAACAACTGACGCACAATCCAATTCTGTGATCGCTCTATTTTGGGAGTTATGGCAGAATTTAAATAATATTATTGTACCGACTCTAGCGCCAAAACGGGGATAGTTAGAAGTCTGCAATGGACGGTAGAATATTGGCCATAAGAATGTCTACCAACTGAAGAACATTCCGATTCGGTGATCGCTCTATCTTAGGAGTTATGACAGAACTTAGAAAATAATATTCTCTCGACTCTAGCGCCAAAACGGGGATAGTTAGAAGTCTGCAATTGACGGTAGAATATTGGTCATAAGAATGTCTACCAACTGAAGAACATTCCGATTCGGTGATCGCTCTATCTTAGGAGTTATGGCAGAACTTAGAAAATAATATTGTATCGACTCTAGCGCCAAAACTGGGATAGTAAGAACTCTGCAATTGGCGGTAGAATATTGGCCATAAAAATGTCTACGAACTGAAGAACAATCCGAATCTGTTATCGCTCTATTTTGGGAGTTATGGCAGAACTTAGAAAATAATATTGTATCGAGCCTAGCGCCAAAACGGCGATAGTAAGAACTCTGCAATTGACGGTAGAATATTGGCCATAAGAATATCTACCAACTGAAGAACATTCCGAATCGGTGATCGCTCTATATTAGGAGTTATGGCAGAACTTAGATAATATTATTGTACCGACTCTAGCGCCAAAACGGTGATAGTTAGAAGTCTGCAATGGACGGTAGAATATTGGCCATAAGAATGTCTACGAACTGAAGAACATTCCGATTCGGTGATCGCTCTATCTTAGGAGTTATGGCAGAACTTAGAAAATAATATTCTCTCGACTCTAGCGCCAAAACGGGGATAGTTAGAAGTCTGCAATTGACGGTAGAATATTGGCCATAAGAATGTCTACCAACTGAAGAACATTCCGATTCGGTGATCGCTCTATCTTAGGAGTTATGGCAGAACTTAGAAAATAATATTTTATCGACTCTAGCGCCAAAACAGGGATAGTAAGAACTCTGCAATTGACGGTAGAATATTGGCCATAAAAATGTCTACGAACTGAAGAACAATCCGAATCTGTGATCGCTCTATTTTGGGAGTTATGGCAGAACTTAGAAAATAATATTGTATCGAGTCTAGCGCCAAAACGGCGATAGTTAGAACTCTGCAATTGACGGTAGAATATTGGCCATAAGAATGTCTACCAACTGAAGAACATTCCGATTCGGTGATCGCTCTATCTTAGGAGTTATGGCAGAACTTAGAAAATAATATTTTATCGACTCTAGCGCCAAAACGGGGATAGTAAGAACTCTGCAATTGACGGTAGAATATTCGCCATAAGAATGTCTACCAACTGAAGAACATTCCGATTCGATGATCGCTCTATCTTAGGAGTTATGGCAGAACTTAGAAAATAGTATTGTATCGACTCTAGCGCCAAAACGGGGATAGTTAGAAGTCTGCAATTGACGGTAGAATATTGGCCATAAGAATGTCTACCAACTGAAAAACATTCCGATTCAGTGATCGCTCTATCTTAGGAGTTATGGCAGAACTTAGAAAATAATATTGTATCGACTCTAGCGCCAAAACGGGGATAGTTAGAAGTCTGCAATTGACGGTAGAATATTGGCCATAAGAATGTCTACCAACTGAAAAACATTCCGATTCAGTGATCGCTCTATCTTAGGAGTTATGGCAGAACTTAGAAAATAATATTGTATCGACTCTAGCGCCAAAACGGGGATAGTTAGAAGTCTGCAATTGACGGTAGAATATTGGCCATAAGAATGTCTACCAACTGAAAAACATTCCGATTCAGTGATCGCTCTATCTTAGGAGTTATGGCAGAACTTAGAAAATAATATTGTATCGACTCTAGCGCCAAAACGGGGATAGTTAGAAGTCTGCAATTGACGGTAGAATATTGGTCATAAGAATGTCTACCAACTGAAGAACATTCCGATTCGGTGATCGCTCTATCTTAGGAGTTATGGCAGAACTTAGAAAATAATATTGTATCGACTCTAGCGCCAAAACGGGGATAGTAAGAACTCTGCAATTGGCGGTAGAATATTGGCCATAAAAATGTCTACGAACTGAAGAACAATCCGAATCTGTGATCGCTCTATTTTGGGAGTTATGGCAGAACTTAGAAAATAATATTGTATCGACTCTAGCGCCAAAACGGGGATAGTTAGAAGTCTGCAATTGACGGTAGAATATTGGTCATAAGAATGTCTACCAACTGAAGAACATTCCGATTCGGTGATCGCTCTATCTTAGGAGTTATGGCAGAACTTAGAAAATAATATTGTATCGACTCTAGCGCCAAAACGGGGATAGTAAGAACTCTGCAATTGGCGGTAGAATATTGGCCATAAAAATGTCTACCAACTGAAAAACATTCCGATTCAGTGATCGCTCTATCTTAGGAGTTATGGCAGAACTTAGAAAATAATATTGTATCGACTCTAGCGCCAAAACGGGGATAGTTAGAAGTCTGCAATGGACGGTAGAATATTGGCCATAAGAATGTCTACCAACTGAAGAACATTCCGATTCGGTGATCGCTCTATCTTAGGAGTTATGACAGAGCTTAGAAAATAATATTCTCTCGACTCTAGCGCCAAAACGGGGATAGTTAGAAGTCTGCAATTGACGGTAGAATATTGGCCATAAGAATGCCTACCAACTGAAAAACATTCCGATTCAGTGATCGCTCTATCTTAGGAGTTATGGCAGAACTTAGAAAATAATATTGTATCGACTCTAGCGCCAAAACGGGGATAGTTAGAAGTCTGCAATTGACGGTAGAATATTGGTCATAAGAATGTCTACCAACTGAAGAACATTCCGATTCGGTGATCGCTCTATCTTAGGAGTTATGGCAGAACTTAGAAAATAATATTGTATCGACTCTAGCGCCAAAACGGGGATAGTAAGAACTCTGCAATTGGCGGTAGAATATTGGCCATAAAAATGTCTACGAACTGAAGAACAATCCGAATCTGTGATCGCTCTATTTTGGGAGTTATGGCAGAACTTAGAAAATAATATTGTATCGAGCCTAGCGCCAAAACGGCGATAGTAAGAACTCTGCAATTGACGGTAGAATATTGGCCATAAGAATATCTACCAACTGAAGAACATTCCGATTCGGTGATCGCTCTATATTAGGAGTTATGGCAGAACTTAGATAATATTATTGTACCGACTCTAGCGCCAAAACGGGGATAGTTAGAAGTCTGCAATGGACGGTAGAATATTGGCCATAAGAATGTCTACCAACTGAAGAACATTCCGATTCGGTGATCGCTCTATCTTAGGAGTTATGGCAGAACTTAGAAAATAATATTCTCTCGACTCTAGCGCCAAAACGGGGATAGTTAGAAGTCTGCAATTGACGGTAGAATATTGGCCATAAGAATGTCTACCAACTGAAGAACATTCCGATTCGGTGATCGCTCTATCTTAGGAGTTATGGCAGAACTTAGAAAATAATATTGTATCGACTCTAGCGCCAAAACGGGGATAGTAAGAACTCTGCAATTGGCGGTAGAATATTGGCCATAAAAATGTCTACGAACTGAAGAACAATCCGAATCTGTGATCGCTCTATTTTGGGAGTTATGGCAGAACTTAGAAAATAATATTGTATCGAGCCTAGCGCCAAAACGGCGATAGTAAGAACTCTGCAATTGACGGTAGAATATTGGCCATAAGAATATCTACCAACTGAAGAACATTCCGATTCGATGATCGCTCTATATTAGGAGTTATGGCAGAACTTAGATAATATTATTGTACCGACTCTAGCGCCAAAACGGGGATAGTTAGAAGTCTGCAATTGACGGTAGAATATTGGCCATAAGAATGTCTACCAACTGAAGAACATTCCGATTCGGTGATCGCTCTATCTTAGGAGTTATGGCAGAACTTAGAAAATAATATTTTATCGACTCTAGCGCCAAAACGGGGATAGTAAGAACTCTGCAATTGACGGTAGAATATTCGCCATAAGAATGTCTACCAACTGAAGAACATTCCGATTCGATGATCGCTCTATCTTAGGAGTTATGGCAGAACTTAGAAAATAATATTGTATCGACTCTAGCGCCAAAACGGGGATAGTAAGAACTCTGCAATTGACGGTAGAATATTCGCCATAAAAATGTCTAACAACTGACGCACAATCCAATTCTGTGATCGCTCTATTTTGGGAGTTA
The DNA here is from genome assembly GCA_963422695.1 of Xylophagus ater. Classification (NCBI taxonomy): domain Eukaryota; kingdom Metazoa; phylum Arthropoda; class Insecta; order Diptera; family Xylophagidae; genus Xylophagus; species Xylophagus ater. The sequence goes on from OY730481.1 coordinate 22,313,982, forward strand.
TGGCAGAACTTAGAAAATAATATTGTATCGAGCCTAGCGCCAAAACGGCGATAGTAAGAACTCTGCAATTGACGGTAGAATATTGGCCATAAGAATATCTACCAACTGAAGAACATTCCGATTCGGTGATCGCTCTATCTTAGGAGTTATGGCAGAACTTAGAAAATAATATTGTATCGCCTCTAGCGCCAAAACGGGGATAGTAAGAACTCTGCAATTGGCGGTAGAATATTGGCCATAAAAATGTCTACGAACTGAAGAACAATCCGAATCTGTGATCGCTCTATTTTGGGAGTTATGGCAGAACTTAGAAAATAATATTGTATCGAGCCTAGCGCCAAAACGGCGATAGTAAGAACTCTGCAATTGACGGTAGAATATTGGCCATAAGAATATCTACCAACTGAAGAACATTCCGATTCGGTGATCGCTCTATATTAGGAGTTATGGCAGAACTTAGATCATATTATTGTACCGACTCTAGCGCCAAAACGGGGATAGTTAGAAGTCTGCAATGGACTGTAGAATATTGGCCATAAGAATGTCTACCAACTGAAGAACATTCCGATTCGGTGATCGCTCTATCTTAGGAGTTATGGCAGAACTTAGAAAATAATATTTTATCGACTCTAGCGCCAAAACGGGGATAGTAAGAACTCTGCAATTGACGGTAGAATATTCGCCATAAGAATGTCTACCAACTGAAGAACATTCCGATTCGATGATCGCTCTATCTTAGGAGTTATGGCAGAACTTAGAAAATAATATTGTATCGACTCTAGCGCCAAAACGGGGATAGTAAGAACTCTGCAATTGACGGTAGAATATTCGCCATAAAAATGTCTAACAACTGACGCACAATCCAATTCTGTGATCGCTCTATTTTGGGAGTTATGGCAGAACTTAGAAAATAATATTGTATCGAGCCTAGCGCCAAAACGGCGATAGTAAGAACTCTGCAATTGACGGTAGAATATTGGCCATAAGAATATCTACCAACTGAAGAACATTCCGATTCGGTGATCGCTCTATCTTAGGAGTTATGGCAGAACTTAGAAAATAATATTGTATCGCCTCTAGCGCCAAAACGGGGATAGTAAGAACTCTGCAATTGGCGGTAGAATATTGGCCATAAAAATGTCTACGAACTGAAGAACAATCCGAATCTGTGATCGCTCTATTTTGGGAGTTATGGCAGAACTTAGAAAATAATATTGTATCGAGCCTAGCGCCAAAACGGCGATAGTAAGAACTCTGCAATTGACGGTAGAATATTGGCCATAAGAATATCTACCAACTGAAGAACATTCCGATTCGGTGATCGCTCTATATTAGGAGTTATGGCAGAACTTAGATCATATTATTGTACCGACTCTAGCGCCAAAACGGGGATAGTTAGAAGTCTGCAATGGACTGTAGAATATTGGCCATAAGAATGTCTACCAACTGAAGAACATTCCGATTCGGTGATCGCTCTATCTTAGGAGTTATGGCAGAAATTAGAACATAATATTCTCTCGACTCTAGCGCCAAAACGGGGATAATTAGAAGTCTGCAATTGACGGTAGAATATTGGCCATAAGAATGTCTACCAACTGAAGAACATTCCGATTCGGTGATCGCTCTATCTTAGGAGTTATGGCAGAACTTAGAAAATAATATTTTATCGACTCTAGCGCCAAAACGGGGATAGTAGGAACTCTGCAATTGACGGTAGAATATTGACCATAAAAATGTCTACGAACTGAAGAACAATCCGAATCTATGATCGCTCTATTTTGGGAGTTATGGCAGAACTTAGAAAATAATATTGTATCGAGTCTAGCGCCAAAACGGCGATAGTTAGAACTCTGCAATTGACGGTAGAATATTGGCCATAAGAATGTATACCAACTGAAGAACATTCCGATTCGGTGATCGCTCTATCTTAGGAGTTATGGCAGAACTTAGAACATAATATTCTCTCGACTCTAGCGCCAAAACGGGGATAGTTAGAAGTCTGCAATTGACGGTAGAATATTGGCCATAAGAATGTCTACCAACTGAAGAACATTCCGATTCGGTGATCGCTCTATCTTAGGAGTTATGGCAGAACTTAGAAAATAATATTCTCTCGACTCTAGCGCCAAAACGGGGATAGTTAGAAGTCTGCAATTGACGGTAGAATATTGGCCATAAGAATGTCTACCAACTGAAGAACATTCCGATTCGGTGATCGCTCTATCTTAGGAGTTATGGCAGAACTTAGAAAATAGTATTTTATCGACTCTAGCGCCAAAACGGGGATAGTAAGAACTCTGCAATTGACGGTAGAATATTCGCCATAAGAATGTCTACCAACTGAAGAACATTCCGATTCGATGATCGCTCTATCTTAGGAGTTATGGCAGAACTTAGAAAATAATATTGTATCGACTCTAGCGCCAAAACGGGGATAGTAAGAACTCTGCAATTGACGGTAGAATATTCGCCATAAAAATGTCTAACAACTGACGCACAATCCAATTCTGTGTTCGCTCTATTTTGGGAGTTATGGCAGAATGTAAATAATATTATTGTACCGACTCTAGCGCCAAAACGGGGATAGTTAGAAGTCTGCAATGGACGGTAGAATATTGGCCATAAGAATGTCTACCAACTGAAGAACATTCCGATTCGGTGATCGCTCTATCTTAGGAGTTATGGCAGAACTTAGAAAATAATATTCTCTCGACTCTAGCGCCAAAACGGGGATAGTTAGAAGTCTGCAATTGACGGTAGAATATTGGCCATAAGAATGTCTACCAACTGAAGAACATTCCGATTCGGTGATCGCTCTATCTTAGGAGTTATGGCAGAACTTAGAAAATAATATTGTATCGACTCTAGCGCCAAAACGGGGATAGTAAGAACTCTGCAATTGGCGGTAGAATATTGGCCATAAAAATGTCTACGAACTGAAGAACAATCCGAATCTGTGATCGCTCTATTTTGGGAGTTATGGCAGAACTTAGAAAATAATATTGTATCGAGCCTAGCGCCAAAACGGCGATAGTAAGAACTCTGCAATTGACGGTAGAATATTGGCCATAAGAATGTCTACCAACTGAAGAACATTCCGATTCGGTGATCGCTCTATCTTAGGAGTTATGGCAGAACTTAGAAAATAATATTTTATCGACTCTAGCGCCAAAACGGGGATAGTAAGATCTCTGCAATTGACGGTAGAATATTCGCCATAAGAATGTCTACCAACTGAAGAACATTCCGATTCGATGATCGCTCTATCTTAGGAGTTATGGCAGAACTTAGAAAATAATATTGTATCGACTCTAGCGCCAAAACGGGGATAGTAAGAACTCTGCAATTGACGGTAGAATATTCGCCATAAAAATGTCTAACAACTGACGCACAATCCAATTCTGTGATCGCTCTATTTTGGGAGTTATGGCAGAACTTAGAAAATAATATTGTATCGAGCCTAGCGCCAAAACGGCGATAGTAAGAACTCTGCAATTGACGGTAGAATATTGGCCATAAGAATATCTACCAACTGAAGAACATTCCGATTCGGTGATCGCTCTATCTTAGGAGTTATGGCAGAACTTAGAAAATAATATTGTATCGCCTCTAGCGCCAAAACGGGGATAGTAAGAACTCTGCAATTGGCGGTAGAATATTGGCCATAAAAATGTCTACGAACTGAAGAACAATCCGAATCTGTGATCGCTCTATTTTGGGAGTTATGGCAGAACTTAGAAAATAATATTGTATCGAGCCTAGCGCCAAAACGGCGATAGTAAGAACTCTGCAATTGACGGTAGAATATTGGCCATAAGAATATCTACCAACTGAAGAACATTCCGATTCGGTGATCGCTCTATATTAGGAGTTATGGCAGAACTTAGATAATATTATTGTACCGACTCTAGCGCCAAAACGGGGATAGTTAGAAGTCTGCAATGGACTGTAGAATATTGGCCATAAGAATGTCTACCAACTGAAGAACATTCCGATTCGGTGATCACTCTATCTTAGGAGTTATGGCAGAAATTAGAACATAATATTCTCTCGACTCTAGCGCAAAACGGGGATAATTAGAAGTCTGCAATTGACGGTAGAATATTGGCCATAAGAATGTCTACCAACTGAAGAACATTCCGATTCGGTGATCGCTCCATCTTAGGAGTTATGGCAGAACTTAGAAAATAATATTTTATCGACTCTAGCGCCAAAACGGGGATAGTAAGAACTCTGCAATTGACGGTAGAATATTGGCCATAAAAATGTCTACGAACTGAAGAACAATCCGAATCTGTGATCGCTCTATTTTGGGAGTTATGGCAGAACTTAGAAAATAATATTGTATCGAGTCTAGCGCCAAAACGGCGATAGTTAGAACTCTGGAATTGACGGTAGAATATTGGCCATAAGAATGTCTACCAACTGAAGAACATTCCGATTCGGTGATCGCTCTATCTTAGGAGTTATGGCAGAACTTAGAACATAATATTCTCTCGACTCTAGCGCCAAAACGGGGATAGTTAGAAGTCTGCAATTGACGGTAGAATATTGGCCATAAGAATGTCTACCAACTGAAGAACATTCCGATTCGGTGATCGCTCTATCTTAGGAGTTATGGCAGAACTTAGAACATAATATTCTCTCGACTCTAGCGCCAAAACGGGGATAGTTAGAAGTCTGCAATTGACGGTAGAATATTGGCCATAAGAATGTCTACCAACTGAAGAACATTCCGATTCGGTGATCGCTCTATCTTAGGAGTTATGGCAGAACTTAGAAAATAGTATTTTATCGACTCTAGCGCCAAAACGGGGATAGTAAGAACTCTGCAATTGACGGTAGAATATTGGCCATAAAAATGTCTACGAACTGAAGAACAATCCGAATCTGTGATCGCTCTATTTTGGGAGTTATGGCAGAACTTAGAAAATAATATTGTATCGAGTCTAGCGCCAAAACGGCGATAGTTAGAACTCTGCAATTGGCGGTAGAATATTGGCCATAAAAATGTCTACGAACTGAAGAACAATCCGAATCTGTGATCGCTCTATTTTGCGAGTTATGGCAGAACTTAGAAAATAATATTGTATCGAGCCTAGCGCCAAAACGGCGATAGTAAGAACTCTGCAATTGACGGTAGAATATTGGCCATAAGAATATCTACCAACTGAAGAACATTCCGATTCGGTGATCGCTCTATATTAGGAGTTATGGCAGAACTTAGATAATATTATTGTACCGACTCTAGCGCCAAAACGGGGATAGTTAGAAGTCTGCAATGGACGGTAGAATATTGGCCATAAGAATGTCTACCAACTGAAGAACATTCCGATTCGGTGATCGCTCTATCTTAGGAGTTATGGCAGAACTTAGAAAATAATATTTTATCGACTCTAGCGCCAAAACGGGGATAGTAAGAACTCTGCAATTGACGGTAGAATATTCGCCATAAGAATGTCTACCAACTGAAGAACATTCCGATTCGATGATCGCTCTATCTTAGGAGTTATGGCAGAACTTAGAAAATAATATTGTATCGACTCTAGCGCCAAAACGGGGATAGTAAGAACTCTGCAATTGACGGTAGAATATTCGCCATAAAAATGTCTAACAACTGACGCACAATCCAATTCTGTGATCGCTCTATTTTGGGAGTTATGGCAGAACTTAGAAAATAATATTGTATCGAGCCTAGCGCCAAAACGGCGATAGTAAGAACTCTGCAATTGACGGTAGAATATTGGCCATAAGAATATCTACCAACTGAAGAACATTTCGATTCGGTGATCGCTCTATCTTAGGAGTTATGGCAGAACTTAGAAAATAATATTGTATCGCCTCTAGCGCCAAAACGGGGATAGTAAGAACTCTGCAATTGGCGGTAGAATATTGGCCATAAAAATGTCTACGAACTGAAGAACAATCCGAATCTGTGATCGCTCTATTTTGGGAGTTATGGCAGAACTTAGAAAATAATATTGTATCGAGCCTAGCGCCAAAACGGCGATAGTAAGAACTCTGCAATTGACGGTAGAATATTGGCCATAAGAATATCTACCAACTGAAGAACATTCCGATTCGGTGATCGCTCTATATTAGGAGTTATGGCAGAACTTAGATAATATTATTGTACCGACTCTAGCGCCAAAACGGGGATAGTTAGAAGTCTGCAATGGACTGTAGAATATTGGCCATAAGAATGTCTACCAACTGAAGAACATTCCGATTCGGTGATCGCTCTATCTTAGGAGTTATGGCAGAAATTAGAACATAATATTCTCTCGACTCTAGCGCCAAAACGGGGATAATTAGAAGTCTGCAATTGACGGTAGAATATTGGCCATAAGAATGTCTACCAACTGAAGAACATTCCGATTCGGTGATCGCTCTATCTTAGGAGTTATGGCAGAACTTAGAAAATAATATTTTATCGACTCTAGCGCCAAAACGGGGATAGTAAGAACTCTGCAATTGACGGTAGAATATTGGCCATAAAAATGTCTACGAACTGAAGAACAATCCGAATCTGTGATCGCTCTATTTTGCGAGTTATGGCAGAACTTAGAAAATAATATTGTATCGAGCCTAGCGCCAAAACGGCGATAGTAAGAACTCTGCAATTGACGGTAGAATATTGGCCATAAGAATATCTACCAACTGAAGAACATTCCGATTCGGTGATCGCTCTATATTAGGAGTTATGGCAGAACTTAGATAATATTATTGTACCGACTCTAGCGCCAAAACGGGGATAGTTAGAAGTCTGCAATGGACGGTAGAATATTGGCCATAAGAATGTCTACCAACTGAAGAACATTCCGATTCGGTGATCGCTCTATCTTAGGAGTTATGGCAGAACTTAGAAAATAATATTTTATCGACTCTAGCGCCAAAACGGGGATAGTAAGAACTCTGCAATTGACGGTAGAATATTCGCCATAAGAATGTCTACCAACTGAAGAACATTCCGATTCGATGATCGCTCTATCTTAGGAGTTATGGCAGAACTTAGAAAATAATATTGTATCGACTCTAGCGCCAAAACGGGGATAGTAAGAACTCTGCAATTGACGGTAGAATATTCGCCATAAAAATGTCTAACAACTGACGCACAATCCAATTCTGTGATCGCTCTATTTTGGGAGTTATGGCAGAACTTAGAAAATAATATTGTATCGAGCCTAGCGCCAAAACGGCGATAGTAAGAACTCTGCAATTGACGGTAGAATATTGGCCATAAGAATATCTACCAACTGAAGAACATTTCGATTCGGTGATCGCTCTATCTTAGGAGTTATGGCAGAACTTAGAAAATAATATTGTATCGCCTCTAGCGCCAAAACGGGGATAGTAAGAACTCTGCAATTGGCGGTAGAATATTGGCCATAAAAATGTCTACGAACTGAAGAACAATCCGAATCTGTGATCGCTCTATTTTGGGAGTTATGGCAGAACTTAGAAAATAATATTGTATCGAGCCTAGCGCCAAAACGGCGATAGTAAGAACTCTGCAATTGACGGTAGAATATTGGCCATAAGAATATCTACCAACTGAAGAACATTCCGATTCGGTGATCGCTCTATATTAGGAGTTATGGCAGAACTTAGATAATATTATTGTACCGACTCTAGCGCCAAAACGGGGATAGTTAGAAGTCTGCAATGGACTGTAGAATATTGGCCATAAGAATGTCTACCAACTGAAGAACATTCCGATTCGGTGATCGCTCTATCTTAGGAGTTATGGCAGAAATTAGAACATAATATTCTCTCGACTCTAGCGCCAAAACGGGGATAATTAGAAGTCTGCAATTGACGGTAGAATATTGGCCATAAGAATGTCTACCAACTGAAGAACATTCCGATTCGGTGATCGCTCTATCTTAGGAGTTATGGCAGAACTTAGAAAATAATATTTTATCGACTCTAGCGCCAAAACGGGGATAGTAAGAACTCTGCAATTGACGGTAGAATATTGGCCATAAAAATGTCTACGAACTGAAGAACAATCCGAATCTGTGATCGCTCTATTTTGGGAGTTATGGCAGAACTTAGAAAATAATATTGTATCGAGCCTAGCGCCAAAACGGCGATAGTAAGAACTCTGCAATTGACGGTAGAATATTGGCCATAAGAATATCTACCAACTGAAGAACATTCCGATTCGGTGATCGCTCTATATTAGGAGTTATGGCAGAACTTAGATAATATTATTGTACCGACTCTAGCGCCAAAACGGGGATAGTTAGAAGTCTGCAATGGACTGTAGAATATTGGCCATAAGAATGTCTACCAACTGAAGAACATTCCGATTCGGTGATCGCTCTATCTTAGGAGTTATGGCAGAAATTAGAACATAATATTCTCTCGACTCTAGCGCCAAAACGGGGATAATTAGAAGTCTGCAATTGACGGTAGAATATTGGCCATAAGAATGTCTACCAACTGAAGAACATTCCGAATCTGTGATCGCTCTATTTTGGGAGTTATGGCAGAACTTAGAAAATAATATTGTATCGAGCCTAGCGCCAAAACGGCGATAGTAAGAACTCTGCAATTGACGGTAGAATATTGGCCATAAGAATATCTACCAACTGAAGAACATTCCGATTCGGTGATCGCTCTATATTAGGAGTTATGGCAGAACTTAGATAATATTATTGTACCGACTCTAGCGCCAAAACGGGGATAGTTAGAAGTCTGCAATGGACGGTAGAATATTGTCCATAAGAATGTCTACCAACTGAAGAACATTCCGATTCGGTGATCGCTCTATCTTAGGAGTTATGGCAGAACTTAGAAAATAATATTTTATCGAGTCTAGCGCCAAAACGGGGATAGTAAGAACTCTGCAATTGACGGTAGAATATTGGCCATAAAAATGTCTACGAACTGAAGAACAATCCGAATCTGTGATCGCTCTATTTTGGGAGTTATGGCAGAACTTAGAAAATAATATTGTATCGAGCCTAGCGCCAAAACGGCGATAGTAAGAACTCTGCAATTGACGGTAGAATATTGGCCATAAGAATATCTACCAACTGAAGAACATTCCGATTCGGTGATCGCTCTATATTAGGAGTTATGGCAGAACTTAGATAATATTATTGTACCGACTCTAGCGCCAAAACGGGGATAGTTAGAAGTCTGCAATGGACTGTAGAATATTGGCCATAAGAATGTCTACCAACTGAAGAACATTCCGATTCGGTGATCGCTCTATCTTAGGAGTTATGGCAGAAATTAGAACATAATATTCTCTCGACTCTAGCGCCAAAACGGGGATAATTAGAAGTCTGCAATTGACGGTAGAATATTGGCCATAAGAATGTCTACCAACTGAAGAACATTCCGATTCGGTGATCGCTCTATCTTAGGAGTTATGGCAGAACTTAGAAAATAATATTTTATCGAGTCTAGCGCCAAAACGGGGATAGTAAGAACTCTGCAATTGACGGTAGAATATTGGCCATAAAAATGTCTACGAACTGAAGAACAATCCGAATCTGTGATCGCTCTATTTTGGGAGTTATGGCAGAACTTAGAAAATAATATTGTATCGAGCCTAGCGCCAAAACGGCGATAGTAAGAACTCTGCAATTGACGGTAGAATATTGGCCATAAGAATATCTACCAACTGAAGAACATTCCGATTCGGTGATCGCTCTATATTAGGAGTTATGGCAGAACTTAGATAATATTATTGTACCGACTCTAGCGCCAAAACGGGGATAGTTAGAAGTCTGCAATGGACGGTAGAATATTGTCCATAAGAATGTCTACCAACTGAAGAACATTCCGATTCGGTGATCGCTCTATGTTAGGAGTTATGGCAGAACTTAGAAAATAATATTCTCTCGACTCTAGCGCCAAAACGGGGATAGTTAGAAGTCTGCAATTGACGGTAGAATATTGGCCATAAGAATGTCTACCAACTGAAGAACATTCCGATTCGGTGATCGCTCTATCTTAGGAGTTATGGCAGAACTTAGAAAATAGTATTTTATCGACTCTAGCGCCAAAACGGGGATAGTAAGAACTCTGCAATTGACGGTAGAATATTCGCCATAAGAATGTCTACCAACTGAAGAACATTCCGATTCGATGATCGCTCTATCTTAGGAGTTATGGCAGAACTTAGAAAATAATATTGTATCGACTCTAGCGCCAAAACGGGGATAGTAAGAACTCTGCAATTGACGGTAGAATATTCGCCATAAAAATGTCTAACAACTGACGCACAATCCAATTCTGTGATCGCTCTATTTTGGGAGTTATGGCAGAATTTAAATAATATTATTGTACCGACTCTAGCGCCAAAACGGGGATAGTTAGAAGTCTGCAATGGACGGTAGAATATTGGCCATAAGAATGTCTACCAACTGAAGAACATTCCGATTCGGTGATCGCTCTATCTTAGGAGTTATGACAGAACTTAGAAAATAATATTCTCTCGACTCTAGCGCCAAAACGGGGATAGTTAGAAGTCTGCAATGGACGGTAGAATATTGGCCATAAGAATGTCTACCAACTGAAGAACATTCCGATTCGGTGATCGCTCTATCTTAGGAGTTATGGCAGAACTTAGAAAATAATATTCTCTCGACTCTAGCGCCAAAACGGGGATAGTTAGAAGTCTGCAATTGACGGGAGAATATTGGCCATAAGAATGTCTACCAACTGAAGAACATTCCGATTCGGTGATCGCTCTATCTTAGGAGTTATGGCAGAACTTAGAACATAATATTCTCTCGACTCTAGCGCCAAAACGGGGATAGTTAGAAGTCTGCAATTGACGGTAGAATATTGGCCATAAGAATGTCTACCAACTGAAGAACATTCCGATTCGGTGATCGCTCTATCTTAGGAGTTATGGCAGAACTTAGAAAATAATATTTTATCGACTCTAGCGCCAAAACGGGGATAGTAAGAACTCTGCAATTGACGGTAGAATATTCGCCATAAGAATGTCTACCAACTGAAGAACATTCCGATTCGATGATCGCTCTATCTTAGGAGTTATGGCAGAACTTAGAAAATAATATTGTATCGACTCTAGCACCAAAACGGGGATAGTAAGAACTCTGCAATTGACGGTAGAATATTCTCCATAAAAATGTCTAACAACTGACGCACAATCCAATTCTGTGATCGCTCTATTTTGGGAGTTATGGCAGAATTTAAATAATATTATTGTACCGACTCTAGCGCCAAAACGGGGATAGTTAGAAGTCTGCAATGGACGGTAGAATATTGGCCATAAGAATGTCTACCAACTGAAGAACATTCCGATTCGGTGATCGCTCTATCTTAGGAGTTATGACAGAACTTAGAAAATAATATTCTCTCGACTCTAGCGCCAAAACGGGGATAGTTAGAAGTCTGCAATTGACGGTAGAATATTGGTCATAAGAATGTCTACCAACTGAAGAACATTCCGATTCGGTGATCGCTCTATCTTAGGAGTTATGGCAGAACTTAGAAAATAATATTGTATCGACTCTAGCGCCAAAACGGGGATAGTAAGAACTCTGCAATTGGCGGTAGAATATTGGCCATAAAAATGTCTACGAACTGAAGAACAATCCGAATCTGTTATCGCTCTATTTTGGGAGTTATGGCAGAACTTAGAAAATAATATTGTATCGAGCCTAGCGCCAAAACGGCGATAGTAAGAACTCTGCAATTGACGGTAGAATATTGGCCATAAGAATATCTACCAACTGAAGAACATTCCGAATCGGTGATCGCTCTATATTAGGAGTTATGGCAGAACTTAGATAATATTATTGTACCGACTCTAGCGCCAAAACGGGGATAGTTAGAAGTCTGCAATGGACGGTAGAATATTGGCCATAAGAATGTCTACCAACTGAAGAACATTCCGATTCGGTGATCGCTCTATCTTAGGAGTTATGGCAGAACTTAGAAAATAATATTCTCTCGACTCTAGCGCCAAAACGGGGATAGTTAGAAGTCTGCAATTGACGGTAGAATATTGGCCATAAGAATGTCTACCAACTGAAGAACATTCCGATTCGGTGATCGCTCTATCTTAGGAGTTATGGCAGAACTTAGAAAATAATATTGTATCGACTCTAGCGCCAAAACGGGGATAGTAAGAACTATGCAATTGGCGGTAGAATATTGGCCATAAAAATGTCTACGAACTGAAGAACAATCCGAATCTCTGATCGCTCTATTTTGGGAGTTATGGCAGAACTTAGAAAATAATATTGTATCGAGCCTAGCGCCAAAACGGCGATAGTAAGAGCTCTGCAATTGACGGTTGAATATTGGCCATAAGAATATCTACCAACTGAAGAACATTCCGATTCGGTGATCGCTCTATATTAGGAGTTATGGCAGAACTTAGATAATATTATTGTACCGACTCTAGTGCCAAAACGGGGATAGTTAGAAGTCTGCAATGGACGGTAGAATATTGGCCATAAGAATGTCTACCAACTGAAGAACATTCCGATTCGGTGATCGCTCTATCTTAGGAGTTATCGCAGAACTTAGAACATAATATTCTCTCGACTCTAGCGCCAAAACGGGGATAATTAGAAGTCTACAATTGACGGTAGAATATTGGCCATAAGAATGTCTACCAACTGAAGAACATTCCGATTCGGTGATCGCTCTATCTTAGGAGTTATGGCAGAACTTAGAAAATAATATTTTATCGACTCTAGCGCCAAAACAGGGATAGTAAGAACTCTGCAATTGACGGTAGAATATTGGCCATAAAAATGTCTACGAACTGAAGAACAATCCGAATCTGTGATCGCTCTATTTTGGGAGTTATGGCAGAACTTAGAAAATAATATTGTATCGAGTCTAGCGCCAAAACGGCGATAGTTAGAACTCTGCAATTGACGGTAGAATATTGGCCATAAGAATGTCTACCAACTGAAGAACATTCCGATTCGGTGATCGCTCTATCTTAGGAGTTATGGCAGAACTTAGAAAATAATATTTTATCGACTCTAGCGCCAAAACGGGGATAGTAAGAACTCTGCAATTGACGGTAGAATATTCGCCATAAGAATGTCTACGAACTGAAGAACATTCCGATTCGATGATCGCTCTATCTTAGGAGTTATGGCAGAACTTAGAAAATAGTATTGTATCGACTCTAGCGCCAAAACGGGGATAGTAAGAACTCTGCAATTGACGGTAGAATATTCGCCATAAAAATGTCTAACAACTGACGCACAATCCAATTCTGTGATCGCTCTATTTTGGGAGTTATGGCAGAATTTAAATAATATTATTGTACCGACTCTAGCGCCAAAACGGGGATAGTTAGAAGTCTGCAATGGACGGTAGAATATTGGACATAAGAATGTCTACCAACTGAAGAACATTCCGATTCGGTGATCGCTCTATCTTAGGAGTTATGACAGAGCTTAGAAAATAATATTCTCTCAACTCTAGCGCCAAAACGGGGATAGTTAGAAGTCTGCAATTGACGGTAGAATATTGGCCATAAGAATGTCTACCAACTGAAAAACATTCCGATTCAGTGATCGCTCTATCTTAGGAGTTATGGCAGAACTTAGAAAATAATATTGTATCGACTCTAGCGCCAAAACGGGGATAGTTAGAAGTCTGCAATTGACGGTAGAATATTGGTCATAAGAATGTCTACCAACTGAAGAACATTCCGATTCGGTGATCGCTCTATCTTAGGAGTTATGGCAGAACTTAGAAAATAATATTGTATCGACTCTAGCGCCAAAACGGGGATAGTAAGAACTCTGCAATTGGCGGTAGAATATTGGCCATAAAAATGTCTACGAACTGAAGAACAATCCGAATCTGTGATCGCTCTATTTTGGGAGTTATGGCAGAACTTAGAAAATAATATTGTATCGAGCCTAGCGCCAAAACGGCGATAGTAAGAATTCTGCAATTGACGGTAGAATATTGGCCATAAGAATATCTACCAACTGAAGAACATTCCGATTCGGTGATCGCTCTATATTAGGAGTTATGGCAGAACTTAGATAATATTATTGTACCGACTCTAGCGCCAAAACGGGGATAGTTAGAAGTCTGCAATGGACGGTAGAATATTGGCCATAAGAATGTCTACCAACTGAAGAACATTCCGATTCGGTGATCGCTCTATCTTAGGAGTTATGGCAGAACTTAGAAAATAATATTCTCTCGACTCTAGCGCCAAAACGGGGATAGTTAGAAGTCTGCAATTGACGGTAGAATATTGGCCATAAGAATGTCTACCAACTGAAGAACATTCCGATTCGGTGATCGCTCTATCTTAGGAGTTATGGCAGAACTTAGAAAATAATATTGTATCGACTCTAGCGCCAAAACGGGGATAGTAAGAACTCTGCAATTGGCGGTAGAATATTGGCCATAAAAATGTCTACGAACTGAAGAACAATCCGAATCTGTGATCGCTCTATTTTGGGAGTTATGGCAGAACTTAGAAAATAATATTGTATCGAGCCTAGCGCCAAAACGGCGATAGTAAGAACTCTGCAATTGACGGTAGAATATTGGCCATAAGAATATCTACCAACTGAAGAACATTCCGATTCGGTGATCGCTCTATATTAGGAGTTATGGCAGAACTTAGATAATATTATTGTACCGACTCTAGCGCCAAAACGGGGATAGTTAGAAGTCTGCAATTGACGGTAGAATATTGGCCATAAGAATGTCTACCAACTGAAGAACATTCCGATTCGGTGATCGCTCTATCTTAGGAGTTATGGCAGAACTTAGAAAATAATATTTTATCGACTCTAGCGCCAAAACGGGGATAGTAAGAACTCTGCAATTGACGGTAGAATATTCGCCATAAGAATGTCTACCAACTGAAGAACATTCCGATTCGATGATCGCTCTATCTTAGGAGTTATGGCAGAACTTAGAAAATAATATTGTATCGACTCTAGCGCCAAAACGGGGATAGTAAGAACTCTGCAATTGACGGTAGAATATTCGCCATAAAAATGTCTAACAACTGACGCACAATCCAATTCTGTGATCGCTCTATTTTGGGAGTTATGGCAGAACTTAGAAAATAATATTGTATCGAGCCTAGCGCCAAAACGGCGATAGTAAGAACTCTGCAATTGACGGTAGAATATTGGCCATAAGAATATCTACCAACTGAAGAACATTCCGATTCGGTGATCGCTCTATCTTAGGAGTTATGGCAGAACTTAGAAAATAATATTGTATCGCCTCTAGCGCCAAAACGGGGATAGTAAGAACTCTGCAATTGGCGGTAGAATATTGGCCATAAAAATGTCTACGAACTGAAGAACAATCCGAATCTGTGATCGCTCTATTTTGGGAGTTATGGCAGAACTTAGAAAATAATATTGTATCGAGCCTAGCGCCAAAACGGCGATAGTAAGAACTCTGCAATTGACGGTAGAATATTGGCCATAAGAATATCTACCAACTGAAGAACATTCCGATTCGGTGATCGCTCTATATTAGGAGTTATGGCAGAACTTAGATAATATTATTGTACCGACTCTAGCGCCAAAACGGGGATAGTTAGAAGTCTGCAATGGACTGTAGAATATTGGCCATAAGAATGTCTACCAACTGAAGAACATTCCGATTCGGTGATCGCTCTATCTTAGGAGTTATGGCAGAAATTAGAACATAATATTCTCTCGACTCTAGCGCCAAAACGGGGATAATTAGAAGTCTGCAATTGACGGTAGAATATTGGCCATAAGAATGTCTACCAACTGAAGAACATTCCGATTCGGTGATCGCTCTATCTTAGGAGTTATGGCAGAACTTAGAAAATAATATTTTATCGACTCTAGCGCCAAAACGGGGATAGTAAGAACTCTGCAATTGACGGTAGAATATTGACCATAAAAATGTCTACGAACTGAAGAACAATCCGAATCTGTGATCGCTCTATTTTGGGAGTTATGGCAGAACTTAGAAAATAATATTGTATCGAGTCTAGCGCCAAAACGGCGATAGTTAGAACTCTGCAATTGACGGTAGAATATTGGCCATAAGAATGTCTACCAACTGAAGAACATTCCGATTCGGTGATCGCTCTATCTTAGGAGTTATGGCAGAACTTAGAACATAATATTCTCTCGACTCTAGCGCCAAAACGGGGATAGTTAGAAGTCTGCAATTGACGGTAGAATATTGGCCATAAGAATGTCTACCAACTGAAGAACATTCCGATTCGGTGATCGCTCTATCTTAGGAGTTATGGCAGAACTTAGAAAATAATATTCTCTCGACTCTAGCGCCAAAACGGGGATAGTTAGAAGTCTGCAATTGACGGTAGAATATTGGCCATAAGAATGTCTACCAACTGAAGAACATTCCGATTCGGTGATCGCTCTATCTTAGGAGTTATGGCAGAACTTAGAAAATAGTATTTTATCGACTCTAGCGCCAAAACGGGGATAGTAAGAACTCTGCAATTGACGGTAGAATATTCGCCATAAGAATGTCTACCAACTGAAGAACATTCCGATTCGATGATCGCTCTATCTTAGGAGTTATGGCAGAACTTAGAAAATAATATTGTATCGACTCTAGCGCCAAAACGGGGATAGTAAGAACTCTGCAATTGACGGTAGAATATTCGCCATAAAAATGTCTAACAACTGACGCACAATCCAATTCTGTGATCGCTCTATTTTGGGAGTTATGGCAGAATTTAAATAATATTATTGTACCGACTCTAGCGCCAAAACGGGGATAGTTAGAAGTCTGCAATGGACGGTAGAATATTGGCCATAAGAATGTCTACCAACTGAAGATCATTCCGATTCGGTGATCGCTCTATCTTAGGAGTTATGGCAGAACTTAGAAAATAATATTCTCTCGACTCTAGCGCCAAAACGGGGATAGTTAGAAGTCTGCAATTGACGGTAGAACATTGGCCATAAGAATGTCTACCAACTGAAGAACATTCCGCTTCGGTGATCGCTCTATCTTAGGAGTTATGGCAGAACTTAGAAAATAATATTGTATCGACTCTAGCGCCAAAACGGGGATAGTAAGAACTCTGCAATTGGCGGTAGAATATTGGCCATAAAAATGTCTACGAACTGAAGAACAATCCGAATCTGTGATCGCTCTATTTTGGGAGTTATGGCAGAACTTAGAAAATAATATTGTATCGAGCCTAGCGCCAAAACGGCGATAGTAAGAACTCTGCAATTGACGGTAGAATATTGGCCATAAGAATATCTACCAACTGAAGAACATTCCGATTCGGTGATCGCTCTATATTAGGAGTTATGGCAGAACTTAGATAATATTATTGTACCGACTCTAGCGCCAAAACGGGGATAGTTAGAAGTCTGCAATTGACGGTAGAATATTGGCCATAAGAATGTCTACCAACTGAAGAACATTCCGATTCGGTGATCGCTCTATCTTAAGAGTTATGGCAGAACTTAGAAAATAATATTTTATCGACTCTAGCGCCAAAACGGGGATAGTAAGAACTCTGCAATTGACGGTAGAATATTCGCCATAAAAATGTCTAACAACTGACGCACAATCCAATTCTGTGATCGCTCTATTTTGGGAGTTATGGCAGAATTTAAATAATATTATTGTACCGACTCTAGCGCCAAAACGGGGATAGTTAGAAGTCTGCAATGGACGGTAGAATATTGGCCATAAGAATGTCTACCAACTGAAGAACATTCCGATTCGGTGATCGCTCTATCTTAGGAGTTATGACAGAGATTAGAAAATAATATTCTCTCGACTCTAGCGCCAAAACGGGGATAGTTAGAAGTCTGCAATTGACGGTAGAATATTGGCCATAAAAATGTCTAACAACTGACGCACAATCCAATTCTGTGATCGCTCTATTTTGGGAGTTATGGCAGAATTTAAATAATATTATTGTACCGACTCTAGCGCCAAAAGGGGGATAGTTAGAAGTCTGCAATGGACGGTAGAATATTGGCCATAAGAATGTCTACCAACTGAAGAACATTCCGATTCGGTGATCGCTCTATCTTAGGAGTTATGACAGAACTTAGAAAATAATATTCTCTCGACTCTAGCGCCAAAACGCGGATAGTTAGAAGTCTGCAATTGACGGTAGAATATTGGTCATAAGAATGTCTACCAACTGAAGAACAATCCGAATCTGTGGTCGCTCTATTTTGGGAGTTATGGCAGAACTTAGAAAATAATATTTTATCGAGCCTAGCGCCAAAACGGGGATAGTTAGAAGTCTGCAATGGACGGTAGAATATTGGCCATAAGAATGTCTACCAACTGAAGAACATTCCGATTCGGTGATCGCTCTATCTTAGGAGTTATGGCAGAACTTAGAAAATAATATTCTCTCGACTCTAGCGCCAAAACGGGGATAGTTAGAAGTCTGCAATTGACGGTAGAATATTGGCCATAAGAATGTCTACCAACTGAAGAACATTCCGATTCGGTGATCGCTCTATCTTAGGAGTTATGGCAGAACTTAGAACATAATATTCTCTCGACTCTAGCGCCAAAACGGGGATAGTTAGAAGTCTGCAATTGACGGTAGAATATTGGCCATAAGAATGTCTACCAACTGAAGAACAATCCAATTCTGTGATCGGTCTATTTTGGGAGTTATGGCAGAATTTAAATAATATTATTGTACCGACTCTAGCGCCAAAACGGGGATAGTTAGAAGTCTGCAATTGACGGTAGAATATTGGGCATAAGAATGTCTACCAACTGAAGAACATTCCGATTCAGTGATCACTCTATCTTAGGAGTTATGGCAGAACTTAGAAAATAATATTGTATCGACTCTAGCGCCAAAACGGGGATAGTTAGAAGTCTGCAATTGACGGTAGAATATTGGTCATAAGAATGTCTACCAACTGAAGAACATTCCGATTCGGTGATCGCTCTATCTTAGGAGTTATGGCAGAACTTAGAAAATAATATTGTATCGACTCTAGCGCTAAAACGGGGATAGTAAGAACTCTGCAATTGGCGGTAGAATATTGGCCATAAAAATGTCTACGAACTGAAGAACAATCCGAATCTGTGATCGCTCTATTTTGGGAGTTATGGCAGAACTTAGAAAATAATATTGTATCGAGCCTAGCGCCAAAACGGCGATAGTAAGAACTCTGCAATTGACGGTAGAATATTGGCCATAAGAATATCTACCAACTGAAGAACATTCCGATTCGGTGATCGCTCTATATTAGGAGTTATGGCAGAACTTAGATAATATTATTGTACCGACTCTAGCGCCAAAACGGGGATAGTTAGAAGCCTGCAATGGACGGTAGAATATTGGCCAGAAGAATGTCTACCAACTGAAGAACATTCCGATTCGGTGATCGCTCTATCTTAGGAGTTATGGCAGAACTTAGAAAATAATATTCTCTCGACTCTAGCGCCAAAACGGGGATAGTTAGGAGTCTGCAATTGACGGTAGAATATTGGCCATAAGAATGTCTACCAACTGAAGAACATTCCGATTCGGTGATCGCTCTATCTTAGGAGTTATGGCAGAACTTAGAAAATAATATTGTATCGACTCTAGCGCCAAAACGGGGATAGTAAGAACTCTGCAATTGGCGGTAGAATATTGGCCATAAAAATGTCTACGAACTGAAGAACAATCCGAATCTGTGATCGCTGTATCTTGGGAGTTATGGCAGAACTTAGAAAATAATATTGTACCGAGCCTAGCGCCAAAACGGCGATAGTAAGAACTCTGTAATTGACGGTAGAATATTGGCCATAAGAATATCTACCAACTGAAGAACATTCCGATTCGGTGATCGCTCTATCTTAGGAGTTATGGCAGAACTTAGAAAATAATATTGTATCGACTCTAGCGCCAAAACGGGGATAGTAAGAACTCTGCAATTGGCGGTAGAATATTGGCCATAAAAATGTCTACGAACTGAAGAACAATCCGAATCTGTGATCGCTCTATTTTGGGAGTTATGGCAGAATTTAAATAATATTATTGTACCGACTCTAGCGCCAAAACGGGGATAGTTAGAAGTCTGCAATGGACGGTAGAATATTGGCCATAAGAATGTCTACCAACTGAAGAACATTCCGATTCGGTGATCGCTCTATCTTAGGAGTTATGACAGAGATTAGAAAATAATATTCTCTCGACTCTAGCGCCAAAACGGGGATAGTTAGAAGTCTGCAATTGACGGTAGAATATTGGCCATAAAAATGTCTAACAACTGACGCACAATCCAATTCTGTGATCGCTCTATTTTGGGAGTTATGGCAGAATTTAAATAATATTATTGTACCGACTCTAGCGCCAAAAGGGGGATAGTTAGAAGTCTGCAATGGACGGTAGAATATTGGCCATAAGAATGTCTACCAACTGAAGAACATTCCGATTCGGTGATCGCTCTATCTTAGGAGTTATGACAGAACTTAGAAAATAATATTCTCTCGACTCTAGCGCCAAAACGCGGATAGTTAGAAGTCTGCAATTGACGGTAGAATATTGGTCATAAGAATGTCTACCAACTGAAGAACAATCCGAATCTGTGGTCGCTCTATTTTGGGAGTTATGGCAGAACTTAGAAAATAATATTTTATCGAGCCTAGCGCCAAAACGGGGATAGTTAGAAGTCTGCAATGGACGGTAGAATATTGGCCATAAGAATGTCTACCAACTGAAGAACATTCCGATTCGGTGATCGCTCTATCTTAGGAGTTATGGCAGAACTTAGAAAATAATATTCTCTCGACTCTAGCGCCAAAACGGGGATAGTTAGAAGTCTGCAATTGACGGTAGAATATTGGCCATAAGAATGTCTACCAACTGAAGAACATTCCGATTCGGTGATCGCTCTATCTTAGGAGTTATGGCAGAACTTAGAACATAATATTCTCTCGACTCTAGCGCCAAAACGGGGATAGTTAGAAGTCTGCAATTGACGGTAGAATATTGGCCATAAGAATGTCTACCAACTGAAGAACATTCCGATTCGGTGATCGCTCTATCTTAGGAGTTATGGCAGAACTTAGAAAATAATATTTTATCGACTCTAGCGCCAAAACGGGGATAGTAAGAACTCTGCAATTGACGGTAGAATATTCGCCATAAGAATGTCTACCAACTGAAGAACATTCCGATTCGATGATCGCTCTATCTTAGGAGTTATGGCAGAACTTAGAAAATAATATTGTATCGACTCTAGCGCCAAAACGGGGATAGTAAGAACTCTGCAATTGACGGTAGAATATTCGCCATAAAAATGTCTAACAACTGACGCACAATCCAATTCTGTGATCGGTCTATTTTGGGAGTTATGGCAGAATTTAAATAATATTATTGTACCGACTCTAGCGCCAAAACGGGGATAGTTAGAAGTCTGCAATTGACGGTAGAATATTGGGCATAAGAATGTCTACCAACTGAAGAACATTCCGATTCAGTGATCACTCTATCTTAGGAGTTATGGCAGAACTTAGAAAATAATATTGTATCGACTCTAGCGCCAAAACGGGGATAGTTAGAAGTCTGCAATTGACGGTAGAATATTGGTCATAAGAATGTCTACCAACTGAAGAATATTCCGATTCGGTGATCGCTCTATCTTAGGAGTTATGGCAGAACTTAGAAAATAATATTGTATCGACTCTAGCGCCAAAACGGGGATAGTAAGAACTCTGCAATTGGCGGTAGAATATTGGCCATAAAAATGTCTACGAACTGAAGAACAATCCGAATCTGTGATCGCTCTATTTTGGGAGTTATGGCAGAACTTAGAAAATAATATTGTATCGAGCCTAGCGCCAAAACGGCGATAGTAAGAACTCTGCAATTGACGGTAGAATATTGGCCATAAGAATATCTACCAACTGAAGAACATTCCGATTCGGTGATCGCTCTATATTAGGAGTTATGGCAGAACTTAGATAATATTATTGTACCGACTCTAGCGCCAAAACGGGGATAGTTAGAAGTCTGCAATGGACGGTAGAATATTGGCCAGAAGAATGTCTACCAACTGAAGAACATTCCGATTCGGTGATCGCTCTATCTTAGGAGTTATGGCAGAACTTAGAAAATAATATTCTCTCGACTCTAGCGCCAAAACGGGGATAGTTAGGAGTCTGCAATTGACGGTAGAATATTGGCCATAAGAATGTCTACCAACTGAAGAACATTCCGATTCGGTGATCGCTCTATCTTAGGAGTTATGGCAGAACTTAGAAAATAATATTGTATCGACTCTAGCGCCAAAACGGGGATAGTAAGAACTCTGCAATTGGCGGTAGAATATTGGCCATAAAAATGTCTACGAACTGAAGAACAATCCGAATCTGTGATCGCTGTATCTTGGGAGTTATGGCAGAACTTAGAAAATAATATTGTACCGAGCCTAGCGCCAAAACGGCGATAGTAAGAACTCTGTAATTGACGGTAGAATATTGGCCATAAGAATATCTACCAACTGAAGAACATTCCGATTCGGTGATCGCTCTATCTTAGGAGTTATGGCAGAACTTAGAAAATAATATTGTATCGACTCTAGCGCCAAAACGGGGATAGTAAGAACTCTGCAATTGGCGGTAGAATTTTGGCCATAAAAATGTCTACGAACTGAAGAACAATCCGAATCTGTGATCGCTCTATTTTGGGAGTTATGGCAGAACTTAGAAAATAATATTGTATCGAGCCTAGCGCCAAAACGGCGATAGTAAGAACTCTGCAATTGACGGTAGAATATTGGCCATAAGAATATCTACCAACTGAAGAACATTCCGATTCGGTGATCGCTCTATATTAGGAGTTATGGCAGAACTTAGAACATAATATTCTCTCGACTCTAGCGCCAAAACGGGGATAGTTAGAAGTCTGCAATTGACGGTAGAATATTGGCCATAAGAATGTCTACCAACTGAAGAACATTCCGATTCGGTGATCGCTCTATCTTAGGAGTTATGGCAGAACTTAGAAAATAATATTTTATCGACTCTAGCGCCAAAACGGGGATAGTAAGAACTCTGCAATTGACGGTAGAATATTCGCCATAAGAATGTCTACCAACTGAAGAACATTCCGATTCGATGATCGCTCTATCTTAGGAGTTATGGCAGAACTTAGAAAATAATATTGTATCGACTCTAGCGCCAAAACGGGGATAGTAAGAACTCTGCAATTGACGGTAGAATATTCGCCATAAAAATGTCTAACAACTGACGCACAATCCAATTCTGTGATCGCTGTATCTTGGGAGTTATGGCAGAACTTAGAAAATAATATTGTACCGAGCCTAGCGCCAAAACGGCGATAGTAAGGACTCTGTAATTGACGGTAGAATATTGGCCATAAGAATATCTACCAACTGAAGAACATTCCGATTCGGTGATCGCTCTATCTTAGGAGTTATGGCAGAACTTAGAAAATAATATTGTATCGACTCTAGCGCCAAAACGGGGATAGTAAGAACTCTGCAATTGGCGGTAGAATATTGGCCATAAAAATGTCTACGAACTGAAGAACAATCCGAATCTGTGATCGCTGTATCTTGGGAGTTATGGCAGAACTTAGAAAATAATATTGTACCGAGCCTAGCGCCAAAACGGCGATAGTAAGAACTCTGTAATTGACGGTAGAATATTGGCCATAAGAATATCTACCAACTGAAGAACATTCCGATTCGGTGATCGCTCTATCTTAGGAGTTATGGCAGAACTTAGAAAATAATATTGTATCGACTCTAGCGCCAAAACGGGGATAGTAAGAACTCTGCAATTGGCGGTAGAATATTGGCCATAAAAATGTCTACGAACTGAAGAACAATCCGAATCTGTGATCGCTCTATTTTGGGAGTTATGGCAGAATTTAAATAATATTATTGTACCGACTCTAGCGCCAAAACGGGGATAGTTAGAAGTCTGCAATGGACGGTAGAATATTGGCCATAAGAATGTCTACCAACTGAAGAACATTCCGATTCGGTGATCGCTCTATCTTAGGAGTTATGACAGAGATTAGAAAATAATATTCTCTCGACTCTAGCGCCAAAACGGGGATAGTTAGAAGTCTGCAATTGACGGTAGAATATTGGCCATAAAAATGTCTAACAACTGACGCACAATCCAATTCTGTGATCGCTCTATTTTGGGAGTTATGGCAGAATTTAAATAATATTATTGTACCGACTCTAGCGCCAAAAGGGGGATAGTTAGAAGTCTGCAATGGACGGTAGAATATTGGCCATAAGAATGTCTACCAACTGAAGAACATTCCGATTCGGTGATCGCTCTATCTTAGGAGTTATGACAGAACTTAGAAAATAATATTCTCTCGACTCTAGCGCCAAAACGCGGATAGTTAGAAGTCTGCAATTGACGGTAGAATATTGGTCATAAGAATGTCTACCAACTGAAGAACAATCCGAATCTGTGGTCGCTCTATTTTGGGAGTTATGGCAGAACTTAGAAAATAATATTTTATCGAGCCTAGCGCCAAAACGGGGATAGTTAGAAGTCTGCAATGGACGGTAGAATATTGGCCATAAGAATGTCTACCAACTGAAGAACATTCCGATTCGGTGATCGCTCTATCTTAGGAGTTATGGCAGAACTTAGAAAATAATATTCTCTCGACTCTAGCGCCAAAACGGGGATAGTTAGAAGTCTGCAATTGACGGTAGAATATTGGCCATAAGAATGTCTACCAACTGAAGAACATTCCGATTCGGTGATCGCTCTATCTTAGGAGTTATGGCAGAACTTAGAACATAATATTCTCTCGACTCTAGCGCCAAAACGGGGATAGTTAGAAGTCTGCAATTGACGGTAGAATATTGGCCATAAGAATGTCTACCAACTGAAGAACATTCCGATTCGGTGATCGCTCTATCTTAGGAGTTATGGCAGAACTTAGAAAATAATATTTTATCGACTCTAGCGCCAAAACGGGGATAGTAAGAACTCTGCAATTGACGGTAGAATATTCGCCATAAGAATGTCTACCAACTGAAGAACATTCCGATTCGATGATCGCTCTATCTTAGGAGTTATGGCAGAACTTAGAAAATAATATTGTATCGACTCTAGCGCCAAAACGGGGATAGTAAGAACTCTGCAATTGACGGTAGAATATTCGCCATAAAAATGTCTAACAACTGACGCACAATCCAATTCTGTGATCGGTCTATTTTGGGAGTTATGGCAGAATTTAAATAATATTATTGTACCGACTCTAGCGCCAAAACGGGGATAGTTAGAAGTCTGCAATTGACGGTAGAATATTGGGCATAAGAATGTCTACCAACTGAAGAACATTCCGATTCAGTGATCACTCTATCTTAGGAGTTATGGCAGAACTTAGAAAATAATATTGTATCGACTCTAGCGCCAAAACGGGGATAGTTAGAAGTCTGCAATTGACGGTAGAATATTGGTCATAAGAATGTCTACCAACTGAAGAACATTCCGATTCGGTGATCGCTCTATCTTAGGAGTTATGGCAGAACTTAGAAAATAATATTGTACCGACTCTAGCGCCAAAACGGGGATAGTTAGAAGTCTGCAATTGACGGTAGAATATTGGGCATAAGAATGTCTACCAACTGAAGAACATTCCGATTCAGTGATCACTCTATCTTAGGAGTTATGGCAGAACTTAGAAAATAATATTGTATCGACTCTAGCGCCAAAACGGGGATAGTTAGAAGTCTGCAATTGACGGTAGAATATTGGTCATAAGAATGTCTACCAACTGAAGAACATTCCGATTCGGTGATCGCTCTATCTTAGGAGTTATGGCAGAACTTAGAAAATAATATTTTATCGACTCTAGCGCCAAAACGGGGATAGTAAGAACTCTGCAATTGACGGTAGAATATTCGCCATAAGAATGTCTACCAACTGAAGAACATTCCGATTCGATGATCGCTCTATCTTAGGAGTTATGGCAGAACTTAGAAAATAATATTGTATCGACTCTAGCGCCAAAACGGGGATAGTAAGAACTCTGCAATTGACGGTAGAATATTCGCCATAAAAATGTCTAACAACTGACGCACAATCAATTCTGTGATCGGTCTATTTTGGGAGTTATGGCAGAATTTAAATAATATTATTGTACCGACTCTAGCGCCAAAACGGGGATAGTTAGAAGTCTGCAATTGACGGTAGAATATTGGGCATAAGAATGTCTACCAACTGAAGAACATTCCGATTCAGTGATCACTCTATCTTAGGAGTTATGGCAGAACTTAGAAAATAATATTGTATCGACTCTAGCGCCAAAACGGGGATAGTTAGAAGTCTGCAATTGACGGTAGAATATTGGTCATAAGAATGTCTACCAACTGAAGAACATTCCGATTCGGTGATCGCTCTATCTTAGGAGTTATGGCAGAACTTAGAAAATAATATTGTATCGACTCTAGCGCCAAAACGGGGATAGTAAGAACTCTGCAATTGGCGGTAGAATATTGGCCATAAAAATGTCTACGAACTGAAGAACAATCCGAATCTGTGATCGCTCCTATTTGGGAGTTATGCAGAACTTAGAAAATAATATTGTATCGAGCCTAGCGCCAAAACGGCGATAGTAAGAACTCTGCAATTGACGGTAGAATTTGGCCATAAGAATATCTACCAACTGAAGAACATTCCGATTCGGTGATCGCTCTATATTAGGAGTTATGGCAGAACTTAGATAATATTATTGTACCGACTCTAGCGCCAAAACGGGGATAGTTAGAAGGTCTGCAATGGACGGTAGAATATTGGCCAGAAGAATGTCTACCAACTGAAGAACATTCCGATTCGGTGATCGCTCTATCTTAGGAGTTATGGCAGAACTTAGAAAATAATATTCTCTCGACTCTAGCGCCAAAACGGGGATAGTTAGGAGTCTGCAATTGACGGTAGAATATTGGCCATAAGAATGTCTACCAACTGAAGGAACATTCCGATTCGGTGATCGCTCTATCTTAGGAGTTATGGCAGAACTTAGAAAATAATATTGTATCGACTCTAGCGCCAAAACGGGGATAGTAAGAACTCTGCAATTGGCGGTAGAATATTGGCCATAAAATGTCTACGAACTGAAGAACAATCCGAATCTGTGATCGCTGTATCTTGGAGTTATGGCAGAACTTAGAAAATAATATTGTACCGAGCCTAGCGCCAAAACGGCGATAGTAAGAACTCTGTAATTGACGGTAGAATATTGGCCATAAGAATATCTACCAACTGAAGAACATTCCGATTCGGTGATCGCTCTATCTTAGGAGTTATGGCAGAACTTAGAAAATAATATTGTATCGACTCTAGCGCCAAAACGGGGATAGTAAGAACTCTGCAATTGGCGGTAGAATATTGGCCATAAAAATGTCTACGAACTGAAGAACAATCCGAATCTGTGATCGCTCTATTTTGGGAGTTATGGCAGAATTTAAATAATATTATTGTACCGACTCTAGCGCCAAAAACGGGGATAGTTAGAAGTCTGCAATGGACGGTAGAATATTGGCCATAAGAATGTCTACCAACTGAAGAACATTCCGATTCGGTGATCGCTCTATCTTAGGAGTTATGACAGAGATTAGAAAATAATATTCTCTCGACTCTAGCGCCAAAACGGGGATAGTTAGAAGTCTGCAATTGACGGTAGAATATTGCCATAAAAATGTCTAACAACTGACGCACAATCCAATTCTGTGATCGCTCTATTTTGGGAGTTATGGCAGAATTTAATAATATTATTGTACCGACTCTAGCGCCAAAAGGGGGATAGTTAGAAGTCTGCAATGGACGGTAGAATATTGGACATAAGAATGTCTACCAACTGAAGAACATTCCGATTCGGTGATCGCTCTATCTTAGGAGTTATGACAGAACTTAGAAAATAATATTCTCTCGACTCTAGCGCCAAAACGCGGATAGTTAGAAGTCTGCAATTGACGGTAGAATATTGGTCAGTAAGTAATGTCTACCAACTGAAGAACAATCCGAATCTGTGGTCGCTCTATTTTGGGAGTTATGGCAGAACTTAGAAAATAATATTTTATCGAGCCCTAGCGCCAAAACGGGGATAGTTAGAAGTCTGCAATGGACGGTAGAATATTGGCCATAAGAATGTCTACCACTGAAGAACATTCCGATTCGGTGATCGCTCTATCTTAGGAGTTATGGCAGAACTTAGAAAATAATATTCCTCTCGACTCTAGCGCCAAAACGGGGATAGTTAGAAGTCTGCAATTGACGGTAGGAATATTGGCCATAAGAATGTCTACCAACTGAAGAACATTTCCGATTCGGTGATCGCTCTATCTTAGGAGTTATTGCAGAACTTAGAACATAATATTCTCCTCGACTCTAGCGCCAAAACGGGGATAGTTAGAAGTCTGCAATTGACGGTAGATATTGGCCATAAGAATGTCTACCAACTGAAGAACATTCCGATTCGGTGATCGCTCTATCTTAGGAGTTATGCAGAACTTAGAAAATAATATTTTATCGACTCTAGCGCCAAACACGGGATAGTAAGAACTCTGCAATTGACGGTAGAATATTCGCCATAAGAATGTCTACCAACTGAAGAACATTCCGATTCGATGATCGCTCTATCTTAGGAGTTATGGCAGAACTTAGAAAATAATATTGTATCGACTCTAGCGCCAAAACGGGGATAGTAAGAACTCTGCAATTGACGGTAGAATATTCGCCATAAAAAATGTCTAAACAACTGACGCACAATCCAATTCTGTGATCGGTCTATTTTGGGAGTTATGGCAGATTTAAATAATATTATTTGTACCGACCTCTAGCGCCCAAAACGGGGATAGTTAGAAGTCTGCAATTGACGGTAGAATATTGGGCATAAGAATGTCTACCAACTGAGAACATTCCGATTCAGTGATCATCTATCTTAGGAGTTATGCAGAACTTAGAAAATAATATTGTATCGACTCTAGCGCCAAAACGGGGATAGTTAGAAGTCTGCAATTGACGGTAGAATATTGGTCATAAGAATGTCTCCCAACTGAAGAACATTCCGATTCGGTGATCGCTCTATCTTAGGAGTTATGGCAGAACTTAGAAAATAATATTGTATCGACTCTAGCGCCAAAACGGGGATAGTAAGAACTCTGCAATTGGCGGTAGAATATTGGCCATAAAAATGTCTACGAACTGAAGAACAATCCGAATCTGTGATCGCTCTATTTTGGGAGTTATGGCAGAACTTAGAAAATAATATTGTATCGAGCCTAGCGCCAAAACGGCGATAGTAAGAACTCTGCAATTGACGGTAGAATATTGGCCATAAGAATATCTACCAACTGAAGAACATTCCGATTCGGTGATCGCTCTATATTAGGAGTTATGGCAGAACTTAGATAATATTATTGTACGACTCTAGCGCCAAAACGGGGATAGTTAGAAGTCTGCAATGGACGGTAGAATATTGGCCAGAAGAATGTCTACCAGCTGAAGAACATTCCGATCCGGTGATCGCTCTATCTTAGGAGTTATGGCAGAACTTAGAAAATAATATTCTCTCGACTCTAGCGCCAAAACGGGGATAGTTAGGAGTCTGCAATTGACGTAGAATATTGGCCATAAGAATGTCTACCAACTGAAGAACATTCCGATTCGGTGATCGCTCTATCTTAGGAGTTATTGCAGAAACTTAGAAAATACTATTGTATCGACTCTAGCGCCAAAACGGGGATAGTAAGAACTCTGCAATTGGCGGTAGAATATTGGCCATAAAAATGTCTACGAAACTGAAGAACAATCCGAATCTGTGATCGCTGTATCTTGGGAGTTATGGCAGAACTTAGAAAATAATATTGTACCGAGCCTAGCGCCAAACGGCGATAGTAAGAACTCTGTAATTGACGGTAGAATATTGGCCATAAGAATATCTACCAACTGAAGAACATTCCGATTCGGTGATCGCTCTATCTTAGGAGTTATGGCAGAACTTAGAAAATAATATTGTATCGACTCTAGCGCCAAAACGGGGATAGTAAGAACTCTGCAATTGGCGGTAGAATTTTGGCCATAAAAATGTCTACGAACTGAAGAAACAATCCGAATCTGTGATCGCTCTATTTTGGGAGTTATGGCAGAACTTAGAAAATAATATTGTATCGAGCCTAGCGCCAAAACGGCGATAGTAAGAACTCTGCAATTGACGGTAGAATATTGGCCATAAGAATATCTACCAACTGTAAGAACATTCCGATTCGGTGATCGCTCTATATTAGGAGTTATGGCAGAACTTAGAACATAATATTCTCTCGACTCTAGCGCCAAAACGGGGATAGTTAGAAGTCTGCAATTGACGGTAGAATATTGGCCATAAGAATGTCTACCACTGAAGAACATTCCGATTCGGTGATCGCTCTATCCTTAGGAGTTATGGCAGAACTTAGAAAATAATATTTTATCGACTCTAGCGCCAAAACGGGGATAGTAAGAACTCTGCATATTGACGTAGAATATTCGCCATAAGAATGTCTACCAACTGAAGAACATTCCGATTCGATGATCGCTCTATTCTTAGGAGTTTATGGCAGAACTTAGAAAATAATATTGTATCGACTCTAGCGCCAAAACGGGGATAGTAAGAACTCTGCAATTGACGGTAGAATATTCGCCATAAAAATGTCTAACAACTGACGCACAATCCAATTCTGTGATCGCTGTATCTTGGGAGTTATGGCAGAACTTAGAAATAATATTGTACCGAGCCTAGCGCCAAAACGGCGATAGTAAGGACTCTGTAATTGACGGTAGAATATTGGCCATAAGAATATCTACCAACTGAAGAACATTCCGATTCGGTGATCGCTCTATCTTAGGAGTTATGGCAGAACTTAGAAAATAATATTGTATCGGACTCTAGCGCCAAAACGGGGATAGTAAGAACTCTGCAATTGGCGGTAGAATATTGGCCATAAAAATGTCTACGAACTGAAGAACAATCCGAATCTGTGATCGCTGTATCTTGGGAGTTATGGCAGAACTTAGAAAATAATATTGTACCGAGCCTAGCGCCAAAACGGCGATAGTAAGAACTCTGTAATTGACGGTAGAATATTGGCCATAAGAATATCTACCAACTGAAGAACATTCCGATTCGGTGATCGCTCTATCTTAGGAGTTATGGCAGAACTTAGAAAATAATATTGTATCGACTCTAGCGCCAAACGGGGATAGTAAGAAACTCTGCAATTGGCGGTAGAATATTGGCCATAAAAATGTCTACGAACTGAAGAACAATCCGAATCTGTGATCGCTCTATTTTGGAGTTATGGCAGAATTTAAATAATATTATTGTACCGACTCTAGCGCCAAAACGGGGATAGTTAGAAAGTCTGCAATGGACGGTAGAATATTGGCCATAAGAATGTCTACCAACTGAAGAACATTCCGATTCGGTGATCGCTCTATCTTAGGAGTTATGACAGAGATTAGAAAATAATATTCTCTCGACTCTAGCGCCAAAACGGGGATAGTTAGAAGTCTGCAATTGACGGTAGAATATTGGCCATAAAAAATGTCTAACAACTGACGCACAATCCAATTCTGTGATCGCTCTATTTTGGAGTTATGGCAGAATTTAAATAATATTATTGTACCGACTCTAGCGCCAAAAGGGGGTAGTTAGAAGTCTGGCAATGGACGGTAGAATATTGGCCATAAGAATGTCTACCAACTGAAGAACATTCCGATTCGGTGATCGCTCTATCTTAGGAGTTATGACAGAACTTAGAAAATAATATTCTCTCGACTCTAGCGCCAAAACGCGGATAGTTAGAAGTCTGCAAATTGACGGTAGAATATTGGTCATAAGAATGGTCTACCAACTGAAGAACAATCCGAATCTGTGGTCGCTCTATTTTGGAGTTATGGCAGAACTTAGAAAATAATATTTTATCGAGCCTAGCGCCAAAACGGGGATAGTTAGAAGTCTGCAATGGACGGGTAGAATATTGGCCATAAGAATGTCTACCAACTGAAGAACATTCCGATTCGGTGATCGCTCTATCTTAGGAGTTATGGCAGAACTTAGAAAATAATATTCTCTCGACTCTAGCGCCAAAACGGGGGATAGTTAGAAGTCTGGCAATTGACGGTAGAATATTGGCCATAAGAATGTCTACCAACTGAAGAACATTCCGATTCGGTGATCGCTCTATCTTAGGAGTTATGCAGAACTTAGAACATAATATTCTCTCGACTCTAGCGCCAAAACGGGGATAGTTAGAAGTCTGCAATTGACGGTAGAATATTGGCCATAAGAATGTCTACCAACTGAAGAACATTCCGATTCGGTGATCGCTCTATCTTAGGAGTTATGCAGAACTTAGAAAATAATATTTTATCGACCTCTAGCGCCAAAACGGGGATAGTAAGAACTCTGCAATTGACGGTAGAATATTCGCCATAAGAATGTCTACCAACTGAAGAACATTCCGATTCGATGATCGCTCTATCTTAGGAGTTATGGCAGAACTTAGAAATAATATTGTATCGACTCTAGCGCCAAAACGGGGATAGTAAGAACTCTGCAATTGACGGTAGAATATTCGCCATAAAAATGTCTAACAACTGGACGCACATCCAATTCTGTGATCGGTCTATTTTGGGAGTTATGGCAGAATTTAAATAATATTATTGTACCGACTCTAGCGCCAAAACGGGGATAGTTAGAAGTCTGCAATTGACGGTAGAATATTGGGCATAGAATGTCTACCAACTGAAGAACATTCCGATTCAGTGATCACTCTATCTTAGGAGTTATGGCAGAACTTAGAAAATAATATTGTATCGACTCTAGCGCCAAAACGGGATAGTTAGAAGTCTGCAATTGACGGTAGAATATTGGTCATAAGAATGTCTACCAACTGAAGAACATTCCGATTCGGTGATCGCTCTATCTTAGGAGTTATGGCAGAACTTAGAAAATAATATTGTACCGTCTAGCGCCAAAACGGGGATAGTTAGAAGTCTGCAATTGACGGTAGAATATTGGGCATAAAGAATGTCTACCAACTGAAGAACATTCCGATTCAGTGATCACTCTATCTTAGGAGTTATGGCAGAACTTAGAAAATAATATTGTATCGACTCTAGCGCCAAAACGGGGATAGTTAGAAGTCTGCAATTGACGGTAGAATATTGGTCATAAGAATGTCTACCAACTGAAGAACATTCCGATTCGGTGATCGCTCTAATCTTAGGAGTTATGGCAGAACTTAGAAAATAATATTGTATCGACTCTAGCGCAAAACGGGGATAGTAAGAACTCTGCAATTGGCGGTAGAATATTGGCCATAAAAATGTCTACGAACTGAAGAACATTCCGATTCGGTGATCGCTCTATCTTAGGAGTTATGGCAGAACTTAGAAAATAATATTGTATCGACTCTAGCGCCAAAACGGGGATAGTAAGAACTCTGCAATTGGCGGTAAGAATATTGGCCATAAAAATGTCTACGAACTGAAGAACAATCGAAATCTGTGATCGCTCTATTTTGGGAGTTATGGCAGAACTTAGAAAATAATATTGTATCGAGCCTAGCGCCAAAAACGGCGATAGTTAAGAACTCTGCAATTGACGGTAGAATATTGGCCATAAGAATATCTACCAACTGAAGAACATTCCGATTCGGTGATCGCTCTATATTAGGAGTTATGCAGAACTTAGAACATAATATTCTCTCGACTCTAGCGCCAAAACGGGGATAGTTAGAAGTCTGCAATTGACGGTAGAATATTGGCCATAAGAATGTCTACCAACTGAAGAACATTCCGATTCGGTGATCGCTCTATCTTAGGAGTTATGGCAGAACTTAGAAAATAATATTTTATCGACTCTAGCGCCAAAACGGGGATAGTAAGAACTCTGCAATTGACGGTAGAATATTCGCCATAAGAATGTCTACCCAACTGAAGAACATTCCGATTCGATGATCGCTCTATCTTAGGAGTTATGGCAGAACTTAGAAAATAATATTGTATCGACTCTAGCGCCAAAACGGGGATAGTAAGGACTCTGCAATTGACGGTAGAATATTCGCCATAAAAAATGTCTAACAACTGACGCACAATCCAATTCTGTGATCGGTCTATTTTGGGAGTTATTGCAGAAATTTAAATAATATTATTGTACCGACTCTAGCGCCAAAACGGGGATAGTTAGAAGTCTGCAATTGACGGTAGAATATTGGGCATAAGAATGTCTACC